>QVRM01007015.1:20000-77183 GCA_003439945.1 Dermanyssus gallinae | reverse complement strand
TGTGAACTATGATTTGAAAGAGCAGCCTGATACATAAATTTTCCGTTTCATTTTTAACTTTATAGGGCTAGACAAGTCTTTAAAGGGCTAGTCCATTTTAAATCACTTTTGGTAACGCTTTTAGTTGTGTTGCTGATTCATCTACCACAGCTACAAGCCGCCAAGAATGGTACTAATAAAAATCCTCTCCAAAAACGTCATTAGCATTGACTAGGTACAGCTACGACGCCCCATTACAGTCGTTATCAGCGTATCAGAAGAAGATTCGCACAAGTCGTCACGTAATCACCACTATTAAACAGACGACAAAACAGTCATAGTACAGATATAAATCAATCGGGCTATCGTCGCGTAATGTGTTTCGTTCAGAAATATTACCGTGCGAACGACATTTGGGACCCCAGTTTACAGTGTTAACACATTACTACTTTAGAAATGCAACGAGAACTTGCGAGAAAAAGTTTTAAATAGATTGCGGACGACTACACAGATCAAAACACAGCAGCACATCTATATGTTTGCGTTTGCGGCATATAATAAAAATTATGCCACTTGTTAAAGGGCAAGTACAATCTACAACAATTTTTTGTTCGTCATTCATAATTCAATTATGTATAAGGTAAACGTTTTAATTTTCAGTCTAGAACAACCCTGGTCTGCACCAGTCAACAAGCAATCTCACGATTGAGATTACATTGCCCTGCTGGACGTCAATGGTAAGTCTCTGGCCTAAGAATTGTGCGGCTTTTGTCGTTTCTCAGTCAGGCCACTGGGCAGAAGTCATGAGACTCTTGTCAGTTCGGCGTATTTTTCATATTGTTTTTTTGCTAGAGTGGCAACGTGACCGTGGCTTTAAGTGAATAGAAACCGACAATTGAGAGATAAGTGAGTCGATTACGGTGGCGTCTCATACGGGAGGGTCCGGCTTTCATTCAAAGGGGATGATGAGTCATCCCGTCGGGACGCCTGCCATCGTTTCTGTTAGTCCAATTGATTCAAACGTGCTTAGGTAGCCTGCCGTCTTTAGAGCCGTTTGGTAGTGTGTCATTATTAAACGAGTGGTGTGGTCGGCGACCTTCATTTAGGGCGCAGGATAGAGCGTGGTGAGCTCGAATGTCCACCGGTTTCCACGCATCGGCATATGTAAGGGTGAACAAACGGCATACCAAGTTCGGAAGCTAACGCATATTTTTGTTAGTGGGCATCATCATTGAGGTAATGCACTGGGTAATTTGTGTTGCCATCGCTTGCATGGTTGCAGAGGTTGCCCTAAGTTGAGCCCTACTAGAGTCATTGTCAGCTTGATCAGAAAGTAAACGAGCATGTTGATCGGCTAGCAGAGACGATTATTCACTCTTAGACATGATGTCTTTTCCTGTTTTTACGTGAGAACCTTAACGAAACTGATCGTGACTTGATCTCGCATAGGGGTGATTTTGAGCTGACCGGTTGGTCAAAGAGCTCCGTAAACCTACCGGAAGCCTGATGGGTAGCAGTAACTCCCGCGGGGAGTACTAATATTGCTAGGGTCTGGTAAGCCAATGGCTTCCCTTGTCTCTTGGCCAAAAAATGTCGTTTGTGCTGTCTCGTCCTATTCAATGCTAAGCAGGTTGGTTATCGTATTGGCTGTAAGATCATTGAAGCATCGTAACTCGTCCGTTTTGTCAGTAATGTCGATACCCTTAAAATATAGGTCACACATGTGGCTGTGGTAAGTCTGATTATCTCAACCGATAAAGACCCACTATGGTATCCTATTAGGGGAAGGCGCCCTAAAGCGGTACTCAGTTTACCTAGTCACTTCTGCAGCACGGCGGGACACCTTCCTGAAGTAGGGGTACCCCTATGAGGTCTATTTTGTTCGCGTTGAGTATCTTGCAGCCTGCTAACCTGTGCGTGATATCTGAGGTTGTTGAATCTTGCGTCAGCATTCCATACGACTAGTTCGCATTTTGGAAGGCTCAGGTTCAAGCCGCTTACCTTCTCGAAATCGATAGTCTTCTGTAAGTCACTAACGATTGTGGAGGTGTTACCTGCCAGTACTCCATTGTCCAAGTACCACACGTTAAGCAGGCTTTAAAGCGATTGATCGGATTGTTTACTGCTATCGGTCAGAGCACGCTATCGGTCGCGTAGAGCCGCATTTTTTGTCAAAGCGAATAATTTGGCGCCAACATGGATTGGTAAAAGTTCTGCTGGTGGTTGCCCAAAGCGTAGTGTGTCAAATATGTCAACAACTTTGGCTCTAGATAATACCAACTTATTTGCTGTCTCTCGGCTAGTAGTCTCGGACGGATAAAGTCCAGTCCTGCTGAGGAACGCCTTGGAAAGGATCAAACAGCGGCGAAGGTGTCATCCTTGTCTGTGGATCCGGAATCTGTTGGTGGTGGTTCAGGCCAAACAAGCTTGGTTGGCGCAGGCGGGTGTCTGGCTCTTAGTCCTTTGGCAGTATCTTCGTCTCCACGTGCTGCACTTTTGCGCAGTCTGGTAATGTCCAGAGGGCGCAGGGCAACAATTGGAGGGGGATGGGGCCCGAGAGCCATGACGCCCTTCGGTGTTGACTGTATTATTAACTGTCGCATTCAGAAGAAAAATATGCGCGACCGGGACAAGCCCTCGGCCCTTCCACTTCTTAATCAGCCAGCACAAAGTCTGTGAACATCGCTCTGTACGCTCTGATGTCCCTTATGCCCAGCGCCCTCTACCCCTTGCTAAGCCTTTTCATATTCTTGTTGGATTTCGCTGCAGCTGGTCTCCACGCTGATGACCCGGAGAGCAGAATTGAGTCAGCGACTAATGCTAGAAGACCGCGCTTTTTCCCGGGGCGTCTTTGTTCTTGGCGTTAGCCTGGCGAGCTTGATTGTCACTTGATGCTCTTTGTCCGTTACATAGTCAACGTGGACTGTACAGCTCAAGTTTCTGTCAAGCATTGCATCTAAGTATTTGGCCTGTTTACTTATCTGCATCATGCGGCTGTCCACGAGAATATCCAGTTCCTGGCAGTGCTTTCTTCCAATAAGCAAGAGCGCCTTGCTCTCTCCTCGATCTACTAATAAGTGGCTACTGTATGTGCCGGCCTCATCGACTCCGTATGGTAGGAGGTGTCGCCAGCTTATTCGTTAAGATGTCGTGTGATCATGCAACTATTAAGTGTGACAAACAACATTGTAACAGCTAAATTATTTGGCACACCTATGCAATTTAAGCTTGTGCAAAACGAAAATCGAACTCAATATGAGAACGCGTTCAATAAACGAGGTGAAATAAGTTAAGAGATAGAGATATGACGTATGGATAACAAAATGCTAAATACACTATATATATATATATATATATATATATACATAGTGTATGGATAAAAGAATACATATAAAGCTTCGTACGCCTTTCATTTAAAGATCTTGTAAAAACGTTCAAACATATCTGAATATTGTATGTTCCGTCGGGTTTGGGTCGAAATTATTTTGGACAACAAGGTGTTCACTTCAAAGAAAGTTGTACACAAGATGTGCGATATCAGAATTACATTTTTATGACTCAATAAAAACGACAATATCTCGAGTGTTAGCAGGAAACGCGGTATGAAGGCTTTTTCCGCGAAGAAGTGACATTTTCACAAAAGTGTTTGGAGCAAAACCATTTTCAAACTATTTGTCAACTGCTTTCACGCTTTAGGCGTATTTATATATGTAACAAAATGTGGAACATGAAAGTGTTGATGATTCAAGTAACCGTTGTCGCATATGATATCTAAAATAAACTCATGCGCTGTAAGAAGGGATTTAAATATGTACATGTACATGGAACAAAAACGCCTAAACACAAAAATATCATCAATAGAAATAATTTCAGGTTTCAACCGTGCTTTATTTAACGGAACAACATTTACACCGCTTCAGTTATTGTAAACGTTACAAAACCAAATCGAGTAAATGTGGTAAGTGGAGGGAAGAAATACGTACTTAAGGCGTTAGCTTTACAAGAGCATACACCTTGAAAGGGACATACCAAACTGCCTATTTCAAAAGAGCAGAAACATATAAATAGCATCGCAGAGCAATACGGCACATGCGTGTCACGTTCAAAAAGTCGCTGTCCATATATAGATATACAGAACGTACCTGAAAATGAACGGCCTCTTGGCACATGAGGCTGGCTGGATTTTACAAAGAACGACGGCTTTTATGAAGTGATTTAATCTAATATATACCTTAACCCAACGATTGAATAATATGTATTTATATATCGTCCTGATATTACGAAAATCGTGAAGTTCTCCGCTGAAAGGGTGCCCGTTGAAACAAATATATTGAAACAAAAGCCTTAAGCCTTCCACCGAGCACCACTTTATGATGCTTTCATACCGCCAAAGCTCTGCGTTTTAAGACAATACGATACTAAATCTCCCTTACTGAAAAAATTAATGGACAACCCAGCTAATCAGCCCACATTCACGTGCCTAGCAAGCGAGATGTACGTCAAACACAGGAGTGGTTAACAATCTCAGCATTTGCTACTTAACATTTCATAACGCGATGCTGCTGATTTCTAGAAGGCGATAATAAGCACCGACGTATCGACCTCGGTATTTTGGCTACAAGCATATCACTACGATTTTTACTTAGTCTTTTCGCACGTTTGTTAACGAGGCCAGATTAATATAATATTATCCTAGGCTGCGTTACTAGGCTAACGTGCTACAATTATTAGCACGTACCTCAGAAGGCTCACATCTGAAAGATACATTCACGGTACGACTTCGGGGCTATAGGCGTGAACTAAACCTGAACTGACCTCGACCGGTTGAATCGATATGCCGCATAGCGTTTTGAGGTGCATGGCTGTTCTTATACTGTTTGTCAGTCCACCACTTGGGTCTCTCAGCCTAGAGAACCACGCAGATGCATAAAGTGCATAAAACAGCTAGCTACCAGATGAGTCGGTGCCCCTTCGTGGCCCCATTAAACGCTTTAGGCCGTCCAGCAGTATAAACGCTGTATAGTTGTCGTGGGATAATTTTGTGATTTTTATTTATAATTTTTTAGATATCTTGTATGGTTAGTATAACTTTTGGTTTATTTACACTGAGCCGTATGAGATTTAAACGTCGTTAGATATTATTCCGCCGAGACCATATCCACTCGCCCAAGCGCTATGTCAGCCCGGCTTTCCTTTTAATAGCACTACGAGCTGACAGGAGAAGTGCTCAGTGTCCTTCGAATCAATTGGCCAAAGGCATCTCAGGGTTTGACCCTAGAGCACATTGTCGTACGCTATGTTCCACAGTAGTGACCCTAAGATGGAACCCTGTAAGATACCCGTTGTCATAGGCATTAACGTGTCCTTACAAGTGATGATACACGATCTTTCAATTAATCCGAGGTTAGACTTACCAGGTATTCTGCGAATTTCCTTTTAATTAGTGTGTCCAAAATACTTTCCGTAATAGGCTGTTAAAAGCGTTTTTCCACGTCCAGCAGCAAAACAAGGTATACCTTGCGGGTGTTAGGCGTGTAGCTGTACAACGTATCTCCTTTGGTCACCACTCTGGTGATACCCGTTAAAACCGATAATCAGGCAAGTAGGTCTTACGAGCTAATCAGACATTTGCCACAACCTCAGGGAACTGAAATTCCGAATGTAATCAGATCCCGGCGCTGTGGGATATATATACATATATATATATATATATATATATGACAACTCTATCATATTTGTGGGAAGAATACAAAGAAGACGAAGAGCCCTACATAAGGCTGTTAAGAGTAGTAAAAAACTACTGGAACTCTTTGTGTGAGGCGGTCGAAGAAAACCCCAAGGGCAAAGGGTACAAGATCGTGCGTAACAAAATGCGCCACGCACAGCCACCCCTACCAGTAGAAAGAGCCCGACTGACTATAAACACGCTCTTTCCACAAAGGCCCCCAACGGAGCCGGTACTCTTTGAAGAAACTTCGGACCTTACCTTCAAGCCAATCTCAATCCAAAAGATCAGAATCGTAGTCGAACGCATGCGGTGCAAGGAAAGCACCGGATCCAGATGCTGTCCCCCTGCAAGCAGTACGCCTACTTCTAAAGAACCATCCAAAGGTTCGCACCAGCAGGGATTATCCTAACCCTTGGAAAACGGCACGCTTGACCCTTATTCCGAAATATGGCAAATCCCGTGACAAGGATCTACTCAAAAGAACAGCCAACGGATTCCTTGGCGGATATCCGACAACATATCCGCACGCTAGCTCTCGAACTGGCTTCACATAAAACGGACGCAATTCTTCTAAATGGTTTAAAGCGTCCTCCACTAATTTTAAATTTACACCTGCAAAATCATCCAGTAACACCCACGTCCATAGTCAAGTACCTGGGCGTGATCCTGGTTAGGGCTCTCACACGAACACCTCATGTGCACTAGGCAGCAAAAAAGCAACCAAAGCCTTAGCAGAGCTACGAAAAATTCTCCCACGGACTAAAGGAGCAACCGACTCTCGGCGCCGTTTTTTAGCATCAGTAATAGACAGCATCATGTTATACGTCGCACCCTTATGGGAGCGCACGACTACCAGAGTTACAACACACCGCCTCCTCAACAGGATTCAAAACCTATGGCGCTCAACATAGCACGAACAAATCGCACGGCTTCCACAGCAGGCATCAAGAAACCCTTTAACTAATGGCCGGACGAAGGGAACAATTATTAGCAAAACCGACACCCTAAGCGAATGGGAAACAATCCAGCCGGGTCATCCTGGATATTGGACAAAATCAATACTCCCTGATCTAAAAAAATGGTACAGTCTCAAATACGGCTCGCTTGCCTACTTACTTGCGCTGCTGCTAACGAGTCATGGTGGCTGCTCTCAGCAATATCTACACCGCATTTGTAAAACTAACTACCCCGTATGCCGTACATGCAACCCAGGGAAGGGGCGATGTAGGGCATTGCTATGAACGCCGCGCCTTTTTCGACACTAAGCGAAGGCTACTGTCAGAGAACTTATGACTGAAGTCCCCCCTGACATGCCAAGCCCTTGTAGAGGCGCTCCTCAAGGATCATGCAGCCTGGAATATCATAAGATTCGCAGAAATGGTCTCCGCGACAAAAATAACCGCCACAGAAAGTCGAGCAGCTTAAATGGCTAGTCGAGCCCGGTGGCGTAGTGGAATAAATCTGCGCCTCGCAACCGGAGGAGACACATAGGTGCGCGGGTTCGAGCCCCACCGCTGCACATTTGTATTTATAGGGGGTCCGTCTATGAAGCAATGTGAAAAACAGTTCCGCGGACGTTAAATCTTGGCTGAGGGTCGGCCCGAAAGCTTTAGCTTAAATGGCTAAAAAAGTGGCCAGGTGAAGTAATCTCGGGAAGACAGTACTACGGCCACCCCCCCCCCCCGACAAGGGGCAAAGAGGACGACTGGATTTTAGTTGGTTTGTGAGACTCACACAACCGTGGCCATAGCAACGACGCTCAATGTGCATCATGCATTTTACCAGTAACCTCAGAAAAAAAATATATATATATGAATATATATATATATATATATATATATATATGATAACAGTCTAGCGTAAATTTGCGCTAACTTGTAACCTTGTGAATTGCATCAAACGAGCATCATACACCAAAGGGGGGCGGTGGCGGCGGCGTGCGTACGTAAACCGATTGACTCGACTGGATTAGTTAACGACTAGCTACTACTTAGCAAAGCAAATTGTGTTGGAGTCTCCCTGTTATCTTACGTAGATTGTTCTCAGTCGGATGACTGCTTTCCGGCTAGCAGAAGCTCGCAGGGAAAGCATAGCAAGCCAACCACCTTGAGGGGGAGTACCGACAGGCTGGGCGCTTGATGGGCGCGCAGATAACCACCAAGCAGCCAAGCAAGATGCATGCCGTATATCTGTGTACAAATGTGCGTAGGTAGGTGCACACATACCCGTGCATACATAGTTAGTAGATAGAGGTATGTATATACGTTTAGGCGATTAGGCTAGACGCGGATGCCAGAGATGCTACAAGAACGACAATAGAGACACCAACAGCAGCAGCGGCAGCAGCAGCAACAACAACAACAACAGCAATAACAACAACAACAATAACAACAACAACAACAACAACAACAACAACAACAACAACAACAACAACAACAGCGGCGGCGGCGGCGGCGGCGGCAGCAGCAGCAGCAACAACAAAACAACAACAACAGATGCAGGGATCCCGGTAATGGCTGAAGGCATGGCCAAGCCTCATTGCAACATTGTGTTGCGTCGTCGATGTAGGAAGAGAAGATTCATTTGTACGTCGGCAGCGACCTACGTCTCCGACGAGGTATTCTAGGGCAACCGGAAATTATGTGTTTTCCGCTGACCAGCCCATTGCTTCTTGGTTTATATGTGTTGTTGCTGCTATTAATATTGTTGTCGTTGCTGCTGCAATTAATGTTGTTGTCGTTGCTGCTACCGCTGCTATTGTTTTTCTGTCATTGTTGTTGTTATTGTTGTTTTTGTTGCTGTTAGCGTTGTTGTTGTTATTGTTGCTGTTAGCGTTGTTGTTGTTGTCACTGTTAGCGTTGTTGTTGTTGTTGTTGTCGCAACATCTGTTATCGTTGTTTCTGGGTCTGTTGATATTGCTGCTTCTATTGTCGAAGCCATAACTGTTCTTAATATCGATGTTGTTATTGTTGTTGTTGTTATTGTTGTTGTTGTTGTTGCTGCTGCATTTTCATTTATTTAAAATGCACACTGTTTGGTATGCAAATACGAACATAATATATTATGCTGCTGCTTTTGTTGCCGACATCCTAATCGTCGCCGTGTGTTACCGTTTTACTGTAGTTGTTATAGTTGCCGTTGTTAACGTCATTGTTCTTCGACCCTTTTTCCTTGACCTTGTCACTGATTTTGGTGCCGTGATGACGCGTATCTGCTGTGTTCATACACAGACACATACATATATATATATATATATATATATATGCCTTGCTTGCCCGTGCTCCATACGTTGTGTGTACCATGTATACTAACGTGTATAGTAAAGACAACGGCAGTTACAGTAGCAGCAATAGTGGCAGATCCAATTGTAGCAACGCATTCTCTGCGTATGTCTGCCTACCACGTCTGGGGGCAGCCCGGAGCCTGTACTGCTGCTTATCAGTGTCACTATGAGCTGACCTAGCCAGAAACGCGGCAATCAACAGAAGACGACACTATCATAACGAAGCTAGCAGACTACAATGATGCTCTCGGTAACAACAAGCAACGGCTCGCTGATACGCGCTCGTACCATCGGGCCCCAAGGCGACAGATACACACACATATATATATATATATATACATATGTTTATATATATATATATATATATATGTTTATATATATATATATATATATATATATTTATATATATATATATATACACGCATGTGCATGCACAGGGGGCAGTACCCAAAGTGTCACCTCGATAAAAGGGTTGCTCGGCAAACAGGAAAGCGTAAGTGTCAAGTGGGGAGATTGAGGTTTTTACTCTATGTTCGAACTCGTCGGCTAACGAATTGGCTAAAGACCGCACGCCTTCACAAACGCATTAGCCAGTGACTTCGTACCAATGATAGTTGTTGGTGTAGATTTCAAAGCTGCGTTCGACACTGAAATGCGGTGTCAAACGCAACTTTGCCACCGAACAGTTACTCCGGGCGCGGGCATCTTCCTTTAAACTCAAGCGTCATGTCTACCTTCTGATTAGCAATCGACCGCAGGCAATTTTGTGTTATCGGTAAGGCTTTGACCCAACAAATCACGTTATGTAGAAATTTGTAGACGCGCCGCCAGCTTTCTCACTCCGCCAAGGTTGGTTTTCAACAGATGTCGTACTTTATCTATTGCACGCTTACCACCCAAACTGAGTACAATTCTACTTCAAAACTGAGGGGCATTCCTCTTTGCTTCGATCGCGAGCGCAACTTAACCCAGCGACCGCCAACGCCTCGAACAAGTCGTAGAAGCGCAACGTCTCACTCGGTGTTAATAGGCGATCTACCAGGCGTTCTAGTGGATGGACGTATCACTAAAAATTAGGCCTTTTGCCGAGAAAGTACAGTGCGAACGAGTTTCAGGCGGCCCTTAAAGACTTAGAGCAATACTGTGGGACCAGTGCCCTGTTAATCAACGTGAACTAAGAGGCACTCAAGGCAGTAAATTTACTGCCTGGTGGGCGTCTTTGACATCTCAAGACAAGTTGACATGTGGTGAACAACAAATTAACTAAGCTACCCACTTCAACTCGCTAGGCATCATCACATCAGTCCTTCGAGCCCTTATTTACGAGGATTAGGTGCTTTCAAGAGCTTCCTAAGATCGAGCTCTGGGGATAAAACTTAAACATCACTTGTCAATCCGTATGAGAGACTTTGGGCTTAAATGCCAAGTCCCTTCATAAGGTCCTACCCTCTGAATCGGTAAAAAATCACCACCAGCTCACTGTGGGTGGCTCGTGATTTATGACGCCGGTCTTGCTGGTTTGAGAACTTCTGATCAAACCGAACTTCTGGCGGGGGTCGGTCTTCTTTGTTCTCAAGGCAGACAGTTCTCAAGGCGTCACAGGCAGCGAGACTTGGGCACATTCGTGTGACTTTTTGCTCAAGTCCCAGAGTTCGCACAAACGTCAGGCGGTGGACTACATCTACGAACAAAAGTGAAACGCTAATAGTCATCTGGCAAGGTGATACGTGGCATCTTCTTTCCTTAAGAGTGAAACAGTGGCTATGTTCAAATTCGACGAAATAAGTGGCACAGTGAAGAAGCATTGGTATAAAATTTTTCACTGCGCTCACCAAGAAGAGTTCCAAAGTGCCTCTCAGGCGATGGTTTCTTTACCACGACAATGAGCCAGCCCATCAGGCCACGAGGCTTTTCACGCCGTCTCTAGAGACACGCTGGTGAAGCACCTAGCTTATTCACTCGACGTGGCTCCGTGTGAAAACATCGGACAAAGCATTTTAAAGTTGTGCTTCTGAGCTGCATAGACCACCAACTGCATAAAAGAAGAAATATAAGGCATTCCGATTGCATACGCTCAAAAAGCCTTTTTCATGCAACAACAAATTTATTTGTTGCCCCTCTTCCATTGAACAGACAAATTGTCTTGCCAAACCACAAAATATGCATCTAACTTTCTCAGATACCCTTGCTGAAGCAGGCCAAAATACTAGAAGGTATGCATGCCTTTGCGTTCGGTGTGGCTGTTGAAAAGGCTCAGTTACTCGGCACCTACGGAACGCAGCCCCATCACTTTAGTACAAAAATAATGGGCATTCGATTAAAAGGCCGTCTGAAAATAGTAATTTGCTAAATTGATTGTAATAGCAAAATGTTACGGTTCTGCGCGTCAAAATTTCGACGTAAGGCATAATAACATATCGACTTTTAATGGCTTTCCTAAATCCTGCTATTCGCCTTTCGCTAGTTTGCATCGGGTGTCACTAATTATGCACAATTTTCAACATTTCAACAACAGGTAACATCTGCTCCTTCATGCATTGACTGGTTCTCCCGCAAACGTAGATTTTGTACAACTATATAAGAGAAAAAGGCAGAATAACTACTTTTATAAATTTCATCCTTACTCCTAGACAATACGTTTTGCTCCCTCTTTTCATTAGGAACTATTTTCTTATTGAGATTTATCAAACCTCAAAATAAGTACATACTGCTACGATAGATTTTAATTGATTAATTAAAAACATATGCACCCTATATATATATATATATATATATATATATATATATATATCTTCCCCCTGGAAAACTATATTAAACAGCTACATTTCTATTATCTACAATTGATTGAGGCTTTTTCAATCTTTACTGTATTGTGGCAGCCAATATCGCTAACGTACTAAGCATGGCTCGTTATCAGTATGTCGTTCAAACGGTAAGCCAGACGCCCTGTATGTTTGCAAATATTACGACAAACAACGATAAATGTTATCACATATTCACACGACAAATAAAATGCTCATATTTGTTCATACTTTCATTATATTTATTCTACATTTTCAAACTGTTTATATAATTTAAATATAAACAATGCATAACCCTTCGGCTTCCCCTTTGTTATAACTTAAATCCTTGAAGTGGGGTGAGGGGGCGGAAGGGGGGGGGGCAGAAAGCGGGCAATTTGTAAAATAAAGTGCTTGCCCAGTCAAGCTAGAAAATATGGCTATTATCGGTGCTGGCTGTGGTGATGGTTGTCGTGGTCACGCTGGTGATGGTAGGTATATCGGTGGTAGTTTGAGATGGCGGATGCGTTGTTCCACCAAAAATTGATGATGCTTAGATGGCGTCGTGTGTGAACGTCAAGTAGTCCGGTAGAGTGAGTGGTTTGGGCGATCGCACAGCGGATACCGCCGGATTGTTCCAGCTTCCCGATCGGTTGTGCTTCTTACGGCATCGAAAAACAAGCACAAAAACCAAGAGTGCGACCAACGACGCCACAAGTCATCCGGGCTGGATAAAATCCACCGCTGTCGGCTGCCAGCCTGCCTATCCAGCAATTGAGAAGCTGGCCACTTAACCGCCGACTTCGACGACGACGAGGGAACGAGCTGCCGAAATAGCTGATGATGCATGGCCTAGGCGCTCTCTCGAGAGAAAAAGGAAAAAGTAAGGGGGAGAGAGAGAGAGAGAGAGAGAGAGAGGCAGGAAAAGGAGACGAAGTGACATCGAGATACCCACGGCCAGACCAGCCCGATTAGCAGCCGCGGAACTACCGGCAGTCAAGCATCGTAGCGTAGAGACTGGACGATAATAAGCCTAGTAGTCACCCGCAATGAATAATCCGTATCGTCGGTCGGCGTACCGCCTTCATGTGCCTTCCTAACGATAACCGCCTGTTCTCCTTCTCCTTCTTCTTCTGCTGCTGCGGCGTCATTATTTTACTTGGCGGATTTGCTTTTGAACGCTATTCCTGCTACTCCTTCCGTTGAGCACGCGATTGCGTCTAGTATCTATCGTTACCTCTACTACTGCTACTACTAAACGGGCCCCCGTCGTCGATCGCTGCAGCAGCTGCTGCTGCTGTTGCCGCCTGCATGACGACCGCCAGCGTCTCCAACCACGCAAAAAGAAGATCTTCCGGAGACCGTAGTTTCAGCTGCCCTTCGCTACCCCACCGTACCCCATACGCCCATACACACGATGTAAGGGCATCACTGCTCGTAGACTCACTTGATGGCCCTTGGAACGGGATATAGAGAAAATTATGAAGAGAAAGAGAGAGGGGGAAGGGAGATATGTAGAGAGAGAGAGAGAGGAATTGTGGGCTAAGAAGGGCAAAACTGGCAGCCCGTGAAATTCCTTTCGAGAGCGGAACGAGATAAAAGATTTTGCTAATTTTGTCGTCGTCATTTTGCTCTCTTGACAAAACGTCCAGCTCGGCCACGCATGGTTCACACAGCCAGCACGCACGCACGCGAACCCAGTCCGAGAATCCCGCCCCGAGAAGTGGTCGATAGAGTTCGATAGCAGCGCGAGACACTCAAGCGGAAAGACGAAGAATGAATGAGAGACTACTGCTGGTGCAAAGTCTTTGCCGCAAAGCAAAGCCGGCAAGCCGGATGATCAGCATTGCTAGGATAAATCTATGCCGGGTACAATTTTAATTTGTATCGGCGCTGTCGCTACCGCTAGCGCCGCCGCCACCACCAGCACCACCGTTGTCTTCGTCTTGGTCGTTTTCTCATCATTGTACTGCAAATGGTGATGATGATGATGATGATAATGATGATGGTGATATTGACGGTAGTCATGCTACAGGATGGCAGCAGCGGCTGCCGCCGCCGCCAAAACTTTGCCTCGAAACTAAATGAGGTTCTTTCCTCGGGGGTTTTTCTGCACACGCGAGGTTAACGAGATGAACGAGATGCTGCGAGTGCAGGCTGCGTAGCAGGTACGCCCGCAAGACACATACGTTTCACGCCCTCATGGGTATCCTGTGTGGTCGTCATTAGAGGGTAGCCGATCGAAAAACATACCTAAATGCCTGTCTGTGATCGCTAAAGCTGGTGCTTCTGAAGAGTGAGTCGATGAGCTCGGGTCTCTTCTCGGAGACACATTTCGGCTCTTACTTCGGTCGTGTATCTTTCCGCCTCTCTGTTCTCGAACAGTCGCCCACCGACAAGACCGAACGCCCGCGCTTCTGCTTCGGCAAAGCTGTGCTAAGCACCACAAGCGCCCGAAAATAAATCTCCAAAGTAGAAGAGTTCCTCTGCCGTGCGTGCGGCAAGCCATCGAAAGCCGAGAGCGAGAAAGCTCACTCTGCAAATCTAAAGAAGACTCCTTCGTTTCCGCTGTCTAACCTTCTCCGACCCATCATACGAGGCGGCCCGCCAACAACTGAGCGCACAGCGCGACACGCAGCGAACAGCTTTGAAAACCAAAGTGGCAAATATGGCTACCAACGCCGCAAACTCCGCAAACGAAACATGTGGCGAGTGTGACAAAATACGCCGTGCGAGCACAGAGGACTTGCTAAAGCCATCGCCATTGAATCATTTCAATTGAGCTTCGCAGCAGCAGGGGACCTCATCTGACGTCGTCTCTTCTGCAGTCTTCGGCCCCCATCCGTCACCTTATGTCTCTCCCTTTTCTTTCCTCTTCTTGTTTACGTATATACATATATATATATATACATATATATATATATATATATATATATATATATATAGATGGACGGTTGCCCATGTGATCACTTGCTCACATCTAGAAGTATAGGAGATGTTTACTCAATGTTTTCTCTCTCTATTTTACACAATGGCCTTCATTCAACAGACGCCTCTGTTGTTCACGTGAGTATATGTTTTTCTCTCTCTCTCTCACGCTTTCTGCTTTCATCTTGCCACAGTTGTTTGTCCGTAGACCTCATCTTTACCACGCCAGCCCTACCTCCAGCCGGCGCCTCCAGCACAACGCATGTGACAGATCTTCTAAGCTACAGATCAGATGGTGTGAAAGAAGACTCAGTGCTTTTGCGAATAGCTGAGAGAAATAGAGACGGCAGGCTTTATACCGCCAAGTTCTCTTTAAACTCCATGTTTTTACCTGGCGGTGTGCCTTCCCGAGGTGTGCGCCAACCCAGTAGTACAGCACTGATGATTGCCGAGCATTGATGATTCTGATGATGAGTCACTACTGCATAGCGCTGTCCACAAGAGATATATTACAGACAGAGAGAGGAAAAGGATTTATATATATATATATATATATATATAAGAAAAAAGAATAGGACAACAAAAGAGAAGCCTGAGAGGCGTCTCGAGTCACTCATGTACATCCTCTTTGCGCAAACTAGACGTTGAAACGTAGCGAACAAACAGTGGTGAGGACAGCCGTTCCAAATTCGACTGCCATATTTTCTAGCCTCACTCAAAATAGACCGCACTAGGAGTCGCACTGCCAGAGTCATCGTGATCGATGCCATCGCTAAGCATAAAGCGCGCAGGCAGTTCGACGCCGGTTGACTCAACTCGTGTCGATCAGCCTGGCCGAGGCCCCCACTCCACCGTCTGAGTTGAGCCGACGTAGAAGGCCGAAAAAGCACCCTCGACACTTATCGACGGCGGGTTCGACATTCGACTTGGACTTTACAATTCCTCTCTCTCTCTCTCTGCCTGTCCTTCTCTTTCCTTCCTTTGCGCACTCTCTCTGTGTCTATTTGCGTCTTTATCACGTCGTCTCGTTTCTTTACATGCAGACGAATGGGTGGCGGAAATTTGGCCAAAGTATTTCTCCACTCCGCTCGAGAGGTATAAAGCGTTGGCAAGCCAAAAAGTTGTTGTTGTTGTTGTCAATATTCTCTAGGCCTTTGTGCACGTAGACATATATATATATATATATATATATATATATGTATCTATATAAACATCGTATTCGCACTGCCAAAGGATCAGTGGGCGTTGGCCGAATTGCAGAGAATGCATTGCAACGTTCTCTTTTATTGCAGGTACGACTCAAGAGGAGGCGTCGACGAATGTGGCGATGCGTGTCTCGCTGTTGACGGCTCTCTAGAAGTAGAAAGCATGTCGGTCACCCGGCTCACAGGAAGGGCAGTCGACCCACCGAACTAACTGTGTGCGTCCGTATTTATATGGGTACGCGTCCTTTTCTCTTTCTCACTTTTATATATATATATATATATATATATATTATATATATATATAGATATTATATATATATATATATAGAGATATATATATATAGATTATATATTATATTTATATATATATATATATATATTATATATTTATATATTATATATATATATATATATATATATACGTACATATGCACGCGTTTCGTGTGTTTGCCTTTTTTTCGAAGACCCACACCTGTGCTGGAGGGTAAGTAGCGGTGCAAGTACTCGACGTGATTCGTCGTCCGCGTAACAGTCGCGGCACAAGGTATTCGATGTCCGATGCAGCACAGCAAAACGAAGCGTCGCAGAGAAAAAGAAGACGACGGCGACAACGACGACGACACTACCAGGCCAATGAGCACGAGTTCTGTGTCGCGACTGGTGTCTAGCTGGTGAGTAGTGGTGGGCTGATTTGAGCTGACTGTTGCCACTTCGGCTTCGTGCTTTGGCGGTCGATGTCGTCACCATCGTGTCCTCGTGCTCGCCCTCGCTGTCACTCCATGATCAGCACCGTCACCCCCACCCGGCAACCCCCGGTAACCCCCAGCAACCCCCGGCAACCCCCGCCAACAGCCTCGAGACGACCCATTGAATAGGAATTGTATGCAAATATGTTGACGCGACCACTTGAGTACGAGTGTTGGCTCAGTTCGCGTTGCGCGCTTGCTTCGGCTTTTGGCTGACTGGTTGGTTGAGTTCGGGCTGGAACGGGCGGGCGGAACTCCGTCCTGCTAAGAAGCTGGCTACTTAAGAAGGAGGGCAGCTTGTAAGGAAAGAGACTGGCGCCGTCAAGCCGAGAAGCCGCTAACGGCAATGGCGGCGGCAGTGCGTGCAGGCATGATGTTACGAGGCTACGAAGTTGTTGATGTTGACGCTCGTTATTGCGAAGATAATGATGATGTTGGCGTTGATGATGACGATGGTGATGATGATGACGACGGCGATCAACATCATTCTGATGATGATGATGATTGTGATGATGGTGGGGTGATAAAGAAAACGATGATGAGGTACATCATAAGATTGCGCTGACGTTGGTAGCTGGTGATGTGGTGGATGACGGAAAAGGTTGGTTGCGGCGTTGTGGCCAGTATTGCAAAGCTCGCCGCAGCAGCAGCTGGCTACTGTACACACGCAGAATGTTGTCGCTCTCACGTAGAACGTGAATGCTGCCCTTTCCCTCAGCCGAGCTCTATTTTCACAAAGGGCTGGCGAGTGGCCCAGGTCGGAGTCGTCGTTGTCGTCATCGTTGTCGTCGCAAAGGGAAATTGGCCCTGATCAGGAACAGAGGAGAGAGACGATTCGTAGAGTCCGCACTCTCTTTCCTCTAGCGGCTCGTAGAAACGAGCTCGATGGTTCGACTCAGCAATTTGCCAGCAACAGCAGCAAGACAGGCTGACGCGAGCGTGCTGGCGTGTGTAAGTTGAACGTGTACATTTGCTTGCGCACTCGTCCAATCAGTTAGCGCGTTATTTGTCTATTGCTGAAGCCAAAGGCCGATGTGCCGAACGCAACAACGGTACGCTGCGCTACACCTGCGCGCACTAGCCGCTAGTGAGACTTTCTTCCTCTCGCTCGCTACCCCATCTTCCTATCTATCTATGTATCTATCTACTCACCTATGTGTGTGTGTATATATATATATATACCTTGACATCATCCACTAGGTAAACAACGTCGCAAACACTTGGAGAAAAACTCTCCAGCCTCTGGCAATGAACGTTATCGTGTCCCTGGCGGTTGGTTGGCGGACTAAGTTTGCTCTCTGTGATTTCTTTGACGTCATCTATTTCTTAGGCTTTTACAGCGAAGCACGAAAAGAAGAGAAAAATACGTGCATGCGTGTGTAAGCTAAGAGTACGGATGAAAGACATGATGATATTTAATAAGGTGCAGTATACCATTAGAAAGCCAGGCATTAACGATGGGCTGCCCGCTCGAATATATGAGCGGACAGCACACTGTGAACTTTGTGGCGCTCGCTTTTCGACGGCAGCTTGCTTCAAACGCGCTGCTGGCAGCAAAATTTACTGCTAAACGTACACTTGTTCTACAGAAGCTCAGCGTGCATTTGCGCGCTAGATTTGCCCATGGAATAATATGATATCAAATTATATGAATGAAAATCTTACTTATGCCTCACGTAAACTGGAGTGTATAGTACGTAAGACATACTCTGTTATATAAGATACGCTGGAAATCTATCAAAACAACGCTATATAGAGAGATATCAAAGCGTAAATGGCTTTTAACCCGCCACTAACTTTTAGATGCACGGCAGTTATAAATACGAGCTAAGCATCTAGTGCAATGGCTCTACGCTGTTGCTCTAATAATAATAATAAATGATTACTCCCTCTTGACGCTTTTTTTTCTTATGGTTTAACACACACACGTGGGCATCTGACGAAACCTGCCATTTGCTAAATGTGATTTTGAATTAAAATCTTTAGACTTCGCCGTTTTACACCTAGGGAATACAATGACATATTATTGGACATAATGCCCAACGATAAAATTATTTGTTTGCCGTTTCTGCCCATCTTGGATCACTCAAAAACACCGAGACCCTGGTGTCAAGACAATGGCGCCTCCGCATGCTTACCCAAGTTCCTTCGATTTAATAAATTAAGCTGGCCTCGTTGCGACTGAGAGCCGCGATCGATTCGATGAGCGGCAAATGGCTTCAGTCTGTTCCCGCACCGCAGCTTGGGACGATGCTGGACAATATCACTGTCCGCATCGTCTCCAGTACGCGTTTAGGGGAATCAATGTACCTAGATGGTACACGCCAGTGTCTACCGCGCGCGAGCATGCTCTTGCTTGCAAGAGGAACGTCGATGGGTTCTTAAGGCACTCGGCTCTGTGCGACATAGTATACCAGCAATGCAGTCAGCTCACATCCCTGCAGTTAAAGAGCCGGTCGGACTGTCACCAAACAGCTAACTGCGACCGGATGGCCCAGCTCTAGTTCCATAGAGTGATGGCTGCTGTCTTGTGTACGGCGTCACCGTGCCGCGCGCATTGGCCGCATCGTAAGTTCGTGACAGCAACCGGGATTTCGGAGCAGCCGCTCGTCTTGCCGAAGACCGCAAGCTGACTACATTCCGCGAACTGAAGCAAACTTTCATCGTTCAACCGATCGATTTCGAGACGTTTGGCCCAATGGAAAAATCACGAGGAGTTTTCTGGCGAAGCTGGCAAGCCGAGTCGCTGTGGCAACCAACGGTAGAGAAAAGCATGGCAGTTTTTACTGCAGAGAACCTCGGTGGAAATTCGACGCAGAAACGCTGCGTCGATCATTCGATCATTGCCCACGGGCAAGGGACTTGCCTGTCAACAACGTAGCCGACTCGAGTCGCCGTTGGAAATGCATTCGTAATTAAATGACAAAATCAATATACGATCTTCTCTCAGAAGTGGGTTGTTCTTCAAACAATCATATCTTAGAAACCCAACTTATGAAAATTGATGCAAAAGGGGAAAGTACGTATGTTTATAAAATATTTAAAAAAATGGTAAGTTATACAGATGTACATGTATATAAGTGAGTACACACACATCAACGAGCCGGTATATGTTTTCAATTTGGTAAGTTGAAATTATAAACGTTCACACAAATGGTCGCTTATGATTTTTTTTCTATTTGAATAAATGTCTCATTCAAGTTGCAATAGAAGCATATAATGTCAGACCTGTAGATAACGTAAATTTCCGCCATCGAAGTAATTGCGTTCAGTTGTTTGTGGTAGTGAAAATGCATAGCTTTGCGCAAATGGGCAGTTGTACATGCTATTTTTCAATTCACAAAAGTCACAGCGCTGTCGAAAAAGGAATAAGGCACTACAGCTATGATAGGCAACACCTCTGTTTATAACACACCAGGGTTGAAACGTCCCATTGAAGTTGCAATAGGGGCATACAAATTCAGGCTTGTAGATAACGTAAATCTTCGCCATCGAAGCAATTGCGTCCAGTTGTGTATGGCAGTTAAAAGGCATAGTTTTGCGCAAATGTGCAGTTGTAGGTGCTATTTTTTATTCACACACTTAATATTATCATGGTAAATCTAAATCGAGGTCCTTTGATAGTTTCGTATTGGCAACATGGCAGTTCTATATATATATATACAGGTAGTTCAATAAGTTCTTAGAATGAGCTTTTTATAAATCGAATTTTGGCACGCTTTCACCGCTAATAGGAACTGCAACTTTTCGACTGCTAGCACCCAATATATTATGGTGATTGGCCGTTGCGATTTCGTTTGATAGCTTTTCCCGTGCAACGTATCGGCGTGATTTTAAAAAATGGAGAAAAAAGAATTTCGAGTGGTTATTAAGCATTTTTATTTCAAAGGTTGGAATGCGACCCAAGTAAAAATTGAGTTAGACGAGACGTACAGTGACTCTGCGCCATGTTTTGCCACTGTTTCCAACTGGATTAATGTGTTAAAAAGAGGTCGCAGGAGCACCGAGGATGAACTACGTCCAGGAGGCCAAAAAACGACAACTGATGAGGAAAACGTAGAGAAAGTGCGAAAAATTATTGGCACAGATAAGCGAATGAACATTAAGGAAATAGCGGAGGCATTAGGGATTAGTTTAGGCAGTGTGCATTTTATCCTACATGAAAACTTGAAGATGAAAGAGCTTAGAGCAAAATGGCTGCCGCATTTGCTCAACCAAGGCCAAAAAGACGCGCCTGTTTTGGCTTTACAGCGAAATTTGGCCAAGATGTCGAACAATCTGTCGGATTTTTGGTGCAGCTTCATGACCGTCGATGAAAGCCGGGTTCATCACTACACTCCCGAGACCCAAGAAGCATCTTGCCAATGGTGTGCACCTGATGAAGGACCTCCGAAGAGGGTGCGGACAACGGCATTGACCGGAAAGGTGATGGCTACAGTTTTTTAAGACCAACGTAGAATAATGCTGGTCGACTACCTTGAGAGCTGTAAAACGATCACAGGAGAATATTATGCAAGACTGTTGGACTGCCGTTAGCAAGAACTCATCGTGAAACGGCCCGCTTTGCAGAAGAAGGTTGTCCCGTTTCACCAGGGCAATGCTCCTGCACACAAGTCACGGCAAACATCGGCAAAACTGGCCCAACTGAGGTTCGAACTTATTGAACAACCCTCCTATTCTCCAGACCTGGCCCCCTCTGATTATTTCCCTTTTCGGACATTTGAAGAATTGTCTCGGTGGAAAGCGTTTTTTTAGCAATGAAGAGGTTACGGCTGCTGTCAATGGCTATTTTTAGTCTAACGACGCGGAATTCTACTCAAGAGGTATGAAAGCTCTGAAATATCGGTGGGAAAAGTGTTATGAGCTTCTCGGGGAGTATATCGAATAAGAAAAATTTTAAAATTTGGAAAATTCTCGGTTTTCATTCTAATAACTTATTGAACTACCTGTATATATATGGAGAGAGAAGGAAAGAGATAGAGATATTCACGTTGGTATCTGTCGGCGGAATAGAATGGTAGCATTTTTACATTTACTTATAACTAAGAGTTCCACGTAGACGACGCCTAATAGACCGCAAGTTACTGTATGTGTACATAGGACGTCCACGGCCAGCTATAAGGCGAACGCATAATTTCACACGAGAACGAATTATTGACTTCTGTGTGTCAGTTAGAGCCCGCGAGATCCCGGGTTTAAGTAGGTTAGCTAAAAAGCCCCTGTGAACACACCACTAAACTAAAAGTGCATTGTGCACACCTTTTGTACTGGGTAGTGTAGGACTCTCAAACAACTTAAAACCTGGTGATCCCCTAAGCTAAATGACCGGGCTATTAGTGGTATTACCTCAGTGCATGTAGCGGCAGCGAGTCTGGTTTTCAGTCTTTAGCCTGCTAGCGGGGCTCCATGTGCTGCCACCACTCTTCCGCCATATGTGTCTTCGCTCTAAAAACGATCTCCACAAATACAGGGCTCGCGCCCCAGCTGAGCATCGCTGAGAACATATCTCTTGTCGTACTGCGTTGCAGGTCTAGTGTGATCGGGCATCTGCCTCGTGACATTGAGAGCCCTGCATGCGAAACGCGTGTAATCCTCGTCACCAGTCTAGCCGGTGTCGCACCAGACACATATGTCTACCTCTGTCTTCCCGATTTTCATCATATAGGTCTGGAAGCTGCTGTGACCGGTGAGGACTGGGGTTAGGTAGTATGTAGTTTGCATCGGTACCATTTCATGAGATCTGGGATTATTGATCTCGTCCACGACCCTGAAGCCTTTCGTTACGGTCCAATCTCTTCAGCCAGTCCACTTGCATCGTCTTTTTTAAGTGCCTGGTTTCGGCAACCACACAAGAGGGCATTCTCATCTATCCGTTTTGGGCAAGGTATTAGGCGGGCATGTAGCAGTACAGCGTCTGTGGAGATCGTCCTGTACGTTCTGATGACCCCAGTGGCCAGCACTCTCTACACCTTGCGTAACTGTTTTTTATTTTTCTTGGTTTTCAGTGCAGCTGGTCCTCACACTGATGACCCGTAGAGCAGAATTGGATCAGCTACTGATACCAAAAAACGGCACTTTTTCTCCGAGGGCCTTTATGTTCTTGGCATTAGCCTGGCCAGCTCGCTTGTCACTTTTTTGGGAGGTTTCGGGAATGCATGATGCACATGCGCCACTAGCAGCCTGCGTGACTAGTGTGAGACTCGCAAACCCACTAAACTCGGATTCCTCCCCACCCCCCAGGCTCGGTATTACTTTGGCATTACTTCAAAGCCGTGGGAGAGGCGCCTCTGCCGTTCTTCTTCAATCAGCTCTATCCCTGACTATCATTCCGCATGTCAACCTGCGGTTGGATAGGGGGATGCCATTTTGTAATCCGTCCTGTGAGGGTGCGTCGAGACCATGAGGGCCTGGCTGCTTCCCACCCCCTCCCCCCTCTCTCGGCTCCTCGTCTCGACCACTCTCCCGAGAGACCCGCTCAAACCTCTCCCGCCTGGCCGTTTCCTTGGCTGTCTTGTCTGTCAAAACGGCGTCGAACAAGTTCGTCCCTTCATGCCTCCGCCGAAGTCATCATATGGGCGACCACCTCCTTGATGGGTCGGCCTCTCACAGCGGTTGGTACTGCGTCCCGTGCTTCCCTGAGAGCATCACGCCGCAGAACAGTATGCTCTACGTTGTCCGTTTCTCCAGAGTCGCACAGTACGCAGATATCGCTGATGGCCTTCTTGACCCATGACATGTAGCTCTGGAACTGGCCGTGTCCGGTCAGAACCTGAGTCGTCCAGTAGGAAAGCTCCCCGTGTCGGCGGTCATACAATACCTGAGGTCCGGTATCAGACTCTTGGTCCAGCTCCCTGTGGTCACACCGGGTCTTACCTGCGCCCATTCCTCATGCCAGGCCGATATGGTGGCACTCCTGGCCCTGGTGAGATCCAGACTTTTGTCTAGATACATTTTACTTCGTTCAGCCACTAGGAGGTCCCATGGCAGCATCTTGACTAGGACCAGGAGAGCTTCGGTCAAGACTGTTCAATACGCCCGGTTTACCCTGATTGCCGGCGTTCGTTGGATCGACCTTAGTGTCCCCCTATTTTTCGCCGTCCGCATTGCCATGTCCCCCCAGACTGAGGCTGCATATAGCGCCGTTGATTCGACCACCGAGGCCAGGAGCCTTCTTTTCACCTCAGCCACCCCACCGACCCTAGGCATGATCCGCCAAGCCCGGTGGCGTAGCGGCTTAAGTCTGCGTCTCGCAACCGGAGGAGACACATAGGTGCGCGGGTTCGAGCCCCACCGTTGCACATTTATATTTATGGGGGTCCGTCTATGAAGCAATGTGAAAAACAGTTCCGTGGACGTTAAATCTTGGCTGAGGGTCAGCCCGAAAACTTTTAGGCATGATCCGCGCCAGGTTCAGGGAGTCGCTTGCCACCTGATTCGTTGTGGACGTTCCATAATCAATGTGAGCTGTACAGTTTAAGTATCTATTCAGCTTTACACCTAGGTTATTGCCCTGCTTGTTTATCAGGATTATGTGACTGTGCACACGTACGCTAGGTTCCACAGCGTAGGTCTTAGCGCGGAATCTTGTGGTATTCCTTTGCAGCCATCGCGTATTCCCTACTGTCGTAATTTACACTTCGTTTGGCTATGTACAAGGCTATCAAACGCCTAATGTACGCTGCTACTCCCTTGTTTGCACCACATGCGCGATAACCCCCCGTTTGTGCTGTTAAACGCATTCTCAACATCCAGCCATATCAGGAAGTAAAGATTACGAGCTCTGAGGCTTTTCTGTCTCTCGCTTTCGGTCTTAGCGGGTATCTTGCCGATGGACTAAAGCGTTGGTCTCCCTTTACGGAATCCGTACTAGTCCTTTAAGAACAAGTTTTGCCCTTTCTGGATTGCATCATTAAGTCTGCCCGCGAGTATAGACTCACACACGACTTTGGCAACTGTGATGAGCCTCTAGGCTGACGCCGAGCTCCGGTTCCTCCCCGGCTTTAAAATAAGAGCAGACCTTCTTCCAATCTTCAGAAAACTGAAAATCTCTCAGTAGTGCGTCTACAACCCGTTAAAGTTCACTAGGCATCCCTTTATTAGGATTAAAATCGCTTTCGGAGGTATGCCGTCCCCTTCTAGCCGCTCGCTCTCCTCATCAAACTTAGGAGTGCTTCACATTGAGTATCTCGCATACACAATTTCCTTTTTTTTTTGGAAAATTGTGTATGCGGTAAAGGGAGGGTTTCATATACGCAATGTGTCGACTAACGATAACAATAAGCAAATTATTGAGGATTGAAGGGTAATTATCAGGGCATATAAGCTTCCAGTAGACCGCATAGTTAAACAAAACATTATTTTATGTATGCGATCAACTCTATACCAGTTGCCATTAGACACGCCAGCAGATTTCGGTTATTCTAAACTGAATACATTGATTTAATGAATTTATGAATAAATATGAGGATTCAGAAGGCCCTGTATATGTATATACGAGGTCTCCCAGAATTCGTCTAACAAATTTTAGGGTCTAGTACAACTCGGCAAAAAATCTTTTACAGAAAGAGTAGAGTAGAAACACCACACTGGATGCCAGAAAATGGTTTCTGGAACCAATACTGCACACTATTGTCCAGATAGTACTAGCACGTTAACATATCTGACTACGGCTGGCGACTGGTCCAGTTTTTCTTCCCGACTATCGCAGCATCGTAGGTCCTGCCTTGTCTCGTATTCCGTAATTGTCAATTTTGTCTGTTTGACGTTGCTTGTTTAGCTTTTCACCGCACTGTCAACGAACGTATCCTTTCTGGATCAGCTGCTTTTTCGTTCGAGTTGTGCTGCGCGTACAAAATGGCTTAAGTAGCACCCGAAACACGAAAAACACTCGAAATAAAAGAGTGTTTCTGTTGTGCCAGCGAGTGCGATTTGTTTCACGTCCTTCTCCTAACGTCAAGCTGCTAGGCAGTTCTTGCTGAACCTTGGTCTGTGACGGGCTTCATACTCGCACCCTCATTAGTCCAGACTACTCTGCTTCGGCTATGGCCTTCAGACTCTGCGACATGTGTGTTTCTTGTAGTAAAACGCCCAGACTGGAATAGGATATGGCTCGCACGAATATGGTGCAGCGGGACACGAAAATTGTGTTCCATATTCTTCGAAAGTTTTCCCGCAGTAACTCGGTTGTGAGCTTTGCACGCAAAAGCTTTTCTCTAGCTCGCAAATCAACGTACCCTCGTCGCACCGCCGATTTGACATGCATAGTTTTTGTTCGTATCGACAAGAGCTACCTGCTGTTTGTGAGGGCTTCCATCAGTGTCAACTGAATCGGCTGCGGTCGGTTCGTGATAAGGTTAGACAATAACAATACAATGCTGTCAGGCCGACAGCCCGACAGCTTTTCGAATTTGGCGCCTCTTCTAGCATGACGCAGCAAAGGTCCAGGTCAAGACCAGCCGTGCTGTCGTTTCCCTCCACCTTGAGTAATGCCTGCATCTGCCTCACTACGTCCTATTCCCAGCAATAGTAGGTGCTCTGCCAACGTGCACGGGAGTAAAACAATGTGAGAGCACGCTCGGCCAAGCACCGGAGAAGCGCGACAGAAGCCACTGGCACAGCTAATTCTCAAGGACTTGTTCTGGCAGCGGCGAGACTAATATGGAGCGGGTGTTTGTATCTTGTATCGCACCGAACGTTATCACCCCCCTTGAGATGTACAGCTCCATTAAAACTAAACCCAAATCCCTTCAGTATCGCAACTCAACCAGTACCCTTGCAGTATCGCAGCTTAACACTATGCACAGTTCATATTCCTACCCTTGTCTGTTCGTGACCGAGGAGGATGAAAATACTATAGTCGACACTTAAATGTAAGTTACACGGCACGCCAAAGAATTACAAACAAGTCCACATTTTGGCCGCATTGTAGCTGAAAAGACAAAATCTGGTTCAGCGGTGATACTGTGGAAGCGAGTTCGACTCTAACGTCAGCTGATTTAGACTAAGCGGGCCAAGATATCGGTGCCTACTTAAGTGTCTCTTCTTGACTTCCAGATCAGCGGCAAAACCGGACGCAATTAATGCTTTAGGAAATTATTGTTTGCTAAATAACACCGATGTTGTTTATATATGTAAAACGTGAAATAGTTAAATATACATGACGCTGATTTTTGTTTTATGACTAAATAAATACTCATTCCTAATGATAGATATTCGCGTAGCGGGGGCGTCTGTGTCGTTGTCACAAACTCGCTAGATGTCGTAAATACTAAATTAATCTACCAGGTAGATAGAGTTGTGTTGACTTAGACTCCAAACAAGATGCTTTCGGCTTGTCTGCTGTTATGCGTACGACAGTTCGCAGAGAGAGAAACGCATCGACGATCTTTGTGCCGTTATTGACGCCTGCTGTTCTTTTATGTTGGTCTTATTTGACCCTGCACAGCATGGATTCACGACCCATCATGTTTGCAACTTTTGAAGATGACCCATGACTTGTCATAGGCATATACGTTTGAACAACGTTTCATTGCGTTCATTTTTATCAAAATAGCGCGTTTAATAGATTTAACTACCCTAGTCTGCCCCTTTAGTAGAAACATTATGTATGCCATATGCGTACTGCGCAGTGGGTAAGGGCCTTCTTGAGATACTGTGACCTTCAAGCAGAGGTTGATTAATAACTCGTCGACAGTATCCTGCATATATCGGCCATATCCACCGTGATCTGGTGTGCTTTAGAAGACTGCTTGTCCCCTCTTCTGTACATGATTTTTACTTCGGACATGCAGAAGTACTCGCCACAAAAATCCTTTTATGAATTTGACGTAAAACTTTATTATCTCGCTTGCTAGAGTGAGCTCCCTGCTGTTCTGCAATTGGCTGTCGACGGCATGGTGTTCGAGCATAGTGTACTGAAACATGGCGCACTTCACTTCGACTGTAACGTTAACAATTGCGTCTAACTTTTACTTGTATGACCTACGCGTATACATTACGCCTGACCTTTTTTTCAGCGTCTGCTTATTATTGAGCCTTGTTATTAATGCTTTTGTTGCTCCATTCCAACAGCTCTTAATATGTACATTCCTTCATAAATATCGTGTTCTTTCCAAACTCACTAAAATGCATACTCAATATGAGTTATATATATCCAAACTCGCATACAGTTCTTCTTTCGGAGGGCCCCATCTGGCTAAATGCAGAACATTCGTGGAAGGAGTCGAAGATAGGTTTCTGAGGCGCATGTGGTTCTCAAATCTTTCTCAAGTGCTCTCAAAGCATGTTGAAAGGCTGACATTGCTCTTAGTATAGAGTCAGGCTTGGAGCAATGTAACACATTTGTTCTACGTCTATTTACAACATGAAAGCTGCTAGGATACCTATTGAATGCACGCTCTGATAACCTAAGGAGCCAGCGATCCCTCAATCGAAACGCCGTAATTCGATTTGAGTTCGCAAGCTTTGGCTAGGAATGTCTGGCTAGATCTCTCAACTTGTCATTTGAACGCTGTTTCAACAGTAGGTAACATTCAGGTTGCCTCCGCCTAAGTGCTACTTCCATTTACAAGGGCCAAAATGGGAACGCATTGACACACAGGGCTCGATTACTCGAAGCGTAGGCAGGCAATTTATGTTGATCAATTCTTAAGCACAATCTTAGATATACCGCGCGCTATTTTTCTGGCAGTAAACGCTTTAGGTATGCGCGCCTATTAGAACAATAAACAAATAAATAAAGGAAAGGCCGAACACAACTCTTTGAATAATGTCTTTTCGGCCTTTCATAGAATTTAACAGCACGAACTGCTCCTCACTAAGCTACGATAGATGGATATTCATCCGGCGTGAGATAACTAAGTCGTGTAAACCTTTCTCCGTAAAAATCGTTCTATAAGAGCAAATTTCAACAGCACATTAACCAACCACCTACCGTCGGAGAGACTCAAGGCAGCTCTCCGTCATCGCTTTTATGCACGGCCCTTGAATGGACCTCTGCATGTTGACAAATTCACAACAACATTATGCTCCAGTACCATTTGCTAGAAGCAAATCTGCTAAGCGGTAGTCTGTATTTATTATATAGTACTATATAATACAAATGCGAAATGTATAACGACGCATAGGCTCGCTGTAGCATATATAGTGCATCACGATCAATCTTAAAAGTTATCGTCATATCCCCCAACGATATGACGATAATCGTTGGGGGATCATTGGGGATGTCTTTATCAAAACATCCATGCTTCTCGTTAGAATGCTTCTTTTTTGACAATGTCTTGTGATTATAAGACGCAATTTTTGAAGCGCAATAAATCACAACATTTAGAAAAGGCTGCGCGTTTCCTTGCCATTTGAACAATTTGTGTATTGTTATTGATAAACTACATCATGCAAGAGTTTGTCGTTGGGCAACAAAAATTTCGTTACTATGTGACTAATTAACCTTAGCAGCTAGATGCAAACTGAAGCATGTTTCGTCTGGGTGCGTTCTGCGTTGTGATGAGTAAGTCTTAGAGAGAAAATGATTCTAAGAAATAAAAAATAGTGAACACTACTTAAACAACAAAAGACTTAGAATTGCTGCTAGCTGCAATGATTGCCGCCTGGATCATGCAGGTTTGGCAGATCCTGATGGAGGCGGTCTAGTTTCTCTCGGTCTACGGCGGTCGTCCTATTTTAACCTAACATTGGATATAATTACACGTTCGAGACTTTGGAGTGAGCACGTGACTGCACGTGACGGCACCCGATTCGGCAGACAATCAGACCGCTCTACACAGTTCGCCAACGAAACAGTGCAAAACTGTCAAATAAGAGAAGACGAGAGAGAAAGCGAATGGTAGAGAAAACGGGGACGCTGCACAAAAACGTGTCTCTATTGAGAACGGCAAGAACGAATCATCGTGCAATTGTCTCGACCGACCTAGTCACGCTTCTCACTGGCCCATATTCAATGTATCTCTCCATGGCTCTACGATCTGTATGTACTCTGCCACCTAGGGGTAATCCATTATTGCAATTGCTACAAACACTGATATCGCTATGCCACCCCCGCCGCCGCTACACTAGCTAGGAATACTACTACAACTGACAATTGTTAATACTAATATGGGCATTGCTTCTAATCTTAACAAGACAGTAATGACTACCGCAATTAGCTGTTGATTCGAAGAATCTGTGGAGAAAACAGGGAGAGCGAATACTAAAGGTATGGATAGATTTGCTCTGGCGAGTCGCGATGATGATGATGCTAATAATAATAATGCTGCAGCAGCAGCTGAAGGTGGTAGTGATGGTGGATTCCTCGGGCTTCGTGTCCTCAGATGTTTGAGCAACGCACACTCATCAGCATTGTTCCTCCGTTGCTTTTCCCACGACATCAGATTTGAATGCCAGACCCCTTTGTTCGCCGCTCTCTGCTGCAGCCGAGCCGTTGGCCCCCGCTTTCAGTTGTCTTCGACTGGGTGCCTTCAAAGTCAGGCACCTCACCTGACCTGCCCTGCCCTTCCCTTCCCTTTTCTCACCTCCTCTGCGCCCCGTTGAAGCAAAACGCAAGCGTGCTAAGGGTTGCCGTTAAGTTGATTCTTTCTCCAAGTGTGTGTGTGTCTGTCATCTGCCTCTGCCCTCGTGGTTGCTATATTTAAACGTGTCGTGCCCTTCGACACATCCGTTCACCCATCTAGCACCATGCAGGTAGCCAGCAAGAAGACTGCTGGTCCACAGACCACCACCGTCAGCGTCATGTGGCTAAAGCCCTCTGCGCCAGTAAGTGTCGTTGTAGAAGCAGCACAATTACCAACCACAGCGACCCCCCACCAGAATGGCCGGCTACAGCAGATGCAGATAGACAAGCGGATAACCAAATGTACCACACGGATGGATACGGACGACGGTGGCAGGAGCAGCACTAACGGCAGTACATCTCTGAGGATGGCGCCTAAAAACTTCAGTAGCACATTCAAACTTGGAAAGGTTGGACCCTCTTACACTAGGTGCAAGGCAATGGAGCCTGCCTGTGCGCTGTGTGAGCGGCCATAGGAGGGGCGCAGGAGACGAGAGATAGAAATAGAGAGAAAATGAGGGACAGATGGACAGAAAGGGAGAGAGAGAGCGAGAAGAAGGGGCATTATTAACAAAGGCAGGTGTAACAGAGACCCTTTGATGCTGCCGGCCGGCTGTTTGATGTCTTGTTTCCCCTCTTTCTAGTTCTCTGCGGCCCGCGCAGCTCGTTCTCTCACACACTCAAGAACACACTTTGCCAGTTTAGACATGTTTCTCTGTCTTTGCTCTCTCTTGCCCTCACTATTTTTCTCTGTGTCTCAGGCTTTCGAATAGCTCCATCAGCAGGATATCAACAGCAAGGCTCGGCCACCCTAGGCTAAAGGGGCGACTTCGCCGATGCGAAGACATCAAATAGCGGCGACTGACTCTCTAAAGATGAGGCCCTTGCCGCTCCAGAGCTGTATGACCTCGTTGGCGGTGGTGTGCCAATTCAGTTGCAGTTGCAGCATCTGCAAGCGCAGCGATGGACAGCTACAGCATAATGCCAGCGGCGGCAGCCAGATGTTTATAGGGGACATTTGTGGTGGCAGTGTAAATGACGGAGAAGGGGTGCACACGGAGGGGACGGGGGTAGTATGGGGTGCAACCCCACTGAACAGAAACAGACAGGCTCTGACATTAAATGGCAACAACGAAGAGGAACGACGCTCTCCGCTGTTCTACGAATAGGCGGCGTCGCGTCTGCCTCTCTAGCGAGACAGGGCTATTAATAGAGCCAGCCGAGTTGAGTATTTACACCTGTCGAAGGGGCTGGCGAAAACTTAGGTCTGTGGACAGAACTTTCCTGTGCGGCGCGACCGACAATGACAATGTTCCCAGCCGCCAGCTCAGTCGTCTGCGGTTCTCTTCTACTCATGAGATGTGTATCAACGCAACACGCATTCGAAATAAATCGCCACTTGCCACCCGAAGTGAAATTTCTTTATTTTAGGTTAAAACAACTTTTAGTGGTTTATTCCATCTAGCGTGCTACTTTTGCATCAAGTTTTTTTCTTGTTTAATTATACATGAAATGTATCCTAAATGTTATGTGTCATCGTTTTATATATCGGAGTGCTTAGAGCCGCAATATAAGCGGACAGGTTAAAATACTTTTCCTATTAACCTAAGAGTTTCCTTAGCAGTCCTTGTGGCAGCATGGTCGCTGATTCCCAGCGGTATGGTTGAAGAGAAAATTCGATCAACAAATATTGAGCCGGCAGCAATCCGGTAGATGACATCCATGATTAGCGCATTACCCTCCCCCCGTCCTAGTCCACACCGCCACAGTTTTTTAAAATTTTAGAACGGGCTAACAATCTGAGCAGTAATTTTTTGCTCCAAGAGTCGCTGCGCATACGGAACACTTCAGCAAAAGTAATTTTGTGGCGTAAGCTAAAATAGGTTTACGACAATAGACTTTTAGTATTTTACTTTATACTTTGGCTTATACGTCAGCGGATATAAATGTTTTTGAGCAGATTGTCTGAACATCCTCGCTTTTTTTCTCTGTAAAGTATAAAGAGCATAACTTTCCGAAAAAAATTAGTACCGGCCGTAAGATATGGATCTATAACAATATAACTCGCAAAAAATCATGTTCCAATCGAGGCACCGTTCCTAATATTGTTGCGAATGCAGGCCTTCACGCTAAGAACATTAAGTTATGTGTCTGCTGAGTCCGGAGTGGCATGGTGCTCTGTGAGCTCTGAAAAAACTGGAAACGAAAAACAGTAAAATACTGCTAGCAGTTCAATAGTTTTTAGCAAACCAAGAACTATACAATCATGGACGCGTCGTTATTCATCATTACAACGCTCATCCACATACGTCTATGGAGACTTGTCGCAATTCGCTGGATTTCTTATGAAATGTTCTGCCGCAGTCTTGATATAACTCAAACCGACCATGCTCTATTAATTTTTTATCGACCAAATTGTGTGTTATATGAAGGGCCGGCTTTCCACGTCTTACTGACGGGGATTAAGAAACATATCCCCGTGGTTCTCAAACTCTCTATTAAATCGATTAGTGGTAATAAACGACGCACCGGCGTAGGGAAGCGCCTTGATAACAACATGGTTATTTCGCTGCTTTCTCGGATTAACCCGGACAGGCTACAGCACGGCCCCCTTGATGAGACAATAGCTGAAGTCACCAGCGTCCTTATAAACTCAGCTTCTAAATCACTTCCAAATATGCGGCGCTCTCCTCGCTGGTACGACAGTGAATGCTTTGCGCTGAGGCAAATTCTACTTAGAGCCCTCCACCAATCGTCATATGACCCTGCTGCGGCGGCTATGCACTCAATCACACGACAACATTATCGGAAGCTTCAAGACCTCATGAGGCGGTCATTTGCTGACCATCAAGAACGCCTCCTCATACTAAAAGCACAACAAGAACCCCACCTCATTATACGACAGCCTCACAACTTTACGAGCTGTCCAATCCCATCTAAAAAACTCTTGGGCCACTTTCAAGCAGCTTTCACCCACGCGGATACGGTACCTCTCGAGATTCCTATTTCGTACGAGCTCGAAACTCCCGAGAGATTTTTCTCTGAGGCTCTTGATGAACCGTTTAGTCTAGACGAAGTCAATGTTGCTCTCGCTCGTATACGAAATAACAAGGCATTCGGGCCAGATCTTGTAAGGAATGAACACCTTCGGCACGGACATCTCCTCGTGCCTATATGGCAGTCCCTTTTTAACAGATGCCTCTCTGAAGGCGCTCTGCCAGCCAAGTGGTATGAATGCCTTCTTAAAGTAATTCCAAAAGAGAGAGGGAGATCCTTCGGACCCTGCTGCATGGCGGCCGATATCAAAAAGAAGTTGTGTCTACAAACTACTCTCAAGCATACTGACAAGACGTCTCACGGATTTTCTGACAGCACTGGGGTTTCTTCCAGATGAGCAGCATGGCTTCAGGACCGGGCGTTCCACTATCTCAGCCTGCGAAGTACTTCTCGAGCAGATCACAATCTCATTAAACCGGAAAAAACTCCCGCTGTTTGCGGTTTTCATTGATTTAAAATCAGCCTTCGACATCGCACCCCGTAACATCGTCTTAAAGAAGTTGGGACAGGCCGGAGTCGGACCGCGAATGGTCACTCTACACTGCGCACTTCTGAGGGCTAACCAAATTATCCTCGATGATGGTGTGTGCGAGCATAACACGTTTGACCAGACGACTGGGTATCCGCAAGGCGACAATCTCAGCCCGTTGCTATTTATAACGTTACTCAGTGATCTGCAACGCATCATGAAAGAGCGGCACTTAACGGTCATGACCCTGCTCTACGCAGATGATCTGGTAATATTCAGCAGAATCCGTACTGACCTGCAGGCTGCTCTTTGCACACTGGATGAATATTTCTCGCAGAATGGCCTCATAGTAAACGTGTCAAAAACCAAGGCTGTTAAGTTTCGGCGTGGCGGGCAACGAGCCCGCGCAGATAAACTGCGATGTCACGGTGAGCAAGTGCAGTTTGTAGAGACCTTTTGCTATCTCGGGGTAATTTTCTCGTCTCGAGGTACAACTTTTTCACAGCATGTAACTGAGCGTTGTAGAAAAGCACTTATCGCGGTAGCGAGTATCAGAAACCCAACACAGTTGTCAGTCCAGACGGCCATGACATTATTTACGCTCAAAGTGGCATCCGTAGCTGCTTACGGAATTCAAGTGACATGGAAACATCTTAGCACTTCGCAGTTATGGCAGATGGATAGGGTGAAGCCAGCCTTCTTGAAGCGAGTACTTGGCCTTCCGTCAAATTCGCGCAACAGATTAGTGTACATGCTCGCGGGTTCAGTATAATTTATTGATGAACTCGTAGACCGCTTTAATTTGCCGCAGACAGTCGCTCTGGACGTTTCGGCATGAGTATTCTCAAAAAGTGTCTCTAATTTCCAGAGAGTTTTATCTATCACCAGCTATGACTAACCAGGCCTGGAAGGACGCTCTCCGGCCATGTCGTCACCTCACTACTCGCTACAGTGTTCACGGATTTCATCATATACTATGCCGGTCTGCTGGGTTTCATGAACCCAAGGAGGACTGCAGATGCCGTCGTTGTGGCGGCCCATGTCCCCTCTACCACCTACCTAATTGTACGGAATCCGTGTCGCTTTCTCAGCTTGAGCGAGAATGCTCATAACTCATTTTACCATGTTTGTTATATATACTATGTTCGTATTTACATACCCAAACATGGTGCATTTTAAATAAATATTTTTTTATCGATCGAGAGAGATTTTTTCTCGATTTTCTGAGAGAACAACTGTTAAAATGTAGAGACTATCACAACCGACCTCGATTACTTTTTTCAATGAAAAACTCTTGATGGTCATGGGACCAGGTAGCCAAGTTATATATAATTATATATAGAAAGCGGAAGAAACGTTAAGAATAAAGAAAGCAGGCAGGGGTAGGAATTCGGTAAAGTGCAAAAGTCTATGGGGGTTCAAAAGATATGTGGTCTCAATAGACAAGGGACATTTGGAAGATACTGTATGTGCTAGGGCTGACAGTTGGAAACGCTGTTCTAGTGCATAGCTCGGGTTTATGGAGGAAATTAGAAGAGATTCAGACAGAAGTAATTAGATTTTCATTGGGGTGCCGTTTCAACTGTAGCAGAGGGTTTCTTGAAGGGGAAGGCGGTATGTCAAAATGTATCGAAAGAGAAGTGCAAAGTAAGCTGAGGTATTGTAGTGGAATTAGGGCTTAAAATAACGAACGATTGGTTAAAAAGATTCAGTGGGTAAAAAGGGCAATGGGAGTAAAAACAAATGGGACACGAGGGTGGAATTTGCGGCATAACAGATGCAGCAAGGATGCAGAAAAGGCACTGGTAGAGATTACGAAACAGATGCTATCCCGATGGAAGGTGCTCAACACATAAGGGAAAAATACGGGGGACTACAATATAGGTAATTAATAGCTGCAGCGTTATGCGCCCCTGATATGAGAAGGTGATATGCGTACATACACTTATCAGGCGAATAAACCAATCAATCAATACGTTAAAGTATGCTTATTTGCAAAATTTATTCCAAGTTACTTAAGAATGTTTAAATTCAAAAAGTTCAATATGGTCACGAAACCACTTAGAACAAGAATATTTTTTGTGCTAAACCATGTTAGTCTCTCATTGATTCTTGCTTTGAGATTATATCTTAAAATCGTGAGTACTTTCTTTATTTTATTTTTCGTATCTTACAATATGCATGTGGGGCACAAATTATGGAAGATTAGCTATGCCAATGAGCCTAGCGGGTGTGCATTGTGACAATCACGTGTGCGCTTCGTCTAGGCTAGGCCGAGACCACTTCAGAAGAGTGCCACGAACGGAGGCTGCGTTTCCACGTTGTACGTCAAGATCCAGACGTTGTTTAAAAAAGGACAACGATCTGTTATCACCGGTTGACATATTTAACATAGTGCCGACATTGTGAATTAGCTGTCTGGTCCGAACATCAGGAGCACCCAAGGTCTCAAACGCTTGTTGGTCTCCGCAAGATGGGCTGCATAACCAGTTTCGGATGCGCCGCCACCGACCATAGAAGGTGCTAGGGAGTCGGTAACGGTTGCGTCCCAAATCAGCATTTTGCCTTGCTCGAATGGTGTAAGTGTCATCCCATCTGTACGCCTGCCGTCCTCCGCACAGAGGCCCGTGGGTTCAAGGATGCACGGACGACCGCATGACCTAAGGGCTCTGCTGAAGGTCTCATTGATAGCGGCATGTCTAGAGCGTCAGCCTGCGCTGATGATACACGATAGGCCTGATGTCCCAGTTTGTCGACGGGGTGACCACATTGATACCGATGCGGACCAACTAGGTCTGTCCCTAGTCGTAGGCCTACTGCTATACAAATCGTCTCGTCATCGAGAAGGGTACCTATGGGTGCACTGGGAAGTGCGTGTAACCAGTCGCCTGAATCCTTGGCGGACACGGCGTTTAGGCGAGCTCTGGTCGTGTCGTCGGCAGCTTCATGAAAGAGACGTCGTTGTACTTCAGCGTGCAACGGGGCGCTCCAGTCACGTTGGGATAGTACGTTGTCAGGCCTGCCTCCGCAGCGGGCCTCAAGATTCTCCTGAAGCTGAGCTAAGCGGCTTCTAAACTGGCCGACTTCTGGTGTATCTAAAAGGGGGATTGCCCTGTTTTCTGCACTTAGCATTGATGAGACTATGGCAGGACCGGCCAGGGTCTTCAAATTCGGAACCCCGAGACCCCCTTTAGAGACGGGCAGTAATGCCTGTTGCCGTGCGCTAGATGGTCGAGATGTGTTTAGCAGGGCCTCGAGGGTAGACAGTGTCAATTCGTTGAGCGCTTGCAAGTCTTCGGCCCGATTAGATAGGTCAGCTCCTTCCCCAGAAGATGGATAAGTCTTAAGAAAGAGAAAGAAGACCTGAGTAAGAAGAGTCCTCGATGAGCTCTTAGAAGAGGAAGGCGAGCGGCGGCATTTTCCAGCTTTAATCTTCTTTAACCGCGCAAGATGGCTTAGTGGCAAAAGCCTTTGCCTTGCATTCGGGAGGCCTGGGTTCGAGATCTAGACCGGCCATTCTTAAATTGGTTTGCATGGTTTCCAATTTAGACAAGGTAAATGCCGGGGTGGATTAAACATTAGCCATGACATGAAAAAACCGTACACGGGCATTAGCCATACGGAAAAATGTAAAAAAAAAAATCTCCAACGCTCGATTGCTGCTGTAAGCCCTTTGGGACAAAGTGGCACACACAAGAATATTATAGTGAAAAAAAAACAGACAAAAGGAACTTGGTCTGCTTTGTCTGAATTTTGTCGATCTTGACTTTTTCCTTGGATGTACCACTGGGAGGATTTGGCTTTTGTCTCGATTTCGTATCAATATAGCCATGGCTCGCCTTCTGTTATCTCTCTGCCAATCTTCTGACGCATAAAATATTGCTCAAAACTTTACTGACTGAACTATAGGATATCTCCAATTTCTTACATATTTATCTTGTACTAATTCGGCGATTGTTGAGTACGAAATCACTAACTTTTTCTCTCACCTCGCTTTCTGGTGTAATTGACGTCGAAGGCCTTCCCGAAAGAGGGTCAACTTCGGTTTCTTCACGTCCGTCACGAAGTCGACAATACCACGTATGCCACGTATACAGTGCTTTGGGGCATCATCGGCAGTTTGTAACATTTTTCATGATTTTAGAACATATGATGAAGTATTTTTCGTAAGTCGACAGGCGGAGCTATCATCCACCTCATCATCCCGATAAACGCATTTCTAATACGACAAAGATTCTAATCGAAAAACGCGGCAATTTAGATGGGATATTCTGTATATATATATATATATATATATATATATATATATATATATATATATATATATATATATATATATATATATATATATATATATATATATATACATATACCGTTTTAAAACAATTTCACCGACAATAACTTCCTGATCTCAAATGTTTATATATACATATATATATATATATATATACAATTCTACAATGTATTCCCAAAAGCTCCCATATAGAAAGATTCCACAAATATAACAACACACAAGTAATTATACATAATTAATACAATTTAATTTGTTTGCAATAATTATTGATATGATTGTGGCTAGTAGTTCGATAAGTAGTTTGGTAGCTGACACCGGCGTGATTGGTGACAGTTGTACATTGTTCCACTTGTTGGTTCGTGCTTGGTACGCAACTACGTCCGCTATTACCTTCACAATACTATACAGCTATTATCTGTACTAATGAACCTCCCCCACTCATTTCTCCATGTAAAACTTTCCCCACAACCCTTCACCCGCTCCGGCCTCACTCGTTGATGCACCGTATAAACGAACGCATAGGTTACACACTGCTAAACAACAATCACAGTAATTATGAGTAAAATTATTTTAATTGTGCAAATTATGGTCGTAGCGAACGTAAAGCAACACGTAGCCGTTGTTGTTCCGACAGCAACAGCAGCAGCATCAACAGTAGAGCAACGGCAACAACAAGAAAATCGTCTAATTAACTTTGCCCTATGAACGCCGTGTCGCATTAATTACCAACGATATCGTGACACTACGCACTGCCTTAGCAGCAGAAGTTGTTGTAGTAGCAGCTGTAGTAGCAGGTGTGTGGAACCCGGTAGCGTGGTGCATTCGCCTGCGCCTCGCAACCGGAGGAGACACATAGGTGCGCGAGTTCGAGCCCCACCGTTGCACATTTGTATTTATGGGGGTCCGTCTATGAAGCAATGCGAGAAGTGGCAGTTCCGTGGACGTTACATTTTGGCTGAGGGTCAGCCCGAGAGGTACATATAGTAGTAGTAGTTGTAGTAGTAGTGTCGAGCTCGGTGGCGAGGTGGCTTAAGTCTGCGCCTCGCAACCAGAGGAGACACTAGATAGGTGCGCGGGGGTTCGAGCCCCACCGTTGCCCTGCATTTGTATTTATGGGGGGTCCGTCTATGAAGCAATTTGAAGAACAGTTCCGGGGACGTTAAATCTTGGCTGAGGGTCAGCCCGAAAAGTATATATAGTAGTAATAGATGTTGTAGTAACAGTAGTAGTAGTACTAGTAGTAGTAGTAGTTGTTGTATAAGTAGATCATGTTGTACTAGCAATAGCTACACCGGTCTGCTGAGAGAATTTCTGGTGCGCTAATGGAGACAGTAGATCGTCAACGAAGACAACGACGACGATGACGACGACGACGAGGAAGAAGCACAAGAGTGGCGCCAGTCCTGATGATGAATGAGCTCATCTTCGTAATGACTATAGACGACGGCGTTAAGCCGATTAGTGTCTGCCTAGTCAGCGTGCCCCCCGCACCCGCGCCGGTGAGGGCGCAGGGCCCGGATGGGGCAGGACGCAAACGGAGCAGGTCGGCGGGGTCTGTCTGTCTGCCTGTTGCTACGACAAAGGCCACCCCGGAAGCGGGTACGATAGGGTAAGATAGATAGAATGAATGAATGAGCGCTCCTTTGTGGGGAGGTTGGGGGGCGTTGCAGTATTTAGCCTGCTTCACCGCCTCGGGGATCCGCGGGAGCCGTGCTAAGAAGGCGCGACGTTTCTAGCTTTCACGGCACAGCACACGGAAAACCAGACGCCCACAACACTACTATGGCTGGCACGTGGCAGTAGCCACAGCCAGCCACAGTAGTGGCAAACGTGGCTCAAGGATACACATATGGGTGTACCCGTGTCGCTAACGCACGAGCTTTGTTTCGTTGTACAGGGATGCATATTTATGCTATGTTTGCGTGCATGTGTACACAGATATTCATGCATGCATATATATATAAATATATATATATATATATATATATATATATGCATTGGGTGACGAGGCGTTTCTTCGCTACGCAACGGAAACAATACAACAGCGAGAAAAAAGCGCAACCAGTCCAGTATAGCAGTCGAGAGAAGGTTGCCAGTACCGATCGCCGAAAGAAATTTTGACTCTACGTACGCGATAAAGCCAAATAAATGTTTAATATATAGTATAAACGATTATATATATAAACATGTATATATATATATATATTTATACATATGTATATATATATATATATATATACATATACATCGCGCAGTTACTCGCTTTCCTTAGCTCCTGCTCGACCCGCACCAACAGAGACCGCCATAACTCGCACTGTGAACACAACTAGAACGTGTTTTTTGTAGTACGAACGTCCTGACGAATCGAAACAAAAATGGCGACAACGGATTAAGTTTCGTAATAGAACACGAGGTAACGGCTAAGGAGCTCAAGACAAAGGACGAAACGGAAAAACATGTGCATTTGCGTGCGCACGTGGGTGCCGATGTCGAATGGAAAATGAAACGAGGATCACATGAAGGCTATGATGACACTACTGAAGACAGTGGCAGCGGCAAAACCAATAGAACGAGAAATGAAAGCGGCCTGTGAGACCAGAAGAAACCAGCGACCATCAATAGCTAACCATGAGCATGGACATTTCGGACAACCCCCAATTTCCAAAACAAGCCCCATTCGAGGAAGGCATGTCAACAACAGTAAACTCTGGGATCAACAATAGAGATACTAAAGACAGGTGTTAGCTAGCTGTTGTTAGCTAACCGAGAGCTAACGGTGACTTAGTGGCCAGTAAAAGTCATTGCTTTGCATTTGGGAGGTCGTGGTTCAAGACCTGGACCCAATTTAGATAAGGTGAAGGCCGAAGTAATCGACAATGATCGGACAAAACAACTGGGAGCACAGACGTCTCAATAAAAAAGAGATCGTGCATTACTGTAACCCTCCTCCGCCACGGTTACCCTTGCATGTATTGCGCTCATGTTCAGGTGCGGCGCGGTAAATAGAATAGACTCTTTTCATCGTTTAGCCACTACAAAACATTTCGGAGATTCGCACGCATTATTAGTTCGTGTCGAACTCGTAGAATGGGTGGTAATGCATTTGCGTTTATCGACGATTCTATTCCAATTCCAGAGGAAAAGGCCTTCTCTCCCAATGACCAAGACGTGCAAATCTTGCGCGCGTGCATCTCACTTCGTGATTTTAGTTCGAAATTGAGACATGCTTTGGCGAGGAGTGGCAACGGTGTAGTTATCGTGGCGGGCGACTTAAATGTCGATATGCAGGGTGACTCTACCTAGTTCTCAACGTTAGTAATCGCGCTTTCTCCTCATTCTTGTGTCGGTCAGGCTATCTGCCTCTAATTCTATTTATTGACGTACACGTAATAATCACTTCTGGTTTCGCGGGCACTACATCACCTCAAATATCGATTACAAAGTATTTTTTCATTTTTATTTAGCATTTCACATACCCGATCTACAAAGCAACGACCGTAGGCAACCCTTAGAAAAAAAAATCGAATTATCTATTGATTTACTAGTCGTCTTATGGGGAAAGCGTGGAGGGATGTGTTCCGGACAACAGAGCCTGATCGCGCTCTTTGCGCATTGCTCACAATAATATTTAACCAATATGACAAAGGTGTTCCTGTTCCAAAACACGGCCACTATCACCAGCGCATGGTAAAATGAGAAGCTGGAAAGTATTTGCAAGGTTTGCGATAAGCTCTCACAAAAGTATACGACAACGCGCTCCGTGGCAGATGAATTGAGTTAATAAGCATTCATAAGGCTTTGCAGGTCAGAAGTTAAAATATACAAAAACGGTACTTTATTGAGCTGACGCTTACAGATTGAAAAAGTATCAAGTGCATTGTTAGGAGTCATACAGAGAATCTGTGGAAAGGTTACGGGGTCGAAGCAGCCTAACGTGGTCTTTTGGCGTTCTCAGCTTCACAGGGCGATCCTGGTGCACTTCTGAGCGAGGCCACGAAGAACACATTACGCGAGGTGTCATCAAATGTATTGAAAAATGACAATCGTTTTACTGGAGTTTCTTTAGCGCATATAGTTAATATGCCATTCCGATTTTCAGTGTTCCCAGAATCACTTATGCTCGCGCAAGTTTTCCATTATACAAATAATTACCGGCCAATCACAGTAACCAGCTTCGTGTTAGAGATATTCAAATATTGTGTAAATATGTAGGTATCTAAGCATGAGAGAAATGGGGTTTACTCCTGGACATACAGTACGGGTTCTGCCAAGCGCGTTTATTTAGCGCACACTTTACGATATGACTGAGTTTATCCGCCGCGGTGCAAATGTCAGTGATGCCGTTGTTGGAGTGTTCCAGGACGTGGTCAAGACACTTAATTCTATACGTCATGGCATTTTGCTAAAGCAATTGGGGCACTTAGGTCTAAATGATAAAACGGTGAAATGGTTTGTTTTGTGTCTTAGGAAAAGTGAACCGATTCTTCCGATTTGGGGAGAAGTTTTCAGAGTCAATGGCTTTAATTGACTGTCATTCTCCAGGGTTTAGTTATCGGTTCTTCTTGCTCCGTCTTGTGCAGTAATGTTATCACTTAAGCATTTAATATAAAAACAGCAACTGTTGCGTACAAAGAAGGTATCGCTTTTGTCGTTGATACAACAGTGGTGTTTTTAGTATCAAAATATATAGTTTACGATGATACCCGTAGCATTAATGCGTCTCTGCATATATTATTAACGGCTTTCTCATCGCTTGGGATAAGCCTTAATGTGCCTAAACCACAACGAGTTTTTTGTAAGTCCCTACATTCCTGTATTGGAAATACTGATATATTAAAGAACACTCCGCTAGAGGTAGTCACATTTGCAATGGTTCTTGGGATCCGTCCTCAGAGAGGCCTAAAATAGTCGCTCCTTTTATTTGTAGAGGTGGAAAATGCTTTCACACACACCCTTCGCTGTCAGCGGAGGGAACTAAACGCCGGGGGAAATAACATTCGATCCAATCCGCGCATGCTACCTACAAAAGCAGGCTCCGTTTCTTAAGCACGCATAAATCATGGCATCCTAAGTGTGGCAGGAGGCTTGTTCCGTAAACATGCCACGCAAATCCGAGCCAGGGAAGAAGGAGGAATACGGGTGTAGCTGGCTTATGAGTCTCACACCCGAGTTGCCGACATCTGCCAGCGACGCATGTGCATCGTGGATTCCGAAGACCTACCATCGAAAGAAATCATGTATACCTTTCGTGTGGATATAATAATTACCTAGAAGTGGTCTTCCGACGACTTCCGACGGGTGAAATGCTTGACTGAAATTGCCTTGCGATTTCAGGTGAGACAAAACCGAAATCGGGATAGAGCAATTCAACCCGATTGCACAGTATTCTTACGACGGGGGCCTAGAATTTGACTGGCCACGGTGTCGAACACAAACGAAAATAGAGCTCAGCCTTAGAAGCCAAGTTAACCGCTACGACGGACGTCACATATACTCGTTTATATGTCTACATTTTTTTTTGTTCTTACTAACAGCTTTATTTCATTTTGTAGTTACAGTGGAATATGAATATCTAACTACCCTTGGGCTTGTGAGGGGTGCTACCAATCGAGCTTATCCTCGAGGCAGCCCCTCATTGTGCCCATAATTGCTGCCGCATTGCCGCGCTGAACCGCCAGAGATAGCCGCTGGAGTAGAAAGTCAAAAGCTCTTTTGTCTCCCGTCGTGAGTTCAATTCGTTTGCCAATCTTCTGTAAAAGTGACCATGCCTCAGGGCCGGGTCCCCCTAGTGTCTCCAATACTAGTGGCACTAAAATGTCTACATATAAATAGAGATTGCCCCAAAAAAGCAGCGGGAAAATGTTAAAATCCAAATAAAAAGTACACCAAAAGAGAACTTCTCTCCCTTTCATTGAACTTCTCTCCCTTTCTACCAATATATATATATATATATATAAGCAAAAAACGACTCAAAAGGAATGGAATAGCACATATGGAAAATGACCTCACCGGCGTTGCTGGCACTTAGAAACCCTGAGAAAGAAGTCGTAATGCGTTAAATCGCACAATAAACGCGGCCATTTCTGGCCGCCCAAACGGGATACTGCATGTGTTACTGCATTCTTGAGCACAATGCCGAGAGAATATTCCCGACTTGTCGTCACATTCTGGTTAATAGCCGTGATGTTTTAACGTCTATTGAGTAACGTCGGCAAACATATGTCGACGCTTTGAGACCAATAATCCACCCAATCTCCTAAAATGTTTCTATTATCCTCTTCAAAGTTTGGAGACTTACTTGGGACGTGTTTTCTACTCCCACTGTCCAAGGAAGATGGAAGCCTAGAACACATTACATTTGCGTGGGTTCAGCTCTAAGCCGCTTGCTTTGGGAATGTCCAGGACGCATTGTACACTCTCATCTACTATCTTTACGTCCCTTGCAAAAAGGCAGTCTTCTAGGTACCACACGTTTAGAGCAGACCTGAGTGAATTCACCATCTCAACACAAAGCAGGTTGTAGGGGTCACCGGGTTGAATCTCTGCAGCAGATGGGCCCTGTTGAATCCTGTAGCGGGTGGGATATCTTCCTCATCAAATAGAAGGTAAGCGATCTTACTACTAGTTCTACGCGATGCAAAAGTTCCGGCGCAGAATCTTGGACGGTTTTAACCCTGTGGTCCCTCTTCACAGAGTTGAACGCCCAGCGCTAAACACGGGAGGTTTGAGCTCGTTCGGGCGGTGTTGCAACTTCAGGATGACAACTAAAAACACGACGGTATTCGCAAACCTTGCAGCGGCCTCCCCGAGACTCTAGCGATAAGATCCCCGGTTGATTGATTAATTGATTAGTATTGATTCGCTTGAAGAGTGTATGTACACCCTTTTATACCAGGGACGAATAACGCCGCAACTAATCGTTAACTATACTGCATTCCCATGTTTTTCTCGCGTCTGAGTTGAGCATTTTCTATTGAGATAGCCTTAACCTCGTAGTTTTTGCATCCACGCCTTTTTCTCTCTCTTTCCGCATACCCGACAAACCATTGATTCTAACTTATTATATTATATCTGCTACGCTGTCCGCTGTACCCTTGTACCCTCGCGTGTAACATATCTGCTCTCGCATCCGCTAACAGCCCACTGTGGTTTGAATTACCGTATAACCATTCAAGTCCACCCCTTTCTAGATATGGTGCGGTCTAATGAGACCTGGACCTGCTGAGGAGCAGCTGGGAAAGCCTAAACTGCAGCACTGATGTCTTTTCTGGAGGTCACTCGAGTAGCAGATCTCGGTTCGGAGAGAAGTTACGAGATCGTCTAATGCAGATGACTTATTTCGCCTTTGGCAATGTTACTTCCTGAAAGAAAGGGATCTGTCTGTAGTATATAAGCTTAACCGCTTTGGACTCATGCTCTAACTGAATTAGGTATAACGCGGGACACCTAAGAGTCAATTTCATGCTGTGTCATCTCCCGAATAGCCATCTTAGCCACCCTTTGCTCCGCGACTGTTTTATGGATGATTTCGGTATGGGATTCAGCTCATGAAGCCGGCCTTCGTTAAAATTTAAATCTGCCTAGCTCTTCGGTCTACTCGTGCACAGATAGATGTGTAAAGTATCGGGTGCAAAATTTACCGAGCACTAAATTCTACTATCTCATTCTAGTTGTAACACTTTTGGTTTTACACTTCTTACACGCCTGGCAGGCGGGATTTCCAGAAGCACTGTCAACACGCATCCGCAAATATTTCCGTTCCATCAGCAGTTGGGACTCAGTGAGTCAGTTAACCATTGCACGGTATGCCAAAATGATCGCTTAATTAATTCACGTGAATGTACGTCAACTTTCTCAGAACTCGATACACACACACTGTTGTACTCCTCTGCTCCTTGGCGCTACAACTTTTGGCCTAAGCTATCTGTTGTCTAGTGTGACGATATCTATTGTTATTGCTAAAGATTTCACAGCATAGGTATATTCATTATCTAACTTTATGGTTACAGGGAAATGTGAATAACGATATTGGCTTCCCCATGAAGATGACTAATTGGAAATTTTCCTGGAACCTTGTCAACACAGAGTACTATTACATAGGTGATACCTCTCTGTTGGCCAGTTAAAACATTATGATACATACGATTCGGACAACGAGTCACCATCGACTCGTTGGCCCAAGTATCGTAACATTTGCAACTGCTCTTATATGAATCAATCGAAACGTGATGAATGATAATTCATGCTGCTCTAAAATAAAATCAAATGCTGGGCGACATTTTCTAATTAAAGTGATGTTTCTAATAATAAATAAATATATATATATATATATATATATATATATATATGTAAAGGGGGGAGATAATGAAGTAGGAAGAATATTACCTTATTCCAATTCGCAAACATTTCCGCGATGTACATAGATCTGGACAGTATACATTTATATATATATATATATATATATGTCAAGAGCAAGCTTCAATGGCACGATTCAATTTGCATATCGTTCACTTAATAACGCTTATATGGCAGCTGAACGTGCGATAATATACAACGAGAAGGTCAGGATCATCACAATCAAGTCATGTTTATTCGATTTTAATTAATAGCACCAGGGGTTTGCGTTGCCCGTGTGATTATCACAGCATCGCATAGCTGGCCAGCTTTATCTCTTACCGATTTGCTGTTGGCTAGCCGCAGCAGTACCAACGACAGCAACAACAACAACCACAATAACAACAACAACAACAACAACAACAACAACAACAACAACAACAACAACAACAACAACAACAACAACAACAACAACAACAACAACAACAACAACAACAACAACAACAACAACAACAACAACAACAACAACAACAACAACAACAACAACAACAACAACAACAACAACAACAACAACAACAACAACAACAACAGCAGCAGCAGCAACAGCAACAACAACAATAGCAGCAAGGGCAGCAGCAGCAACAGGAGTAACAGTAGAAGCAACAACAACAACGACAAGAACAACCGAAACAAGCTTGTGTTGCGCTTTGCCTGTGATGACCGATTGAAAGGTAGTGTTATGTCGCAGGTCGGCGTAACGGGTCGTCCTAACGGTCACAGAGCCAGTGGTGACAACGACAGGGAATCATGATGGATGGTGACCGCCGTCTGATGTGAGTCTGCGGCGCTCCGTCCGGGCACGTAGACACGACACAGAGCCGTCAAGTACGGAAACGATACGAGAGAGGAAGGGAGAGAGGGAGATGAGGAAAAGAATGAGCGCACACGAGAAAGAGAGAGTGCCCAAAGAAGAGACAAGGAGAGGGCAGAGCATACGGTAGGGGAAAAAGGTTCAAGTGGACACTCTCGCTCTGGTCGCGTATCTGTTCGTACTACAACTGTTGTTGCTTGTATTACTTAACTGCCACCGTAACGGCGGTCGCTGTCACTTCTACTACTACTGCTAACTACTTCCACTGCTATTACTACTATTACTACTCTGCTGCTGCTGCTATGATAATGACTCTACCTTTTAGGATATTCTCGACGCGACTGGTCACCAGAGAAGGTCACTAACTACCTTAATATTGCCGGAGCTTATTAGGTGAGAAGAGTATGTGCATCGTAGAGCAGCTAATGATTGAATCACATTCAGTCTGACTTTCACACTAATCTAGTCAGAAACAAAAACGGAGTCCTAAGCATGCACTATTATCACATACCCACACACATATATATATATATATATATATATATATAAGAAGAGAAATTTATTTTACCTTAATTCATTTTAAACAATTGGTTGTTGCTGGAGGTCGCTCTTAACCTTTTTAATTTAAAGATTGCACCGACCGCTGCCATTCCTATCGAAAGCGAATCTGAAAGCTCTTGACAAAATCAGAACTTTTTAAAAAGAGTGTTAGTAGCCCACCGCACTAGCCGCAATCGGCTTGTCTATCTGTTGGCCTCGACACCACTCTTTGTGGAGAGTCTCAGAGCAACTTAGGCTTTACAGAAAACGAAAGCCTTCGAAAATCATCTTGCAGAATGGGAATATAGATTGCGGATGTTGATTGGAGTTTTTGTGATTAGAGCGATGGTCACAAACTACTGGGAGGGCCTATGTTGTAAAAACAGATACTTCGTTACTGGGCTTGCAATACATGGATTTCATATGAAAATATGTGTACGAAATGGGTTGCATGAAATATCGAACGAGTGTGAATGCAAGCTATGCGGAAAATCGTGCGATCTGTATGATCTCCAACAGTGAACAAATGCATTATCGCTGATTAAAGTAATGTAGGAGAGCTGTAGCCAACCAACCAACCAAATAATGGTTAATAAACAATACATCTTTCAATATCATCTAACACCTTCACAACATTTATATATATATATATATATATATATATATATATATATATAATATATATATATATATATATATATATATATATAAACACCTTTAGTAAAAAAAAATTTAAGTGCCACAGAGCAAAACGTGTTGTATATATATACAGCATATAGCACATACAGCAACGCGTTATACTAAAATTTTTGCTTTGTGGCAGTTCAAACATTTCCTACAGTTTTTTGCACAGACGTGGGGTCTACTTCACTGCGTGTCATAAAATTATATAGGTTTACTTTTATTTCACCACAGAACTTACAGGCACAATAATCAATATTAAAACGGGTCTCGACCATACGTAATTTGTGATGATTTGCCATAAGGTGTGATCCTTGTCATCAGTGATCTGTTCTTCTGATTGTACATTAGCGGTAAAAGTTATAGGTCTTCATTGGCAGTAGTATCGAAGGCTTATGGATACTAGATTTTATTCTATTTTGTTCAATCTCGTCGATATTCTATTTTGTTTAATCTCGTCTCGATATTCTATTTTGTTTAATCTCGTCTTGATATTCTATTTTATTTAATTTCTTGTCTCGTTTGCTTGGGCGAATTAGCCTTTGTGCTCATGTTGCCGGCATGATAGGGAAGATTTTCCCAATCTTAGGGTCCGGGACAGTAGCTCTCGTTTTGTTTCGAGCAGAACGCAGCTTTATAGCAGTGCTTTACATCGTCAGGTTTCCTTTAGTTGCACATGCGGCATACGGGGGAGTCAGTTTCACCAATGTGGTGTTGCTGAAAGCAGCCACTGTGGCCTGCTTTCAGGCCACAGTGGCTGCTTTCAGCAGCCACTGTACAACTGTACAACTCGCAGTTGTGCGAGTGGGTAGGTAAGAAAGCCGTGTTTTAGGCTATACCATTGTTTGAGATTTGGGAGTATTGATTGTGTCCATCCCATTGCTTCCCATTGTTGGCTCCATTTGCATTTGTTTGGTGCCTGTTCTGCTGATTAGTGTTCCCTCCGTCCGGCCGTTAATTAAGGCTATTATTGTTTACTCCGATTGGCGGCGCTGCTTGACACGGAATTTGTTGAAAACATGTTTCAGAGTCAACAAACAATCTCCGCAGTCGTTTAGCTTCTCCGGGTGTTCGCATATCTAAAATGATTTCTTTCACAGTTAAAGCGGAAGTCAATTGGCCTATGCTTGTGTGTTGCCTCGACCTGATCTACTTTGATATCGTGAACAACAGCAAACCGTATAGGAACCGATTATAGAATAATACCATTGGTACTGCTGCTCTTCTAGCTGTAGTACGTGTGAGGGACGGAGGTCTGATTCATATTACGATGCCCATGTCACGCACTTGGGCTGCTTTAAATGCGGCCGTTGCATTCAAATCCGAAGATATGTCTGCGTCACGAGCCGCCGTTATGAGTACCTACTTTGAACCATTTGTACAACATGTAAGAGAATCTTTGATACCACTTAGAATATAATGGACCTGACGTCTAGGTGGGCTGCAGATACAAACGAGCTACTAACTAGTGACATCTATGACGACACATATTAGCGTAGATTTCTTTAGTTTAGCGTATTCTGGACATCGTGATCTATGATACGTCCGTGGAAATGTGTATGATGCAGTAGGGATATTTTGCCGGGGTAAATGATGATGTAAATGATTCGCTTGGTGGTAGTGGTAGTCCGATATCTGATGTCGAGACCGATGGCGTGGTACATTCGCCTGCGCCTCACGACCGGACGAAACACATAGGTGCGCGGATTCGAGCCCCACCGTTGCACTGATTTGTATTTATGAGGGCCGTCTATGAAGCAACGCGAAAAGCAGTCCCATGGACGTTAAACCTTGGCTGAGGGTCAGCCAAAAAGTTTATTTAGTCCGATATCTGATGTGAGTGGTTTTGCTGGATGCTTCTTTAGAAGAGTGCTTGAATACTCAGTATTTCAAAGTGCGCAAGTCATACTGCCTTTACAAGTGTTTGTCCTCTATACTCATGAAATGGGAAATATATATATATATATATATATATAGTGGCGATGATGATGCTTTAGAAATGGCCCTCATTCACGGCGATATGGAAGCTGCTGTAAAAATATTGATTTATGCTTGGAAACTTTTGTTACTTTGATTTCACACAATCCAGTACTATCATCCGCCGTGCGTGATCTGTCGTCTGTTCGGCATCGGACGCGTCTACGTCTAAACACGAATCCAAAAGCTTTCGCAATTTCGGTCAACGAGGTGATGGTGCTGGTTCGTGCTTGCTGAGTAACTTTACTGCAGTCGGTCCACCCTTGGTGCTTTGTGGTTTGAAGCAGTCCACCTTAATGTTGGTTGCGGCACCCCATGGCTTCAGGCTTCTTAGTTGTGTACTAGTTGAGTTTACTTATTGATTGAGTTGTGTATTAGTTGCCTTTAGTTATTGATGAGCGCGACGACTTGAAATAACCTAACTGATACACTAGGCTGATATCAGTTAAGTTCACACTGTTTATGTGTTCTTTTTAACAACGACACTTACTTGTACCCAGAAACAGAAGCAACATACTGCTGGTGTGTTGCTGTTGTTAGAGAGAGGGAGAGAGAGAGAGAGTAGAGAGAGAGAGAGAGAAGAAAAACATGCAGTGCACAGGTGCACTTGTTTCGAACACCAACCTCTCACATCGGATTCGATTGGAGACGCTTTGAAACTGTCACTTGGCACTGGGTGACACGCTCAGGACCGACAGTTAAAAACCACCACATGAGCTTCGGCTATATATATACATATATATATGTTTGACCTGCAAGTAATAGGAGTGAAAGGTTGGAATGTTGACGGCCTAAGTCCTGGCTAATCTATGAATAACAGGAATGTCTAACCGTATCTAATTAGTATTAGTCTGCATGCACTACTTATAAATTCTGAATAGAAAAATCAGGTTAAATTCGGAAAACTCCTTTTTTATACATTGCTTTGTAAATGTATTTATATGTGTGTGTGATTTATGACTCTGGTAGATCCTATGTTGTTTTGTTTTTCAACTCAGAGTTTGAGTCCAACACTATTTAACTATATATTTAACTAAACGTTACTAGGTAAGACCAACTTATGGCTTGGTCTAATATATGATAGTAACGCATACATAGGGAAGCTAATATCATACTGTAGTCTGTCATTTAAAGTTTTTTAAACCCCGTACTTTCAGAGTTTAAGTGAATAATTCTTACTTTAGTGAGGGGTTGGCAGCATCCACATTCACAAGTGGTATACAATTAAATAAAACTGAAGTTTGTTTATTGTTTGTATATCAAATGTTAATAGTCTCCTATTTTTGGCTCATTGATGTTTATTGAATGAACAACTTACCGCATATGCTTCCGGAACACATAACATGTGTCCGTGTAGAATTTCCGAATAAAATTAACAATTTTAAAATACTCTGAATGTTCAACAATTTACATTGAATGTCGTTCATCGAATATCTTGCAAACCGCCTTCATCTTCCGCCTACGCCGCCACCGCGAGAATTCCATATGAGTTTTGGGTAGAAGCTGAGAGAAGTACCAGAAAGGTTCTACAGAACGCCACTAATGTTGGACAATGTATGATGAATGGAACCGCCACGCGCTCACCCGCTTCTCCAACCACCGGATTAGCCACAAGCTGCACCAGCGAACTGCATTACATAACTCTTGCAGTGAGTGTCGCTGCACATTTCGCGGTCTCGGTCGGCCAGCGCCAGCCATTTGAGTGTTGGGCCAGTTTTATTTTCAGTATAATGCATATAAAACATATTCTATATAGTCCACGAAAAACAAAAACAAATGCAGTTTTGAGACTTAATGAACACGTGTGATGCAACTTGAATTGGTTAAAAGTACCGAGAGGAGAAATAATACATAATCCCAAAACATTTTAATTTTGTTTATTATTTGCATATTGCAAATTTGTATAGTCTCCTACCAACCAAAACTTCGAACAAGTAGGTTTGATTATTCCTACATTCCTACAACTCTGAGAAGGTTTGAAGAAGTGGCCTACACGGTCGTACTAAGGAGAATAATTACATATAGGGGTCTCACGCTGAGACGTTGAAGTCCGGTTTAGAGCTTGAACCAATATTGGTAAAATGCAATAGGAGGCATAAGGCTCGTCCGTGTGTTTTGTTAGTAGTGTCGCCTTCGCGTAGTTTCTCCCCTTTAAGTGTTTCGTCATTCCGTTTGTGAAGTATGACCAGACAAGAAAAGGCTGAAGTGTATCCTATGATGTTGCCATTCGTCGACGTTCTTCCAGATTCAAAAATAGTGGACGGATAATTTTCGGAAAATGAAGATAGGTCCTGCGATTAATGATCATTTTGCTCGTGACCCTCCATCTCCACGTGGTATTCACCGAAGTAGTTAGTCTCGGCAAGGCTTGTGGTAGCGGTGCTACAACTCTTTTATTGAAAACACACACCAGCATAATGTTAAAAAAAACACGAAAATACGATTGCCCAGTTTACGCATACTTTTCTGAGGCCGCTCGGTCGGTTATCGTACGTCACAGCGGGGTGAGGTTCATTAACTTCAAAGTTTTTACTTGACGATCTCAATGTGCGATCCCAGCTAGAGGGCTAGACGACAACAATCTCAGTGTTCTCAGGGTTCGACGGCCAACGTTTTGGCGCCAGAAATCGGCTAGTTAGTCGAGCTGTCGAAGAAAGAACATCAAATGTGAGAAGGCTCACAATCTCCGTAATGCACCCAACGGACCCCGCCAAACCCGCCGAACGTCCAGTTAGCCAGTAAATGTATGAGAAACATCCACACAAACTGTAGATTGATTTAGGCGTTACGAACATTAAATTAAGAGCGCCAACCTAGTATTCAATCTCGCAATCCAACCACAGAACGCCGGGATACTTGGCCTGATTAATGTATTCACAAAGCTAATGAATAAACAACAGTGACAAATTAGAACAGATACTTTGAAGAAATCGGTTGCCAACTAAATACGTTTTGATTTGATCCGGTGACTATTCTCCATCATCACTATTATCTCATTATCATCATCACTGACCATCTGATGATGGCTGGAAGAATTGATGATAATAATTGTCTATATAGAATCTTTCGAAAGAGCAAAATGTCTAGTTGCTGAAAGCTGCACAGAACTGTTTTTTAAATGTGGCGTACTCAAGTACGTCCGTGAATGCTTTGTTTTAACAACACACAACAAGCGATCGAGCCAGGTTCTTAGCAATGTGAATCAATATGATAAGGCATGATTACGAGCTCTTCAGAACACCCACGAGTACGCTGCACTCCATTTATATATATATATATATACTAACGTGCGTAGTCATCTTCGGGTGCACTTGAGCAACGTGCGAGTTCTCGAGTTCGTTGGAGAAGTGGCTGAGCGGACGATAACGAGGACGTCATCAGCATCATGATTTTCATCATAACTATAATCATCGGGGCCATATCGGGTCCAGAATCAGCATCAGCCCGACCACCACCACCACCACCAGTGACGAGCATGAATTTGTGCAAACTCTACGGATTCGCCCGCCAGGGTGCGCCACCATCGCTCGGACAGTGAGTCTCTGTGTGGCCCGGCCGGTAGTGGTGGTGAGTCGACGGAGGCGCCGCCTGGCGGCTGGCCTTCGCGTGTTGCGTCGCTCACTACTTGGACGTCGGCGACGAGATCAGTTGAGAGCGAACTCGGTCGGCGGGAGGAGTACGGCGCGTCTTTGCTCGAGAGCGTGTGACATGCTGGTGCTGCTATCGTTATTGTAGCAGCAGCATTGTAGCGATGTGGTAGCGTAGATCTTGGCGTAGTAGCTCTTGCTGGTCGCCACAGTGCTTTCGCTGCTATTGCTGCTGCTGGTTCTAATGCTGTTTGAACTGTAGCTGCCGCCTCTACCGCACCGTGTTTCTACAATTTACGAGACGGCAGGTTTATCGCCGAGGCGAGAGACGAAGACAGCGACAATACCTCTGATACCGTTAGCGGCCTCGACGGACAAGCTGCTGGCTTTGTCGTCGTCGCGTTTCGTTACCGCACAGCCAGCCGGTGTTTTTTGCTAGTGCCACCCACTAAACGCTGACCACTCAACGGAACATTGGGCCGTCGCGCTCTACAGAGGCAGAGGTGGATTCTTGAGGCAAGCAGTTGACAGAGCGGTCGCCGTAACATCGAGGTGGTGGTGATGGTGGTGGCTGCCGGCTCTCGTCGTCATAGGAATCATTCCGCTTAACAAGAACAACAGCAACGACAACAGCAGCAACAACAGCAACGACAACGACAACAACAACGAGAACAGCAATAACAACAACAACAACAACAATTGGGAACTGCGGAAAGGGTCAACGAGCAGGAACCACGTCTCGATCCAGCGTGCGTGCGACAGCGTGACCCATTGCTGGCAAGCAATTGACCGCGCGATCTCTGGCTACTTAGTGGTGGGGTCGGATCAGCCTTGCCAAACGGCCAGTGGAATAAGTACGTCGTAATGCTTCTTAGGTAAGAGAGTAGGGAAAAAGAAGACGACGACGACAACGACAACAACGGCGCCAATTCGAGATACGGCGGTTCGAGCATAGCAGATAATGAATACCGAGGAAACGTCGAGGTATTAGCATGGCCAGTGGGGTAGTTGAAGGACAGTGACTGAAGCTCGAAGACAAAAGGTGAATTTTGTCTTGTGCATACATGCTATTGCTGCTACGTAGAGGTATATCATCGGTACGTGTTGCATGAATGGCAAGGTGTTTTGTTTTTTTCCCGTGAAGTCGGTGCTTTGGTTGATTTGGTTGGTGGCTGGTGATCGTAGTGATGGTGTTGACAACAGGAGCAGTATCATCAACAACATCCGCAGCGCCATATTCCTCGTGATATCTGAGCTGCGTATTTGTTTAGCAGTGTGTGCGTGTGTGAAAGTGTGTTTGTCTCTGTGTGGGCGTTAAATCATTTTGCTGGTTCGTTGGGGCAAGCCCGAAAGAAGACTAGGTGAGCGAAGGAACAACGACAACAACAACAACAACAACAACAACAACAACAAATACCTTCCTTGTACAAAAACTAATACATTATCAATTAATACGAAGTTCTCTCAATCACTGAGGGATGACTTGCCCTCGGGATCGGATTGTTGCCGGTTCTTTCTTACTTGTGGCGGAGTAGCCCAACAAAAGTAAAGTAACTGCAGCAACAACAATTACCATAACAACAACAGCAACAGATGACAGTTGATACTGATTGTAAAGCTGTAGCAGACTAAACGACACAAGGTTTGCGTCCCCCTCAACGGAAGACACGAGAGTCAACGGGCAACGACGGTGGTGGTGGTGATGTAGAACTTTGAAGTTGTTCGCCGAGTCGGTCGCCCCATGTAAGCGCTGAGGTTGCAGCTAAACAAATCAACAAAAAGCTGCACAGAGAGAGAGATAGAGCAGTAACTACAACAACAACGACAACAACAGCACCAGCAACATCAACAGATGATGCAGCAACAATAACTGGAGTACCTAACAAACGTTAACAACGACATCAGGAAGAACGAAAATCAAACAACGGTATAACGGCAAAATCGATCGGTGGATCATCAAGGACGACATCAAGGAGTGAGATCAATCGTGTGCGTCAAACCAGAGCTGTGAGGAGTGAAGGCGCAGGCCGAGCGCCTTGTAACGCTTTACGTACGACTCGAGCCCGCTTCGCCCCAAACATGGGCTTCAATGCGCTCAGGATTATGGTGTTGTGTACGTGGATACTCTATCTGGCTATCGTCGGCGTTACGCACGCCCAGTTCAGCAAACGGAGACCACACAAAGGTACGTACTGGTCTCTGACCGGTCAAGCGGCTTCTCGCGGTTCGGATCGGCTCCCTCAGCTTTGCAAGCTCAGCTCTTTGCTCCTCTGGTGATGATGTTCATCTAGTAGTAATAGTAGTAGTTAGGAGTTAGAAATCATGACACAATGCTGACTGTGGACGGTTACGGAATAGTCCTCGTCGAAGGGTCGCTTTCTAACAAGCGAATCTTGGCCAATTTCCAAACGATCTTGGCCCCAAGTACCGAGCCGTCTATATGGATCTTTGAATTTAATAATATGTATGTATATATATATATATATATATATACTTGTTTTTAATCTTTTTATATTAATAAAGCGTTATCACTTATTTGAGTCATTCTGTTCTCATGTATGACATTGTAAGTTGTACATATCTGCAGTCAGCTTAATATAGTTTAAACAAACCGAGCCGAAAAATAATAGCAGGCAATCCTCCGGCAATCCGATAACAACGGCGTCAATGTTGTGGAGCCGTTACGGAGACTAGACACGAGGCGCGTGCCGAAACATACCGTTCTGACGACGCACAACAACCACTGTGGTCGATCAACGTAGCATCGGTAGCGTGCTAACATATATTGATTAACGAAACAGGGTAAATGTGATGTTGATTGTGTCGTCGTTGTAGGCTAGGTGTAGTCTCGTCATAACTTTTTTTTCATAACATTTTGTGTTGTCAAAAACTATCTGAGTCGATAAAAACTGTTGAGTATGAACCGATTGATGTGCAACGCTTAACGTCGTTTAACATTGGCAACCCCATCAGACAGCTGTAAATGATACAGCACCATCGTAGTTTCCCAGAGACATTGAGGGTTAGGAATTAAACTGTATCAGAAAAATGTTGGGCTCACATTGTGTTCGGAGGTCGGTCGTGACAGCGGATTTAGAAAGGAAATCGTCGTCTCCGCTAAAGAGGTAGCATAAACCGAAGAGCTTAGTAACTTCTTGCT
>QVRM01007015.1:0-15000 GCA_003439945.1 Dermanyssus gallinae | reverse complement strand
ACGGAGATGCTGTGGCGTTGCTAGATAACTAAATGCATGGTGAGGAGGAGGAGGAGGAGGAAAAGGATCTTCTTCTCGTGATGAGAAGATGTCGAACTGTCGAGTGTCGCAGTCTCGAGTGTCCGCTCTTCCGTCCGGTGGTGGACCACGGCGTTCTTCGGTCGCACACCATACGATTTGCTACTGCCGGTGTGTAGGAGGAGGGATGGAGGGAGGGGGCTAGCGTTTGTGCTGATGAGACCATGCGGGTAGTGCCAAAGACGTGTGCTAAGCTGTTGACCATTGGGGGCTGCCGAGGACCGCGGTCCGTATTTCGATACCTTCCCCCTCCTCGCGCGCAGTATCGTATGCGAATCTGCAAATCTGAGAAGGGGGGGAGAATAGAGGACGTGAATCGTCGTTGTCTCTGCTCTGTAGTGGTCGATGACTAACCCCGGGCTATGAGAGCTGCTTGTCGAGGCGGCGGCGGCTGCTGTTGCTGATGCTGCCTCTGTTTCTTGCGCGGCCAGGAGGGCACCGATCTGGGCACCGGGCACACGCGCCGAGGTTGTGCCTTCTTCTCCTCCACCTCCTCCCCCCCTGGACAAGTCGTCTACAGTGGAGAGGCGAAGGCGGGTACAACACCTTGGCGCCCCTTTGAATCGGTCGACCTGATTTGTATTCCGAACGGACGGCTAGCCAACTCAATCAGCAGCAGCAGTAGCAACCACAGACGGATTACAAGGTTTTAAGCTAATCAGGCGCCGGGATATTGGGTGGTGTATGTACGAATGCCAATATCTATACATATATGTCCAAATGCAAATAGGACCGTCGGTTGGGAAGGTTCTCGCCTCAAACATAGGTGTCAATAGCTGGTATCATATATATATATATATATATATATATATATATATATATATATATATATATATGTATATATATATATATATATATATATATATTGAGTAGGGGAGAAAGTAGCTTAGAACTGTGGAAACTTTTTTCATTATTTCACGCAAGTGGTGTCCTGGACCTTAATAGGCCTACCAGAACGGGGTTCGTCTAGAAGGCTTAAGTTGCCTGCACGGAATTTGGCGAACTATTGTATCACGAGATCTTTGAAATGTCGTTTTAAGCTAATACGCTCCAAATATTTTTGCAAACAGTTTTTGCATCAGTGCGGTCTTTTTGAACTTATACAAAATTGCATGAGATCACTTTGCGAAGCTTCAAATATTTTTGAAGGTCGTTTGCGCTCATACAGAAATATGTTTTGTAAACATAACAAGCTCCTCAGAGACGCGGCGGGTACTTCAAAAACACATCTAAAAGTTCTAGTTACAGCGCCAGAACTTGTCGCATTTGTCCAAACGAAAATGTATTTGCTGTATAAATATAAATATTTATTTGCACCTCTATATATCCGTATTTGATTGTATTCTTTATGTATACAAAGCTTTTAAATATGATTTTATTTACTTGGTAGCGCTCAGCAATTTTGACGTATGCACATAGATCTTGAATCAATAACTAATAGTCGCAGCGGTTAGGTAACTGTTTGGTTTTCGTATATATATATATATATATATATATATATAATTTGAGATATAAGGACACATATTTCAAAATATGGCACTAAAATAGGGACAGGGCCGCCTCTTGTATCCTACGAATCTGAATAGCTCATTAGGAAAACGTGGCATGTTGTTATAGTCACCGAGAATATAGTGGAAGCCGCATAGTGTACCGCAAAGCGCGCCGCGACGTGTCGATTCGATCTCGGTGGAGTTTAATTCAAGTTTGGTCGATCGTAGCCACTCCGAGTTGTAGCCAGTTGGTTCGAATTCCTCGAACTTGTGCTACGCAAATCGCGATGCTCATGCGCTCTGCTCATGTGTATCAGGCAGTCCTTGCTGGCACGCTGAAGCGACGCCTGAGCGTTCCTTTCCTCGATGAATAGAGCGGCGAGTCCGCTAGAAGGTATACTGCTAAACGATTACGAGCCGATGGGAGCGATTCCACCATTCGTGCGTAAGAACACGTACCAGTTCGGCCAATGACTGAGCCTCACTGAGGACACTAGTCACGTCACCAATCGGGAGCCGACGAGGGTCGTCCCAACGATTTGGGAACACGGAACCTGAATTGATCGCTGATAAGCTCGTTAGACGTCGATGACGTTATGCCGACTTGATGGGGATTCCTCGAAACACGGATCTTCTCTATGTGACAATATATATATATATATATATATATACACATATATATATATATATATATATATATATATATATATATATATATATATATATATACGTGTTTCAACCGATGTTCATTGCGTGTGATTCCCAGTGTGTGCATTCTACGCGCTAACCAGACCGCTTACCGGCCGGGCAAGCTTATCGCTAGAGCCAACAACCCCTCTGCGATCGGTGGTGTCCACGCGACGGCATGGATGGTTGATGACCCTAAGCAATTCGTAATAAATGTTTACCAATTTAGAACATTCGATTTGATAAATAGAACCTGGTGCACAGTCGTTGCTCCTTAAAAATGTTTGGCTCCTTAGAAAATCCTCGAGCCTCGTTCGTCTTAATTTCGTTGAACTACACCTAAACAATAAACGTTTTTTGAGCCAACCGCTAACGAAATTTGGCCTTTGTGAAACTTATGAATAGCGCTTCTAAGCAAAACAAACCAGAGGACCGGCGAAGAGGTGGTTTCGGTCTGGCGGCAAAATTAAAAGTACTGAAACTTGCCGATCCGTCCTTGTATATATAAATAAATATATATATATATATATATATATATATATATATATATATATAGAGGACACAGAGCAGTGAGCGCTTACTATCGCAGGCTTACCACAGACCCTATGTAGTACAGCATGGTGTTAGAAAAATATGCCGATACGCCGCCCGACCGCACGAGATAACAGTGGCGGCAATGGCGGCGGCTGTGGTAATTTATTATAATATCGAGGACGGTCTTGATAAAATAATAATAGTGAGAACAACTACCGCAACGAACACAGTAACAATGACGTGTCATGCGGTCACGTCCGAGCTGCAATTCAACGCAAGTGCGTTGAACGGATCCGTCAGATACTTGGTTCGTCTATGGTTATATCTATCTATCGATCTAGCTAGCGATGGCCGTTTAGTGGAGAGACCTCTCCGGACGGATCCTGAAACGAGCTCAAATTGTCTCATTGAGTGTTTATTTTACATGCGGCGACGTCAGCGAGGTCGAGCGACGGCAGCTTCGTCACGCCGCCTGTATGATATGTTTTGGCTAAATAGTCGGCCGTCACATGCGATCCAATTTCAATAAGCATATATCTTGATCGAACTGGCGACGCGACACACTCGCTGTATGCGCGTATATATATATATATATATATATATATATATATATATATATATATATATGTGTGTATATATATATATATATATATATATATATATATATATATATATATATATATGTATATATATATATATATATATATATGCGTTGTGCATTACTCAATAAATGTACAAATACATAAGCGTTTATTTATGCATGTGTATGTATACGTATATGTGCGGTGTGTTTATATTTCACACTCGTAGCCGTCCGGTTTGTTGATATGAATCAGAGACGCTACAATGTGCTCCATTTTACGATTTTGGTCGCTTTGCTTCTGACTGACTATTGACCTATCATGACATGATAGAAGTAGTAGTAGTTGTTGTTGTTTTAGTAGCAATCGGCAACCGGGAGTCCACGGCGTCACGTCTCATTTGTCGGCGGGCCAGCTCCAGCATTGGGGGTCGACCGGCAGTTGAGCGGTCATGCATCTCGTCGTGTCTGTCGGCCTGCTATGGAACACGAGTCACTCACGGACTGTTATTCTCCGATACGATCGATGAATCTTCCCCTCCTCACGATTGGGATATGATTTAACAACCACTACAGAGACACGATTAAACATCAACTCAAGCTAAAGCGGTTGATGCCAGCTACAACAACAAAAACAACACCAACACCACCAACAACGATAACAACGACGACGCTAAATGATTGAAACATCATCTATATGCTCGTGTACAGATACGTATAAACTCTGTTATATGCACTCGTGGCCAGAAGAGTATGCGGCAAATTGAGATTGAGAGTATTGCGTGTGTCTCTCAAGCATTCGATTATATGCCATATTTTTCTTTTCGATGGGTTGACGATCACGGAGAGGGAGAGCTTGCCTAACATCCTGATGAGCCAGCCCGGCAATAGGGCTCTTGGTTGGGATTTTTCACGTGATTGCAAATATAACGCTAAAATCTTATCTATGTAAGTCAAGTTCATGTGACGACAGGTGCCCTGAAGTGATTTGTTTAGCAAGCTCCTTGTTGAATGTTTGCAATGCTGTTGCGCTACATGGGTAGGCTCATACATAGTCATCGGCTGGCTGTGCAGTCAGTCTAAAGTGTCTTCGTCGTCCGAGACGCGTGTCACTCAATCGAACTGACTCTACTGTAGCCTATTACGTAGCTGACTAGCCAGCTATCATGAACTGGCATGGAGCTGTTTTTGCCCAGAGAACATTGATTGTTTCCCGGCTACTCTAGGATGTCTTACTCGTCAGAATCGGGACGCTGGGAAAGCCTAAGCGTTCACGTTGATGGTTGGCGTTAGCTTGTACGGTGCATCAAATTGATTGCGCGGAAGTGCATTCGAGATACGAGATACTTAATGCTCGATTATGTATGTGATTCTTCTGGCCAGCAGTGTTAGCGCCAGTGAAAAAGCATCAATCCTTCCGTCCGCTTGACTGACAAGGCAGTTACCTGTAGTTGAGAACGACGTTTCCTTTATCTTTCTTTGCCAAAAGGTTAAAAAATAAAGGCAAGTTATCGCAAAATGTAAGTAAACAATTGCATAAGTCCAAAAGATAATCATTTGCGTTCAGTGCGTTATACTATGGCAAGCGATTAAATAGAGCTGAGGTTCAGTCGGTGTTAGGAGTGACCACATTCTGTTTCTACGATACGAACACTGCCCGATATTGCTTCTTTAGGGCTTCATTCTCTGCAAGCCCGAGCTTTGGGAAGGACTCGTTTCGTTGAGTGTTTCCAGCCTCGGTGTGTATGTTTGCTCAGACACGGCGTCATCGTGTGGTTACTTTCCATCATGCAGCAAACTGATTGATCGCATTAAAGAGCTTCCTAAGTACACAGTTTAACTAGTAGTCCACATACGTCAAATTGGCATGTAAGCCCGCCGCTACTGTTAACGCTCGACAACTGAAGGCCATCGAGTACGTTTGTCTTTAGACAATGCTATACGCTAATTTTGCTCTACACATGGAGAGGATCTGACGCATGGTCGCGTGGGCCGAGATTACGAGTCATGTAGTCAAAATGCATTGCCGTCCAAATGTCCAAAAATGTTTTTTTTTATCACGTTTTTTATATCACGTTGAGTACGCCGGTTCTCGTCGAGTCTTTGACCTTGTACGGAGAGCGATAGAGTGGTCTGTTGGTGGTTGATTTGTTGCGCGACGGGATAAGATGCATACATCCAGGTGATTGGATAAGATACGTACGGTAAAAGGTGGCGGTAAAATCATATCTACATACTATGCGACAAGAGCACAAAGAACTGACGGCGCTGATGTCCTGGTGGCAATGGTGAGTCTAAAGGTATTTTACTTGAACTGCGAGTATAATGGTGGTGGGGCGCGCTTAGAGCAGCTAGCAGCATGCTGTTCCGCTGCCGGTCCTTCTCGCAACGATGTTTTCAACGCCCGCTAACCCGTCCGCGCGATGCTCGGCTGAAACAACAGATTCGTCCTGTTTTTGATCGGCAGCTCAAACTAGTTGCTTAGATAGGTGGATAGAGAAAGAAAAGAATGAGGGAGCAGAAAAGCAGAACGAATAAAAATAAAGTTTTCATTGGCACATTTTCTGCCGGCTGAACGGAGAAGTGCTGTCGCGAACCACGGTACAACACGCAGGGTACGTCGAACCATAGACTAGGCAGAAATATAAAGGAATAGTGGTATTGTCGCGACCACGTCAGTGCCTGCAGACAGACGGTAGTTAAGGTATTTGCCACATCATGGAACGATAGGTGTGACGCCACTAAGGAACGGCCGCAGCAAGGGCCACAATAAGGGCATTAGCAACAGCAACAACAACAACAATAACAGCATAACAACAGTAATAACGACAACAACAATAACAGCATAGCAACAACAATAACAGCATAGCAACAGCAATAACAATAACGAAAGGGGCATTCTGGTGCTATGTACGTGTATAAGCAGTCCTTGTTTACGCCGGATAATTTGCCCGAAGCGAACCTAAGCAAGACGGGGGACAGGACGGGGTTTGTAAACATGAAAACCGTTCAGAGAGTGGAGAGGCTGCGAATCGCAACAACGCTGCGCGCTCATACGTTCGCGTCGCCGCAGAGCGAACTTCATCACCATGGAAGGTTGTGTTCCAACGGAGAGCATTTGTGAGAACGGCGTTCTTGAAACGACAACGTGTTCAATGTTTTCTTACGTGGTTTCGGTCGCCTCCACTAATTGTCTTTGTCTGGCCATTAACCATGGGCCTGTTTTCACGGGGCGATTCGGCGACAACGCTGGCTCAACGGGCATGCGACAGGTAACCAGCCAGCCAGCCAGTCGCCGCAGGACCTTCGGAAGAACTAAATTGTGGAGGTCGCATTGACGAGCTGTTCTCTCCTTTCGTCAGGTACGCGCGGCCTTGTTTAGACTCGCCTGTGTATGTGTGTTCTGTTGTTTGTGTTACCATACCTTGCATGCCACGTGTTGTTTATATTGACGTGCACTCTGGAATGCACGCACCCGCCCCCGTACACATACTACTCATAGAATCGTACAGATACCAAGTTTGTCGTTCGACGATTCACATAATGATATAAATGATATATAAAGAAAAAAATACTCTCTGTCGAGGCTAGCTAATGAAGCGCAAATGGAACAGACTGTCCCAGGTCACTTATATATATATATATATATATATATATATATATATATATATATATACGTGTGTGTACATACATAACTGTTAATGTCATTTGATATCATAGGACAGCTTGACGATGGAAATACTCCAACACTGATGGTGGGACACATACACACACATAACCGATAATGCTTTTGTGCACAGGAATACTTGTAGTGGGCCACGAATGTTTGTTACATTTTCGGGTACTTCTTGGATTCAGTAGTAATAGTTTGTTTTAAAAATGTATAGTCCGTCGTCGCATCATTTCGACTCCGCGTAACACGTCACAACATATGCGTTCGTACAGAGAGGTTTCGTATCTAAGTAAGCGGCATAAAAACAGCGAGCGAGAGCGAGAGATATAGTTTACTTTAGTCTACTGCTATAACTACTATTACTACCACTACTACTAACTACTACTACCGCTAGCCTGTCTTTAACGAGCTGTTAGCTGGGGTTGCTTACGTACGTGGAACCGCGTTGTTGCCACCTAAACACTACCCATGCCGGTACGGCGACGGTAAGACCACAAGTATGATGATGATGGTGCCACCAACACCACCACTACCACCACACGACAACAACGACGACGAGTTCTTCTTCAAGATGTTGCTCGCTTGAGCTAACCGAGCCGCCTATTTGATCGGCTGGCGGGCACCTGCCAAGTAAGCAGTTTTTTTTTTCGCCTCGCCCATCCTCCCACTCAGCGGTCCTGGCGGCGCGCATGGCGAGGAGCGGAGGACTGTGAAGGCAACGCTTTAGTAGGGAATGGTGGATAGATAGGACTTCAGCACTCAGGCTGGCCCAGGATACTTGTCTAGGCGAGCATGCAAGCAAGCGGACAAGCGAGCCAGCGAGCAAGCGATGATGGTACGAGCTGTGATAGGACCGAGCGGCCGATGGACGGAGGTGCGCCCCCGAGGTGGGCGCACCCTCACACAGGCTAGCGAGGCGTTGCGGCAGGAGCACAGAGCAAAAGAGGGAGAGAGAGAAGGCAAGAGATCGGGTGAGGTCTTAGGTGGAGGGAAGACATCGGCAGCGCACCTGTTTGCGCCGCCGCACTAGCCATCGATGTACTTGGCAGGTTGGCCAGAAACCGGATGAGAGACAGACACACAGACAGGCAGACAAGCTGGCCGAGCTCATTGCATGACCACCGATGACGGGGGTTTGCGTCGGCCGGTCGCCTGCTCACTTGTTTGGCCGAAAAGGGGGGTGGGCTGGAGGGAGGAACAGCAATGATAAGGCTCCCTAACCTCGTCTCCCCTTATGCCTACGTTTGTGATACTTGGTTGGGGCCTATTCCCCACACAGTGGACCATCCGCCCCACTGCCTGCCCCACTCTGCATGTCTGTATGTGTGTCCCGTGGTTGCGTCAGCCAGTCGCTGTATCAGTCCACCGTCACGAATGAACGACACACCGACCGACCGAGCGGCGGGGTGGCCGAAAAGACACCCAGTGGGTAGCGCTCGACTATCAATCTAAGCTGTCGCCATTAGGTTACTTCCTTTGGCGGTCCTCCTAAAGTCGACGACGGCAACAGCAGAAACGACAACGATTACCACAACAACAACAACAGTAGCAACAACAACGATGAGGATGACTGCTCGCTACTGGTAGTGGTGGTTGTGCCGCTACTGCTGCTTCTGTGTCGATCGGCCGCGCTCTCGTTTCCAGTGGGTGCCGGGCTTTGAGCTTTGGGCCGCCGACGCTGCCGCTGCCAGGGTGCTGCAGTTCGTGCCACCGCGACGTCATTGTCGCCGTTTGGTCGTGGCCCGTCGTGGACGGCTCCTTCGCAAGAGGGTTCTTGGCGGCCAAACCAATCCCTTAGCCCAGCCGCTCCGACTACGCACCGTTATTTCCTGCTGCTGCTGCTGCTGCTGCTGCAGGAGGCCACCGCAAGAGGAAGACGAAGAAGAAGAGGAAGAACTAGAGGACGATGACTAGGACGACAGGAGCAGCGACAGCACCCCCACCACTAACGCTACTACCGGATGTCTTAATTCGTCTTAAACTTTTTACCCGCCTGCGGTTGCGGCTGCTCCTGCTGCTGCTACGGCTGCCTGCCATCCACATGGGAGAAGCCACTCGGACAGACTAAGGAGTGAACACACGACTACAGGACGACAGAGAGATATAGAGAGAAAGAGAGGGGAAAGGCTTGCTCCGGCTTGTCCCGTTCCGTTCCGTCCTGGCACCGATCTCCGGCTACCGCTTTCACCCCCCTAACCCCCCGCACCCATGACGCCCGGTGTCTTGCGTGAAGAAAGGAAGCCAAGGTAGATGAGCTGCTGCTCGTTCCGCTCAAATTCGTCGCTGTGCCACCGGAGGGCTACTTGGAGGTGCATTATCGAGGAGGAGGAACAGGAGGAGAGCGCTTTCATGTTAGCTAGTTTGTTCAAGTTCGGCCAGTGATGTCGACCACTGTGGCTAACGTGGTTCTGTTGGTCACTTATTGTTGTTACTCATCCGTGAGTTGTTACGATAACTACTAACTGCAGTAGTGCAACAGCAGCAGTAGCAGGATTATTATTGTTATTAAGTGGCAATGAAATCGCAGTGGTTATGGTGCCTGCTGACTCCTCGAAAGCACCACCAGTCTGTACCAACCCTAACGTTGGCGTTGTCTCGTCATTACCAACGATACGTGATTATAATGGTGAACCACGCGTGCATCTCATACAGGCGCACGTGCATCTCATACAGGCACACGTGACATATCATTGCCCGACCGATGGATGCAGTGCGTTACGCATACGGGGCGGATAAGGGCAACTGCCTCCGGCCTACATGCCGCGGCCAACGATTACACCGTCAAGGAGTGCGGCCGACACATGTGCGTTCCGTATGTATTCCATGCGTCGAGGGAACTGTTTGTTCATCGAACGAGAAAGGACGACGAAAAAAATGAGTAGAACATTACATGCATGAAAATGGTAATGTCTTAGAATGGCAAATGAGGTCGGGGGAAAGCCGGGTACGCAGTGCTGTGCTCCGCTTTTTGGCAGCGGAAGCTGTGAACCAGCCTTCCAAGTAGCACGACAGTCAGTTGGAGGATGTCGTGTGACAGCAGATATGGCGAGAAAACCCTCTCCGTTTGTCTGTCCGTCTGTCTCTCTCTCTCCCGTTTCGTCGTTGTAGTTTCCACTAGTCCGCCAGCAGAGGTCATCGTCTTGCACTCGAAGCATAGAGCAGCCCCAGCAGCAGCAGCAAATGAATCAAGGAACGCGTGGGGACGAAATCCACCCCCGGGGGGATAATGGGTAATCGGCGACTCAGTATCTCAAATTCCCCTCTCCGGCGGACTCCCGTGAACTGGCAAAATGTCAGCAGACAGCCAGTCAGTCAGCAGCAAAGCTTGCAGATGGCTTGCTTGCCGCTTACGTTGCCAACGAGGACGACGGCGACTATTCCCACTAGGAAAATCGGTTGGGAACTGGTGTGAGGATTTTAATCACTTTGCCTGCTATAATTACTATGATGATGATAGTGGTGGTGGTGGTGATGATGATGATGACTATGGGGGTGGGTGATGGTAATGATGATGATGATGATTATCACCACTACCTCTCTGTGCATGTCATTCGCCTGTCTACTAATTGTCTCCTCACCGTGATGGCAGTAATTGTGAGAGCAAATGAGCCTTGCTCGGCGACTGCTCTCACATGGCCGCGCACACTCTCCGCACACAGATTTAACTTAGTGCCCTCTAATGCGACCATTATTAACTCGTCGCTGACGATGACGGCGCGATAATGCTCGCTCGCATTTGTTACCACCGCGCGTTGTAGTTGAGCGGATGGTCAAGCGGCGGCGGCTCGCGGCAGCGGCAGCAGCGGCGGCTGAATATTGGGACAGACATTGGAACATAGTGCGCGTATGTTCTCCTATGATCCCTCCCCTCGGCTCGTGCCCATACATAGCGCCCCCGGCTCGAGGACACTCACGGCGGTAACACAGTGTCCGAGCGTGATATAGCAGGTTCATAGCACTGACTGCAGCGTTGTGGCCGCAGTAGTACAGATTCGTAGCTCAGCAATAGCAGGCAGCGAACCGGGTAGACGAGAGAGATGCGTTTGTGGGCGCACAGTATAGGGAATGATGCGGTTGCTGCTGCTGCTGCTGCGGCGGCTGGTTGTTGGTGGGGGGAGGATCGCTTGCATCATTTGATTAAGTCAGCCGAGCGCTGAATGACCAGAGGCTGCTTGCAATCTAGCGCCGTCCTGCTTTCCGCTCCTCGCTGCCGTGGGGATAGGCAGGCTGCACTCATCTTTCTATTTGATATTTATATATTTATATATTTATATATTTATATATTTATATATTTATATATTTATATATGTATATATTTATATATTTATATATTTATATATTTATATATTTATATATTTATATATTTATATATTTATATATTTATATATTTATATATTTATATATTTATATATTTACATATTTACATATTTATATATTTACATATTTACATATTATATATTTATATAACACACAGTGGTCAAGTTCTCAATAAAACGATGGCATAAATAGATGGACGCGGAAGTACGAGAACGACTCGTTCATATATATTTATATATGTATATATGTGTGTGTATATATATATGTATATATGTGTGTGTATATATATATATATATATATATATATATATATATATATATATATATGTTATAGGCTGTATGTATCACTTAGATGCAATCTGTTGAATAGCTTGTCCACTTGACCGGCGTATCCCCTATTCGGAGCTCATTGTTATCAGATCTTCGGCAAATGCGAATAGTAATGCAGCGTCGGATTCAGTAGTTCGTAGGGTTTCGGGCTTCGTATGTCTATCGTCGGTGCGTAATCATCGAGAGGACAGTCGTTCAACATATGGCATGGCGACTCTGTGTCGGCGTTAGGTTGGATGCGGGCGAGAGCCGCCCAATAGAAGATGGACCGGGTTTTGGGACACAAACCAGCCGCTGTTCTGCTCTAAGCAAGAGCTCTGGACGGACTAATTTAAGAAGGGACATGACACACCCGCATATTGTGCGAACGTATGCTGTATAGATGTTGTATACTCTATATAGATGCGCTGTATGCTGTATAGATGCTGTATACTCGATATAGATGCGCTGTATGTTGCACAGATGCTGTATACTTTGCACATATGCTGTATGGATGCCATTTGCTTTGTACAGATGCCGTATACTTTGGAGTGTATTTACAAGTATTTAATGAGCTAATTCTTTCATTCATTTGTTGGGTTTCGATCATTCATTGATTAATAGATACCTCTCTCCCTCTCGCTCTCTCTATCTCTATCTCTCTCTCGCGCGCTCCCTATATTTCTCCCAGCTTTCTGACAGTGCGAAGAAAAGCTGCGTTATCAAATTATGCCGAGTATACTAGCGCGGTGCCTATCATTCGACCTCGAGGCCGAAGGAACCATTCCCAGCGAACAGCACGGATTCCGCGCAGGACACTCGACTATATAATAATTAGAAGATTTTCTAAACGACATCTGTAAGACCTCTGTAAGAGTCAAAATGGTAACCGCTGTATGCATTGTTTGTTGACCACACAGCGGTGCTTGCCACGGTCTTTAAGCAAATATTTTTAGAAAAGCTTCAGTAGCAGCACGAGTGGGCCCTACAATGATAGGACTAATATCGGCTGTTCTAAAAGCAAGCTCCGCCGTTCTAGACGACGGTGATAACCAAACAGTTCTGCACACAACAGGCTATCCGCAAGACGCTCTTCTCAGCTCCATCCTATCAGGACTTATCCAGGAACTTTATCCCTAGGTTAAATTCATCGTCTACGCAGATCATCTGGTACTTAAGCAGTCGAGTATTCATAGATCAGACCCAAAAAGATGCTTACGCATGATAGAGTCGCACAGCGGTCGTAGTGGCTTGAGTGTTAATGTGCAGAAGACTAAAGCGATGAAATTCCGTTTGGGCTCAAAAGCTCAACCAGCTTGAATCTCGGTGGGGTTTCGGTGGAGTTTTTGCCCAAGTTCGCCTATCTTAGCATCAAGATGATCCCACGCGGCACCTTATTGCAACCTGAAAGTTCGCTTCATTGCGCCGTACAAGATTACTCTAATCTGGAATAATGTGCGCAGCAGCTTAGCATCATTGATACGGTGAAACCAAGGTTCTTCAAAGGAGTTTTGGTCTCCCTGAGCGGAAAAACCTATTGTCCGTCCAGAACTACGCCGTTCGAGGATCTGCTCGAGCGATTTGAACTTCCGCCAAACAGTATCACTGCTGGACTTCCATCGGAGCGAAACATGTGGGAAGTCCCGGAATGATTTTACAGGACGCCTGAAATAATGTATAGTGTGTGGATTGAACCGCTTTCTGAGAACGACCATGTCCTGACACGTTATCCGCCCATGGATTCCATCATAAGCTGTGTCGCCGTACTTAAATTAAATTTTGTGTTATGATTGTGTATGCAAATTCTGCGGTTCTGCTATGTACGAAGAGTCCCAATGCCAATCAGCCCTGAGAATTTTGCTTTTGGTCCTACTTCACTCATATATATATATATATATATATATATAATATATATAGCGCGGACGCTCAGGTTTATAATAAAATGCCGAATGGTGAGTTAATAAATATGAATAATGAACGTCTGGTCCAGTTGTTGTGTTTGTGGTTGTTAATGGATTTGTTTGTGTTGTTGTCGGTGGTAGTAAACCATGATTGAAGCCGAAGTGAGTTATGGGTCACTGCCGGATCGGTCATTGGCTAGATTCCCTGCCACAGAACTATTACTATACATAAATTGCACTGATTCAGCATGCCTTTATTGCAAGGTCATTTCGCATGAAATAGAGACAGAGCAATACAACCCTAGTTCATAGCTGGGGTGGGCACTTCGTCGTCATCGGCGTCGTCGTTGTCAACAACAACATGTTGTTGTTGTTTGTTGTTGTGGTGGCAACGGTTGTTGCTTCTTTAGCAATTCGGAGTAGTTGTATTCAATGATTTATGTGTGCAGCAGCAAATTGCAGAGATCGAGATAGAGTTTTGAAAGAAGCCGAGCATTCGCTATCACCTAACCAGTGGGCCAACCAGAGGGTGCGGATGTTTCCAATAGCCATTTGTTTATAGGTGGCGGCGGGCGACGAGTTGCTAAGGAGCAGCCAAAGTCCACATGGGAACCGCGCGCGGTGAGTACTTGTGGACGTGCTTTAGGAACAGGGATGCGGTGGCTTGCTCGAACGCCACCATTACTACGTGGCGGTAGTAGTAGTAGTAGTAGTAGTAGTGTGGGTATCTTGATAGTACAACAGGTTATGGCGTAGGATTGTTGTGTTGTAGTTGTATAGTTATGGCTGAATGATTAAGACTTCAAGCACATAGACGGGTCTTTGAACGCTCCACGTTGGTATGCATACACACGCACATATGCTAACGATCTCATAGGACGAGGATGATTATAAGCGCTTAATCTCCGTCATCTTGATACTCTTAATGAGAACGGTTTGCAGATTTCTACTCCCTTGTCGAGCGATTGTGGTATTATATATATATTCTTGTGATGTCCGAGACACACACACATATATATATATATAATATATATATATATTATATAGATGCGCATGTGATATCCGAGCACACTGTGAGCGGTGTTTATCAAAAGGCGACAAAGAAGATCGTTAGCGGAAAGGGAGCAAGCACGCCGAGCATGCGAACCCGGAGTGCGTTGACGTTTTTTTGGGCCTCTGTAGCAGCGCCTACTGGAATTCCGTGTGCGCCGTGTGTCACGGAACGCGGACAACACATTATGGAACGGGAATCGATACGGGAATCCCCTTTTGTGGTTGTCATCCTCGTCGTCGCTGTCGCTGCGGCTGTCGTCAAAGAAAGACAGGGAGCATCGGGGCACCGATCGTCTCTTTGCTGCGAGTCGTCGCGCTGCGCGTTTGTCGCCAAAGACAACGACCACGGCATGAAGCACGGCAGCAGTAGCACTTTAC
>QVRM01007014.1:0-71394 GCA_003439945.1 Dermanyssus gallinae | reverse complement strand
TTTTTCATTTTTTAATCATTTGGTGGTTTATGGTGGGCGCATCCGAAGGAAGCTAGTTCTATCTTACATTTTATACCAACAGATGATTTAATATATATATATATATATATATATATATAAAGGTGTAGTCGGGCTACAGTGTTTTATTTGTGGATCGCTCGTTCTCTCTCTGTCTCGCTACGCGCTAACAACTGAAACTTCTGAAAGCTCATTGGCCGGACGGATTAGTCACGCATTTATCCACGTAGGTCATGTTATGCGTCGTGTCTTAGCGCGCCTGCTCTGGAGCGTCCATAGGATTCCACATGGAATCGTTTGCAGGCGTTTTTTGATAACACGTTTATTCTTTATGTGTGCCGGTTTTGCTTGCTTACCTTGAATGTTCTTTGCTATTGCTGATGTTGTTGTCGTCTTTTGTCTGTGTTGAATATAATGCCGCTTGTATGGTTGTCATTACTATTGTATAGATGTGTCGTTTCTACGAACGTTCTTATCCCTGGAACGCTCCACTCATCTTTGAATCGGTAGTTTTGCTAAGGGTCCCATGGTTTGCTCCGAGCACGCTATTTGCAGGCAGTTTGTTTTAATATACCGCTCAACGAAAGCAGTTGTGCCAACAAGGCGTTCTCCTATTCCGTTGCAGTACGGAACACGAAAAACGGCGAGAAGCGGCTTAAGTATCCCATGGTTTGCTCCGAGCACGCTTTGCAGGCAGTTTGTTTTAATATACCGCTCAACGAAAGCAGTTGTGCCAGCAAGGCGTTCTCCTATTCCGTTGCAGTACGGAACACGAAAAAACGGCGAGAAGCTGCTTGGGAAAATTGGAATTTGTCCTATGCACAAGCGCCAAAGCTCGTTGCAATGGTTCTGGCCTAATGTCGGTCAATAATTGTTCTAAGAACGTTCTGATAAATTGGCTAACAACAGCCTACATTATCGACTGTGTTCCTAACACTTACTGGCAGCTATCCTGAAGGGCTAACTGTTGTCCTGCAGAGATCATTAATTTCATAGAGAGGAATTTAAGAACAATTTATAGGGTACACTTAAACGATCAGTATCAAATAGATATTTAGATTAACTTTCAAAGAAAAACGTATGCACAATTGAAGCAGAACCAATGTGTCACGATGCGTCAAGCAACAGCTGATGCAAAGGAAGATTCTAATTAATAAATGATCAAGGTAAATGCGTTTAGGTCACTCGCTGTCTTGTTTGATATCTCAATCAGCATAAATGACATAACATAGTATTGAATATATTTCACGGTTGGTAATCGATGACCTCTGCCCGATGATGGTTTCCACTGCGGTCACCAAAGGACATAAAATAAAGGTGTCTAGATATCTCAATCTGATGTTGAATTATTTGAAGTGAAGCCCACCTTCTTTCGTATTTTATGCTTAGTTTACTTCTTTCTTGAAAGTTATGGTCGAGGACAAAATGAAGATGGAGATGCGAACTTGAGCACGTTATTTGTGATCACTTAAATTAGGCATACAAGTATGATTCATGGGGGCTGAATATTTTTATGGCATCTGAGAGACACAAAATTAGTTTATGATATGGCACATAGCAGTTAGGCATTTATGGCAAACGAGTATTTTTACAGCACAGGGTAATGCGCCGGTATGGCTTGTAGCCCATACTATAGGTGTTTTATCGATGTTACATAAGTCATAGATAAGCTGCGATGTCGACGATTGCATATAAACACCGCCAAATTGCAAACGTCTCTGGACTCTAAACACGCCAATAAAAATATATTGAAAACAAGTTGAAATCGACTAAAAGATTACCTTCTTTAAACCTATAAACGTTCAAGTATATTTTTTTCTGAACTTAAAGACTTACAACTTAGAATACGCAATTTTTTTTTCTCGGATGTTTTTTTGTAATGAAAAATAGTTGATGAAGCTTGCTTGGCGTCACTGGCATTTCCATTGGGCAGGTTTTCGAGTTAGACTTTTTATACAACCTGCAACACTTGCTATTCCAATAGCTGTACCTGCTTAAGTAGATGATGAAGTTATGACCATCACCTTTAAACCATGTTAGGGAGATTATCTTATATATTATTTGCTGCATCGACCTGCACTGTTAGTGCAACCTATTTGCTACACAGGGTCTTAGTGTTTTTGACCTGCATGACTTAAGCATTTGCTTTAGAACCTTGGAAGGTGAGAGTTGAAGGCTTGCCGAGAGATCGCGGTGTTTTTATTAGCGCGAGAAATGTTACTGCTTGCTGTTGTATTAAATATGTTTAATTGCCTGCCATTATTTTCTGTATGCCTCTATCCAATATTATCATGGAAAAGCTAGTGCAAGTGTGAGCTTAGTGGCTACCTATGTTACAAGTTAATGTGTAATTCTACTGAACGTAGAGGTTATTTGAAAATTCTACTGAACTCAGAGTCAATTATGAACAGGACCAAATGGCCTGGTTGAACGCATTTTGATTGTCAAGTTGAGGTGAATCAAATGTGTATTTAATAGTGATAATTCGTAATAAGTATCGGAATTCAAGCAAATATAGTTGATTTCTAACCTTTGAATCGCTTGCTTGTGTTCCTGGTGGGCATTCCACCACCTTGCTCTCTCTCCGCCATTATTTATAATATCATGGCCAAATCTCGAACGAAGTACCCGGCAGCTTGTACAAAAGTCTTTTTCTTTTTATAATAGAGAGAACTGTGATTAGCATAAACACACTTACCCAGCCCGGGTGTTATATATATATATATATATATATATATATATATATATATATATATATATATATTGTGATGATTTATTAATCATTTACATTACGTTTGCACACTCGGCAGTGCTCGCCTTAATAAAAATGGTGGTAAAAGGTGTCACGTGAAGTTAAGAGTCAGTTGTCCGTGTCCTTGCTTGATGGTAGCCCCCGCTCTTATGACCCGGTGCGAGCGGTATATCGTCAAGGTTCCTTGCAAAGTTAAAACGGTGAGATCCATAAGATTCCTCCTCGTGACGCCGAGCCCCAAGAGCGTCCTACAAGATTCGGAGTCTCATACACCACTCATAGAGATAGTGATGGATCCGAATCTGCGAGGTTTTTGCGGGTCGGGAAGCGCCGCTCTTAGGAACTCGACGTCATATTTGGTGATCTTGTCTTGCCGAGCTTTTGCCAGGTCCGGTTCGGACCGCAAACCTGGGCATCTAAAACCCAGACCTCGGTAGGTGTTGTTATTACGAGGTCGGGCTTTAGACCCGGTGCGCCCGGTCGACGGAATACTCGCTCACGAACCACCTCATGAACCCTTTCGCGGAGAAGACGCGCCACGCGATCACAGACGTCGTCATGTCTCTTTATGGTTTGTTTGTGTGTTGTATCGCACATCTGAGCGACATGAGCCAACGTCTCAGGCACATGACACCCGTGCCTACAACGTTTGTTGTAGCCCGGGCGTCCCCTGGCCATATGTGTGTATATATATATATATATATATATATATATGTGTGTATATATTTAAATGAATGTGTACAAATATACGGCAGGTCACCAGCGCCTGGCTTCGGGCATCACCCTGGACGAGGCGCTGTCGCGTTACATCGACCAGCTGTTCTACCTGGAGGCGGCCGTTCCCCCGCAGCACCTGCAAGTGGCGTTCGTATGGCGGAATGCGTTTAGCATCGGTTCGGTGGTCGTGTACCACATCCCGTTCACGCAGAACACGCTGTCGTTCGAGAAGATCTGCGTGCTGTTCAACTTGGCCGCGTTTCTCTCGCAGCGGGCCGCCCGAACGGCAGACTCGATCGAGGAGCCCAACGGCTTACGCGAGGCCGCGCGACTCTTCCAGCGAAGCGCCGGCCTGTTCCAGTACATTCGGCACGTGAACTCCGTGTCAGCTGAACAGGGCATCACCGGCGACCTGCGACTACGAACACTACAGTCGCTCGAGAATCTCTGCCTGGCACAGGCGCAAGAATGCGTCTACCTGAAGACGCTTCGGGTACGTTTTAGCTGTCGACGCGAAAAACCCGATATATATATATATATATATATATATATATATTAATATATATATATATATATATATATATATATATATATATATATGCAGGGTGTACGGAATTTTTTGAAGATCGATATAGGAATTTATAGAGCTCACTAACGCAAAAATATTTTTTAATGAAACATGATCTGAGAAGTCTCGTTCGGAGTGAGAGTCAAAATACTAAAATATATAACACTGGTGTTATTGCCCGACATAGGAACTCAAAATGTGCGATTGTGAGGCAGCCACCTTCTGTACAGAAACTAAGCACATCGTCTTGTTTGTGAGTAAATTCTGTTTCCTCTGAAGAACATGCTACGCGGCCAGAAGATGCGCATACACATTTTAGGACGATTATTTTGGATATTAAATATATGGCAATCGGATGCGTGGTTACGAAGAAGCTAAGACTTTGTAATGACACATTCCATCAGTTTAAATCACTCGTGGTCATTTATGCATGTACTCAATCTCGACAAGCCCTTTAAAAATTGTCATAAATTGTGTATTTGCCTGAATGTGTTAGTTTTTAAGCGCTGCAAATGGTCGCAAGTGTTATGCTTTTGAGGGTACTAGGCACGAAAGCTAATAAAATAACTTCATTTCTTTGCGAATTTTCTTCTAAACGATTATGTTTCTGGCGAGCATTGTATGTCCTTCAGAAGAAGCAGAAATTTTTCACGAACACGATGATGTGCTAAGTTTTGATAAAGGATGATTGTTTGTTTCGCGATTGCACATTTTGTGCTTCTATGTCGAGCAACCCCGCCAGTGTCACGAATTTTAGTTTTATCACTCCCACTCCAAATAAAGACTTCTCAAAGATCATGTTTCACTGAAAAACATATTTACTTCAACGAGCCCTACAATTATTTATGTCGTTTTCTAAATATTTGTTGGAGAGTCTGTATATATATATATATATAAATAAATATATGCTTGTTGTTTAATGGTTGCCTTGTTCAATTCGTTATCGAACCTCAGTAAAATGAATCTGCTAGTCCCCGTCCTTACTTGTATAAATTACCGGTCTCAAATTGCATCTGCTTACTTGCGAAATGGGCGGTTGTGTGCAAGTCAGGCGTAAAACCGAACGCGTTCTACGCAAACATCAACAAAGATGGTGTCATTCGCCCGGTGGACTCGGCTCTCCACTACGCGAAAAAAATGCAAACACTTTCCAGTTGTTCCTATCTAGGTGCAGTTTGGGTACGATTATTATATTCAATGTTAATATGTTAATTGCCAGGGGCAGTAAGCCTTTAACAGATACATTTGCTGCTGGTAGTAGTAGCAAATTGACCTTAAGGTAAATTTTCCTACTGGTGTAAAAGTGCAAAGCTACATAGCTAGTACGTGAACATGCGTAGTTATCACGCGTAGATTCCTATCGATTCTGTGGTTCACTCTACTGGGTTCCAGCTGGTGGCGACAATGGACATATGCGGGTTGTTGTTATTGTTGATGTTGTTGTTGATGTTGTTGTTGTTGTTGTTATTGTTTGATGTTGTTGTTGTTGATGTTGTTGTTGTTGTTGCTACTTTCCGTCTCGATATTTCATGCAGGACGGCAAATCCGCAAGTCTGTTGGCTCGATTAGCGGAGCGAACACGTGAACTGTACGAAACCGCCTGGAAGCACATGTCTGAAGAGCGCGCTTGCAGCTATCAGTGGATGTACGTTATGCAGTTCAAGGAGACCGCCTTCAAGGGAGCGACACAGTTCCACCAGGTACTGCTTGCTATACTGTACTGCACGCCAGTGTAGACAAGCGACGAATCTTACCAACAATGAATCACTCACCAACGGTTCACCGAGAGGATGCACGAGAAGACAAACTACCTAATTGTTTATTGTTCAATTGTAGCTAGTATTAGGTTCACGGTCACATCGCTCCTTCGTTTGCATATTAAATATTAATAGGCACATAAAGAAATTTTCATTGACTTTTTGATTTTTTTTCAATTTAATTGTTTCAATATATATATATATATATATATATACATACATATTTATATATATATATATATATACATTTACATATATATATATATATATATATATATATATATATATATATATATATACATATTTATATATATAGGGAAACAGAATGAATGTACCTTTTAATTAATACGTGCGCTATGTATGTTTTTTCAACACGCGTTTTGTCGGTGAATTCGATCGTCGTTAGACTGTTAGACTCTAAAGCGGTTCAGCACTGCACAGTGCTTGCTCCCGTGCGTACGTGTGCATGCGCGTCTATGTAATTGTGTGTTCATGTATGCGGCTATATTTGCATCGACATTGGTTTGTATTGTAGGCGATTGCCGACGGGGAAGAGGGCCGTGTTGGGGGACGAATTAGCCCGACTGGCGCTGTCTATGAAGGCGTTCCGTGTGGCCAATAAGCACGCCGAGAACATCACAACATTCGTCATCGGTCCCCACTGGAGAGACATGTGTAAACAGGCCGAGCAGTTGCACACTAAACGTCACCGCGAAAACGACTGTATATACAAGGTTGGTGCACATCTAAAAATCCCTATGCATATGCATCTAGAAAACAGGTTCACCGAAAGGCATATACGGCACATATGAAAAGTTTCAGTATTCAGGGCAATTGTTTGCGGTGGCATCGGACTCCGCGACCCATTGTCAAGCGTTCTATTTATTTGTAGATATTGCGACAAGCTGCGCCAAAAACGCTCCGCTGCCGACCGTGCGATTCGGCGTGCGTCGCTTACAACACAACCTTCTTGTTCTTAAATAGACAATTAACTGAAAATGCAGTACGCATATCGTCGCATTTCCTTTAATAAATGCTGTAACTGCGCCTAACGTACGAACAATTAGCTATCTTCCATCATGTTGGACACAACGACTAGAATATTATTCTGCGTTCCGTGGGAGGAGGGTGTTCTCCTTAATCCATTATTGCGCTAGTTCTGCTTCTATTCAGGCGTCTGCACGGTGGTGTTTTGCGTATTCCACTGACGTGCGGATTCCTCCTTTATCTCCTTGATCGTCTCTAGGGCTCGAGTTTTGTGGTCCCAGGCAGTGGACGCTTGGAGGAGGATAAAATGCAGTTACTCTTCACCTTTAGTCGTGGTCATTCGTCGAACTTTCTATCCGAGACACGTTTCTGGCGGTATACTCTGTATTACCCTGGTTATTTCCTTTGTCATTTGTATGGGTTTGGCTCCTGCCAGCCTGCTCTGGCATCTGTTAAAAATCTGTTCAGATGCATTCCTAGATATCTTGCCCCCCTTACCACTACCATTTTGTCCCGTTTAGTATTATCTTCGTGAGCGAGAACCTATCTTTTCCAATTTACAGACAAGTATCGCTTTTCTGCGGGGAAGCTCCAGCTCGTTTTCTCCCATCTACTTTGCAATGTCTATCAGGGCCTCGTTTGTGTTTCTGAATCTCTTCTGGCGTGCGGACCCTCGCTCTCACTTTTAAAGTGTCAGCGTATGTCGTGAGTTTCGTGTTCTTCATCAGCTGTTTGGTTCTTGAAACCTCGGTTTAGGTCAGGTTTCCCAGCAGCAAAGGTACTCCCGCTGCCATTTCATTTGTAAGCCCCGCGCACTGTATAACTCGCTTATTCAAGTAGCCCGAAGTGACCCGGACGAGACACGTTGTTACAATATTTATTATTAACGTCTTGAGGTTTATTTTCCACGGAAGGCCATTAAAAACGTTCTTTACATCCAGCAGGACAGTTACTTCGTCTTTAAGCTGTTGTCCTTCTCCGCTAGTGCCTAAAGTACTTTGTATTGGTGTTAAAGCTGATCTCTCTTTCCTTAAAACTTGCATTTGGCCAGCCGCTTTATTGTTCCATGCCTTTCCGCACTTTTCACCTTTTTCTGGCTGTCCCCATAGCCTGGGGGGTCTCATCAACCTTCATGTTCTTGAGAATATGCTTCTCGGCAATTACAAGCTCGTAAGTTCTAAGCCCCGCAAGATACTATATAGTATTAAAAACAATCTTCTCAAAAATCGAACGAAAACAGTAAAACTGTATGTCGAGAAAACAGTGTCTCGTTCTTGCCTTTGCCTTCTACCGGTAGTCCCTGCGTCCCTTCGACGCCAATGTTGCCTTTTGCATTTAAACTTCCTATTGGTTGCTCCAAGGATCCTCGACGACCTCCTTAAGGAGGGGCAACGTCTTTCATTGTTTTTAGATATTTGTTAACTTAGGAAGGTTTCACTGCGTTTGAACTTCATCTGGTATACGGGCTTGCGTCTAGCTCATGTGACCCTACGTAGACCTACTTAAATACGGCCGCGCCTGGCCCTTGCGATATCCCTCCACTAGCAGAATTTGGGCCGGATTGGGTGTCGTATTCGTGGGCGGGTTGCGGTTCATGTCGCTCTGGGGCGTGCGCTTTCTATGTTATGCTGTCAGCACATGGCTTAGTGAAGAGCATTGTAGCTCAAAATATGTCGAACTCGCTTGGTGGCTTGGTGCATTCGTCTGCGTCTCGCAACCGGAGGAGAGCAATGCGAAAAGCAGTCCCGTGGACGTTAGATCTTGGTTGAGGGTCAGCTCGAAAACTGTTAGGTGTGTTGCCATTTTCATTATTCCTTGATATCCAGTGGACCGATGCGGAAGACGATGTAGGGGTAATCGCTAAGGGATTTTCATTTGCCAAGGTCTGCCAATTGGGTATTTCAAAGTCCTCCTAGGTTCTACAGATACTAACGCCTATAGAAACTCGTGATTCGGTCTGTGGACAGTAGGTATCCATTTTGTGTTTAGCATCACAAAACCTTCTGCAGTGTGTTTAGCATCACAAAATAATGTGTTTAGCATCACAAAATCCGCTGCAGTTGGCCAGTCGAGCACGTATTTTTCTTTATGATTGATGTCCTGAGATAACTACAGTTCTGACGCCGGGTTAAAAATTCTATGTAACTACCTAAGGCAGTTGACAAATGCAGGCAAATTCTTTAATTGTGCCATTCCACCGATTGCTATAGCGCAAGCCAGCCACTTCAATACCAAAGGGAATGTACCACTATGATGTGCCGCAAAGCTTTTCTCGCAAAGTTATTCGCCTATAGACCGTCTCGCCAAGCAACTTGTCCGTTGTTCGCCCGTATGGCATCCACATTTGTGTAAATACCTAGGTATGATTGAGAGTGCGCAAAGAAGATCCTTAAAGGGGTTCTCCACATAAGTTTTACAGTCCTTAATAAATATACTGAATAATAATAATGACAAACGGGTTCTAGCTCAACTTGCAAGTGCGAATTTTATTAATCACTTTTTTGAAGTGTGGCGAAACAATCACAGAAGCCAAATATTGTATGTGCCCAGATGCGCTGCAAGAACGGAGCACATCAATAATATGCACGTGGTCAGGAATATTGTAAGGTTGCTTCGCCACGCTAAGTTAGCTGGGGCTGCAAGCTCAGCAGGGCGGGTACTACGACCCGCGCGACTCGGGGCAATGAGTGAACACTCACAGCATTGAGTCTGACACGCAAGGTTACCGGACGGAGAATGCGTGGTTAGCATCCTTCTCCCAGGCTATTTATTGGCTCCAGTAACGCCGTAGCGTTCGTATAGTAATAATGTTAAACGGTTGACTCGAATCTATGACGATGTGTTAATCGGTCGGGTTAGACACTTCTCCCGGCGGTGCACGTTGTCCTTGGTGATGGTGATGATGATGCCGATACTCTGGATGTGGATCATACCGATTTGCAAGATCATCCCACACAAACGATTGCGTCATTGATGTACGTATCAGCATTGTAATAACCAGATACGTATGCATATGACTTTTTTATTTGCTGTTTCTGCTTGTGTTATTGGGCAAGGAATTTTCCGTCGGGGTAAAGAAGTTCCTGTTGTAACCAATAAACGGACCGAGTAGAACATTCTTCGCCAGAAGAATCAACAGCAAAGCATCGCTAAACCCGATTTAACACTCAAGGAAGGAAAAATCATTCTATCCGAGCACGATTCTGCCATGGCAAAATCTCAGTATTATTGTTGACTTATAGTTTTTTTTAATACTGCTATGACGTTGCTCGATTGTATGCTGAGAGAAGTTTTTGTGGAAAGGAGTATTATGGTTTGCGGTCATTAGCCGCGGCCACTAGTTTTATTTTATGTAGCTGCAGATTATTCAGCTAGCTTCAAGAGGGCGTCTCGATATATGAACAATAGTATATCTAGCAAACGGGAGCGTCTGATCGCCACTAAAAGTATAGAATAGTTTATATAGTTAGGTTGCCTTAATTGACTTCGTACAATTCTTGTGTCAACCTCTCTTGCAGGAAAGAGTGACTCTCGAAGGAGAGTTGCCTGCAATTTCTGCCGCCGTTGTAGCGAAGATCATCCCTCTCGAAATGCCGCTCACCTCACAGGAGAACTTGTTCGAAGGCCTTCCACAACAGTTTAAAGGAGAATCTACAGAATGCGATGGCATTCCCTTAGACTAGCACCACTGTAGCATCCATCATCTTTCGGTCATGCTTCGAAGATCGAGTGCTTTGACGCGCTTCTCAAATCGGTTTCACACGCTGTAAAGCTTATGCAGAAGTCTTTCAGTATATATATATATATATATATATATATATATATATATATATAATGGTTTGGCCAGTAAGCCCCGCGTTCATACATTGTAGGTTGATCCTTAGTCATGTATTAGGGTAAAGAATACTTAATAACTTTTTTTAAGGATATTTTCATTTGTATTGCCAACGTTTAAGGATCACTAGGCAATGCTCGTATTCTGCTTAGGTTTTTAAGGATACTCATCTAGCGCGGCGCCACTCTACGACAACTCCATCTTGACGCCAATTAAGTTCTACACTGGAATTGCGTGGCATGTAAAATATGAATACGGTATTAAAACAATAATTAAGTAGTACAAAAATATCCACTGTAGCAATAATATATGACATTAGATATTTCAATGAAAAAATAAAGCCATCTTTCGGTGCAGAACCATGCAGTACTTTAGTAAACGTATGTTAAATTTTCCTTTCGTTGCACTGGTATTTAGATTTTGCAATCATGCGATCTAAATGCATAGTGGCGTAGACAAACGTTTTCAGACATTTGAGAATATCAGAACGATTTTTTGGAATAAAAACAATTTTTAACACTTGTTGACACACACCTGAGTATTGTGCTCATACATCGTGAAGTTTTCAATATATAAATGCAATTATATTGTTGTGAAAGCTAACTCGTAATATTTGTGACTGACGATAACGTCAGTCACAAATAATACGAGTTATTTCACAAAAACGAGTCTTTATTAATGGTGATTTTCCATTAGGATGCATATATATATATATATATATATTTTAATACGCGAATCGCATTTGTAGTTAGTTAGCCCAAACTAACACAAAGGCTGTAAAGTTCAGATCCGGGTGGGGGAGGAGAAGGAGGGGGGGAGGAGAAGTGATAGCCTTAGCTTGGGGGTGCTTCTATAGAATTTGTCTCGGAGTTTACTTATTTGGATGTTAAGCTAACGACAAGCGGCACATCATTAGCCGCCCACATGTCTCAGCAAGTTAATAGTAGCATTGTCGCCATGATCACAATTCCGGCGCCACAGAAGCTCTCAATAAAGACAGCCCTAATGCTGTTCAAAGTAAAAGTTGCCTCGCTTAATTCAATTTGGAAATACCTAGACGCTCAGTAGCTGAGCGCTTTCGATACGGTAAAGACAACGTTCTTTTTGAAAGAGTTTTAAGCCTTCCTAGAAACGTACGGAACAGGCTACCTTGTGATCTATTGAGACCGACGTCTTTCGTCGAGGATCGGGTAAACCGCTTTCAACTTCCGCCAACGGTTTTACTGAGAGATTTCTATAGCAGGGTTTGAGCAGAAGATGAGAGAAGTGCCAGAAGCGTACTACAGGACACCGGGAATGTCCGACAATGCATGTATGGAACCGCTCTTCGAGCAACGCCAGGTTTTCACCCGCTTTTCTCCGTTCATGGGTTCTACTGCAACCTTTGCCAGCAAATTGGGTTCAATCTTCCTTGCGGTGAGTGTCGCTGTACACTTTGCGGCCTCAACTGCACCAAATATCATAATGAACTATGTCGGTCAGCGCCAGCTATTTGGGTGTTTGGGTTGGTAATATTTTCCGGAAATGAACATACAATAATGCAATAAATGTTTAAGATAAACAAAAACGAAGACTGTTTTCGTTTTTTTCTATGAGCACGTGTAATGTTACGTAATTGTCACAATATGGAAAGATTATGTAATAGTACATATTGATCTATTGTAGAAGGTTGGAGCCCCACACTACCAGCCCACATCCCAGCAGACGCGAGTTTCCCTGCAGTGGTGTGCAAAAAAAAGACAAAACTGACCTCAATGCAGCAGTTATGTTTATCGATATTTCAGTTTATTTATCCATCAATTTCGTTAATTTCGTCGTCGTCGTCGTCGATACATTCGTTTAAGTAGAGGTATACGGCGATCTTTTTTTTTTTTAACGCTCTGACAACTACATTTTAGACGCTCGTAATGGGCTAAGTTGCTTGTGGCACGATAGCGTCTAAATGCATCTATCGTCATCGCGTTCTCGTACTGGAATTATATAGGCTTTCTCCAGCAGAGGCATGTAGCAGCAAGGCAATGACAACCACGTCCAACAAATTCTACCAGCACGGCCAGCGCTCGGACTAGCGATGTTTTGCTAACCGTGGTTGCCATGGCAATGATTGCTACGCGCTTGCGTCGCGTCTTTATTTTCGTTCCACGCACGTTTGACGTCGGCCTTGTTGTTGGTTCTTCTTGTCGCGCTTGGAGTTATAGTTTTTGTTTGAACCCCGCCGTCCGTTACGCGGTTGGATTGACGGGTCCGTTGATGTCGATTAGACGTCGCAAGTGACCAACTGCATCTGGGCCGATATTCTTAGCGGCGCAACAGCATCAGCGGTTTTGCGAAGTTCAACGGTCAGCTTCTCCAGAGCGCGAGCGTTTCGTCGCTGTAGTCAAAGCTGGTATCAACTTCAACAGATTCATGCACAAAGCTGGATACCGCCGCCTGACATCCGCGGCCAGCCCTCAGCGCCGCTGAGACATTCGAGATCTCCAACGCCTTCCAGTTGCCTTCAGCACGCGCCATCGGTGGCAATAGATTGTATGGATTCGTTTTGTTGTTGACTATTTTATCTCCATGGTTGTTGTCATCGTTGTCATCGCCATTATTAGCTTTGTTGCCGTTATTGTTATCTTTGTTGTCGTTATTGTTGCTGCTGTTTCCATCAGCCTTGTTGTTATTGCTAACGTTTCTGTAATCCTTGCCGTCGCTGTCGTTGTTGCTGCCGTTGTTGTGGTTGCTGTTGCTGTTGGTGCTGTTGGTGCTGTTGTTACGGTTGTTTCTGTCATCCTGGTTCAAATCCATATTCGGGAGCTCGCTGATCAAGCCTCGATAGTTTTTCAGAATTGGTAGGTAGTCCACACTCTAGCTTACTCTGAAATCACACAGCAGAAACACTAAGTGGTAAGTAAGGCGACTAGAAACTTGCCATGAGCCGCTTCCGACCGGTTACTCTAAAAAAACGAGGCCAATTCATGTCGAAGACCAACCCGTTTTTGCTGCTTTTTCTATAATAGCTATTGCTAGACGTCCGACCTGGCGGCGCACTTAGCGGAGAAAGTGCTCCGACAACAGTTCGATGACCTTCCGATCTGTGCCTACCTAAATTTGGTGCCGGTAGAACTGACGACATACATTACAGTTAGTGAGGAGAGACGGTGTTGAGACGCGGTCAAGGAAGAATCACAGTGAGCAGAGACGTAGGAAGACAGGCCGGAGATACGGCGCTGTTCCAACGTAGCACCATAGATAGCAACGTAGGACCATAAACGAAAGAGCTACGGAAGGGGGGCGACCACTCCGACAATTAGGTAACGCAGTGTAAGCGTAACCCAAGCCTCAAAAACCTTACGACTGACCTATTAAGCTCTAAGCATAATCTGTTGAGCACACAATCATCACCAGGTCACAACAACGTACGCATCAGATGTGTCGTCGCACTATCGATTCCCTACTGCGTATTTACACAATTTGTACATAAGTTGCAACTAAGTTGACGTCATTTCTATTTAAATTGCTATAAAGACACTTGGGGAAGAATACATACAATGAAAACAAATCCTTGAAACTACTCTTTTGCTATGCTATGATTATCGAGCGCTTAGCAATGCGCGCTGGATTAACGAAGATCTCAGAAAGCACTAACTAACCTGCTGAGCTTCGCAGACTTGAAAGACCGAACTCGAACCGCACCGATGCAGCACATGCAGCATAGGCTTATCTTCAGTGGTTTCGGTTCGAGGCGATGAATCTAGGCGGACAAGGGACGAAATGGCGCCCTTTTCTCTACCTGACCTACTTCCGCTGTGTTATGTCCACATAATGTGCAAACCGACACATGCACGCATATCAATATATGTATATATCTATTCCAACGTTATGGCTGCTACTTGGACACGTGGCGATGCGTTAATCTGGTTAATCATGTGTATATAGGTCATCGATGTGCATCTCGAGAAGGCACGTAATTTTTTCGTCGTTGCAATCTTTACTTGCAGGGAATGAAAATATACGCAGGCATAAGCACGTAACGCCGCAGGTCTCTATTGGTGAGGCACAGCACCACAGTGCGAGGGCAGCAGCTTTGTGTATATGAGAGCAGTTTAGGATGCCTGACATAGAAAGTACGAGTCTTTTGCTTACCTAACCGTGAAGTTAATAGTTTTAGTCTAGCGTTATATCAACTCAAAATGCATTGAGTGGAGGATTTGATAAAATAGTGTTGTAGTTCCTTTTTAGATTAGTTATTTTATCTCAGCCGTGTAGGTAATAGTTCCACTTGGTCTATGGTGCCACCAACACTATGACTCGTCCAGAAACAAATGAGAAATTTTCTTTTGAGAGAGCGTTTCTGGTCAGCCATTCTTAAAAGGCGAGCTAACAGGTTTTTCATAAATGCACCTATATAAGGTGTTGCGTACATCATCTGCCAATACATTTACAGTTTTGACATAATATGGCTTCCATATTTTTAATATGGAATAGTTCGAATGCATAATTAATGCTTTCAATGTTATTTGGTAGTAGCGGTTGCTAACCATATTGAACGATATATATATATATATATATATAATGATGTCAGCAATCCGGTTTGCTATCCAAAAACTGTTCACCTTGACCGCGCAAAGTAGCAAAAGAGCTCCTGAATTTGTTGCCGACATGCTCGGGGTAGTGAACTTTTCAGAGTGGCTTCGCCGAGCTAGGTATAAAGATGTCTTACATATGCCTAGTGTGTGTGCAAATTCTGAGCTGCTGACTGCTTATGATGTACCGTTAACTCAGTGTATATATGGTTATTATTTATGTGTATGTATGAGTGACATTTGAGATAATGTATAATAGCGAAAGCATGGACACGTGCTCTGGCACATGTACTGTCGTGATGAACTAACTGGAAGTGACATGCTAGACATTGATTGGTCGTCCAGAGACACATTCTATTGTATCTCTGTTTGGTGCATTTATACATATATTGCTTACTAATACCAATCTTGTAGTGTCCACCACTCCCGTGACTGGCCGGCGACCGTTAGGAGTGCGCTCTCTCAACACACGTGCGTTCTCCTCTCTCGCTCAAACAACACACGTCCGTTGCCTGCCTCGCACCAACGACCACTAACTCATTTATTCGCATGCCTCCTTTTATCTCATAGATTTTTTTATTTTTATTTTATTTTTACGTAACTTCTTGCGTCTTCGCTATTGAGGTGGCGGCATCCTGTATTTGGCGCCATGTCTTTAGTTTGCTTCGGCATTGCCGCCAACCGACGCTGTATATGCCCGCGCTGCTTAACGGACGCTGCTATCCTACAATTATCTATTCAACGATGCCGCTATTGGTTTGGATTGTAAGACACTTGCATTGTGATCGATGCGTAAGGCTTTAAGTTATTTTTGTATCATTAAATTGTATTTAATTTCTAACGACAACAAAAGCGTTGCAAAAAGCAGTTCCGTCAAAAAATTGGAATTGAAATATATATATATATATATATATATATATATATATATATATAAGGTGGTTTATTACGCCTGTATGTGTTGGACTTTTATTGTAGCGTTACTGGTATATGTGGCTTAAAATAAAACCGAGATGCTCTAAACTCGTCCTCTATGGCCGACTCATTGTACCAGTTGTCTGCTGCCAATTTTTGTAAGTCTCGTTGCCAGAAGGAATTGTAAGACTTAAGCAACTAAAAGCGACTTAGATTAATACATGAATGTAGAGAAAAAGAAGTAGGTAGGGTAGAATTGTAAAATATTCAATAAAGTAGCCTTTCCGAAAATTGCCCCGCACTCGTCCCTAAGACCTCACCAGGCCCGGGGACCCATTCTCCTACCGGCCCATTTGCTTCCTGGACGCGGCGGCCTTCGTAGCACAGTACGTGATCCAGTGCAGACTCAACTAGGCACTCGAGGAGCGAAGTGGTCTTTCTGACGCCCAATATTGGTTCCGGCGGGGCCGCTTCCCCGCACCTTCCACGGAGTTGAGCGCGTTCTTTAACAAGATGCAAGGTGAGAGGTGATCGCGTTCCGCGCAGGATGCAACTATTTTCTCCTTATATTTGTTAGACGTTAGAAACGCGTTTACTACAGCGAACTGGGGCAACCTTTTAATGAGTTCGGAGGATTGTCAGATTCTGCTCTCCTCATCCTAGTCATGTCGGCTTACTTCGACGAGCGCACGCACGGGGAGGGGTGCACTTATCGGGTCACGGCAGGGATCTCGTGGGGCTCCGTCCTCGGCGAGGGCCTCTAGAACCTTGCCTGCGACGGAGTTCTGTCGCTCCCAGACCTGCCGAAAGATGTCCAAACGATCGTATACGCTGACGGTCTAAGTACCTGAAGGCCCAGGAAAGGGTTGAGACTCCCCGTCTCGGTTTCGGAGTATTGCTGTGCAATCCCGAGCCGTGAGGGTGTTAGGAAGATGGTTTTTAATGAGTACTACACACGCGACTAAAACTGAGTCATATACCCTCCAACGGTGTTGAGTCCCACACTATCTGCCGTCGAAATCAGTCGGGATGCGTAAAGGCATTTCGCCTTTTTGTAAAAGGCCTCGTTTTTGTGCCATATTACTTCATACTTTGAAGTGGAGATAATGAGCAACGAAGTTACCAACCTCAATGAAATATTGGATGCAAGCTTCGACCAATCTCATGCCACATTCGTAGAATGCTGTGCCTCAAGGACGCCAATGGATTACATCTCCAGGGATTTCAACACAATAAAGAGCCTTGTATTGTATTGGGTATTTACCCTCCACCCCCCCCCCCAATCGAGCGTTTTCCATAGTTAAACTTCAGCCCGTAAGAACCCTGCGTTGTCAGGTAATGTTTTTTAAAGAATATGCTCGTTGATCATTTTAACTGGATCAACTACCCCGGCTTTAACACAAAGTCTTCGGCGAACACGTAGGAGAGACATCGGCAATACCTAGTCTCCCACTGGAATCACACAAACATCGCCTTGCTTTCGTAAACGAGACGCCTACTAGACTACTGCATTGGATTAATTTCTTCTTCATATCATATGTGCACAGCGCACATTTGTCGGGTTTGCACCCTCGGCCTTCGATTCAGATTCGCACCAATATAAAACAAGGCACATTATAGAGCCTGACCGTTCCGTGAAAGGCTCCTCCATAATGCAAATAATGAACACATTTAATAAACGTACTTTTATTTGGAATTCCTCGCAAATAGATCGCAATGAACAAGTCCTCGACATCTACTCCTTATTATGTTGTCGGACTGAGTCCAGTGCTTGTGGAATCGGCCTCGCAGGATGGCATCTCAACCGCACCGTTCTGCCAGAGCAACAACACTTCTTTGCTATAGTTGAAGCTCGTATCTACTTGGCCTTCGGGCGGCTCAAATACGAAGTCCGATGTTCCTTTTGACATCCACGACCAGCCCTTAATGCCGCCCCGACGTTCGAGACATCTAATGCTTTCCAGTTACCCTGCGCCCGTATGATCGGTGAAAGAAGACTGTATGCATCAGCGCCATTATTATTGTTCTCGCCGCTCTCCTTTTCGTCGTCGTCGTCGCTGGTGTTGTTGTTGTTGTGCTTTTCGTCCAACTCGTGCCTGCGGTCGTTAGGCTCGCTCACCTCCGGGATCCTCTCCACCTTACTTGCATGAACTGGTTTGTGTCTTACTTGTCCTGAAATTGCACGCAGAAGTGATTACATAGCAGCCGTTAACCACCAACTTCATGTCGAGTCACGAGCCGATTGTTACCTATCCTAATACATATGTACGTGAACTGTACACACTGATCTAATGAATTAGTCTGGCATGGAACTTAGACTCGCCGAGTACGTAGGAATGAAAACACGATCGCCTGCTGGTGGTCACCTGTAGAGTGTCTCTACATTCTCTGTAGTTCTCTTTCTGCACTCTGTGTCAGCTGTATTTATTGCCTCACAAATTGCGGTTATCGAATGCGGTAGATTCGTCTTGGTCCAAGTAGACGCTTTTATCGAATCGTCTGGACGGTTATCGTACCTCCTCGTATCGACCCTCTCCATTGCACGTTCGCCAGCACGTGGCGCCTAGCCCCGACGGTCGTGTGTCCACCTGAACTTGGCCAGACACAACAGTCTCCCACGCTAACTATGAAATATCTAATAATATATGTACGTATGTAGCAATACTTAAGCTAGGTGCGACGATGGCTTTATTCTGCCGCCATCTCTCGATAATCTATCCTTGTTCTTGGTCGCAGGGCTCTGGGCTCTTGGAGGGGATGTTGACGTAATCGGATTCGCTGGCGTAGCTGGCTCGGTGGAGAATTCCTGCTCCACTTTTGTTGGCTATGCCGGTGCTGGGGAAGAATTCGACGTAGCGGTAGATGATGGTCTCGTTACGGCAACCTTTGAATGTTTTGGCTACTTGTCGCCTTGATCGACCGTACCACCCAAGTGCTGGTGCAGTGTATAGCCCGTTCTCTTTTTGCACGTCCATATTTTGGACTTGATCGAAATGTCTTTTTATCGTGCCGAGCTCGGTTGACTGCACTAGCATGTGCCTTCTTCCGAGTATCTTTTCGACACGGGATACATGCCACTTGCTATTTTCTCGGTAGTCTCGAACTGCCCCAGACTCTCCCACGCTGAATCGAGAAACCATCCCCGCCGGCTTCGCTGGTACCTGTCGCTTTTAGCTGGGATATGCGAATCTGTCGGCCGAAAAATTTTGATGCAGAGCTATCTTCTGTAGCTTCCCAATGCTGATTTCCGAGACGATCAAGAAACACAATAAATTCAGGGGTTTTATCTTCTGGCAGTCCAACTTTTGTAAGACCTTTCTTCTTCATTGCCTGTAGCTCTTTCTCACCGTTCTCGGCGAGTGCGTAAGGTATTTTCCTGGGTCTGTACACTGGCTTCGGCTGGTCCTTGAACTGGACTGTGGGTGCATGTAATACCTGTCGTATGCCAATCCATGGCGCAGTGGGCTTAGGGTATGCGGATAGTATATCGCTGACTTCGCTTTCAACTCGGTAAACTTCGAGCTGCCCCCATCTCAGCGCCTTCATCCAATCGCGACCGAATAACATTGAAAATTGGGGGTCGTTGACTAGGTAGAGCCGCAGCAACTTTGTAATACTGCGGTACTTAACGTAAACTTCCACGAACAAGTGTGGTTTCACCTAGTTGCCATTCGCCACTTTTAACGTAATGTCTGGCTCATGGTGTACGAATTTCGGCAAAACCGCCGAGAAACGAGAGAGTGGCATTGCAGTGGCTCTGCAGCCGCTGTCCACTTCCATTGTAGCATCAGCACTCTCGATCTCGACCGTCACGAGTAACGGGTCGACGTCGGGTCTCATTGTTCGAATTGTATGTACTGGCTTTATGAAGTTCTTACCTGAAGTCTTATTTAATGCTGGTTGAACTTGTACCGCGAACGCTCCGTTCTTCTTATTTTTGAAACTGCTGGTTGGACTACCACCGGGTTGTCTTTGCTGACAGACGGCCTTTAGATGTCCGGTGATTCCCGCATGAATTGCACGTCGACTTAATATGCGGACACTTGTCAGCTTTGTGGCCAGACTTCCCACAGCAATAGCAGTGGCCTGGCACCAGGCCACGGCTAACGCGAGCCGGAGCTGCACTGTTCTTACTGCCTGAACTCCTCGTCGGTTGCTTCTTCCAAGGTAGCTTAGCTCCCTGCTGCTGGGTACCAGTGACTACCCTGTTTACCGTCAACTGTTCTTTTTGCACGATCACTGACTCTGCTTCCTTGACTGCATCGTCCAGCGTCCTGAAAGTGTCTGCCTTGCGCAAGACCTGATCCTTTACGTGGTCGTCCTTCACACCGTTGATGAACTGTACTAGCAGTACTGTCGTTAGGAATTCCATTGGCCATTCGCATTCTTCTGCTTTTCTTCGTAACCTGCGCGCGAAGTCTTGAATTTGTTCACCTTCCTCTTGTTTTAGAGCTTGGCACTCCACTCTTTTTACCCACTTTGATGTACCTCTGGTATAGATGAAGTCCAGGGCAGCCAGAAGTTCTTCATACGTCTTCTTTGATGGCTCGTCTGGAAATATCTGGTCCCGCAGCTTCTGGTACACTGTGGATGAAAGGTGGTTCAGCAGTCCTAGAGCACGTTTGCTCTCGGGGTACTCGTTAAGTTCGATAAATTCACGAAAGCGACACCGATATGTAGACCACGGCATCTCTTCTTCCATGAATCTCTCGAAGCGTGGCAATGCTCGGCCGTTTTCCATGATGCTTCCGTCTCTTTCCATCGTGGAATTCTTCTGAGCGACGTAGTTGCCAAAGAAGTGTTGCCGAATGAAGTAGTCGTAGTATAAGTAGTAGAAGTAGCAGGCACGTCCTTCTGACGTAGCAGGTAAACTTGTTGCCGTTTGAACTATGGCACCCTGCCGATCTCGAGAGTAGATGTAAGGCTTGAAGAAGAGTCGGTTAGTTCGTAACCACTTCGTCTGGACGTTTCTCGTACCTACTCGTATCTACCCTCTCCACTGCACGTTTGCCAGCACGCGTGGCGCCTAGCCCCGAGAGTTGCGTCCATCTGAACTTGGCCAGAAACAACACATCCTCAGACTAATTCCCCAGGAATTCTAAGAAAATGGTGTCAATGTTCCAATTATTTAAGCATCCTTAATTATCCATCCGCGAAATAAAGCAACATGTCTATCTATCTGTCAAAGTTGATGCGTGCGTTTCTTTCGATTATCATATAGAAAGACGGTCTAACTCGAAGCGCAACTATTAGAGCAACATAGCTCAGAGCGAGAGTCTTAGTGTTTACTTAGAAATTTTGCCATTTACTTCTAGTAATTAATTTTATGGCATAGTGGAGTCAGTTTTCCCACCCAGCTTGTTGTTAAGACGTTATTTACGTACAATAATGCTCGGTGTTGACAAGTGAAGTCAGAGTGTTTTGCTCTATATGTCTAAAACAGTCACGAGTGCCGTTTAGGGATTGCGTAATTTATTGGATGCATTCGGAACAAATTCGTCAGCGTAAGAACCTAGCCAAAAACCGTAAGAATAAAAATAAAAGAAGACTCACGAATAATTATATTGACCTGGACGATGAACCTATATTTGTAGTACCTCATTTTTGAAAGACATCATGCTTTTCAAAATGCAGCATTTTTTTAATAAACCATGTTTTAATTCGGTTAATGACATGTAATGCCTTTTACAAGTATTGTCAGCAGAAAATGCTACCCTACATTGCTGTAAGTTTTGCCCAGACACGGCTAGCGTAAAAAAACGACGAAAAAGGTTGCGTTGTTTTTAACGGGGGACCAAACGTATTCATTCGTCACTATGAATTGCCTTAACAAAACGAGAGTATTATGACGGACCTCTACTGCAGGAAACTACATCAAATTTAATAAAAATTGGCCCAAATGTGCTCGCATCTCGTGAATAAACGGGGAGTCCAATTCCACTAGGATAACGTGCGGTCTCACGTAGGTTCACCGAACCTGCAAAAACACCAGCTGTCCTAACCGCAGGTAGACATGCGGGATGATAGTCAGGGATAGAGCTGATTGAAGGAGAACGGCAGAGACGCCTCTCCCACGGCTTCGAAGTAATGCCAAAGTAATACCAAGCCTGGGGTGGTGGGGAGGAATCCGGGTTTAGTGGGTTTGCGAGTCTCACACTAGTCACGCAGGCTGCTAGTGGCGCATGTGCATCATGCATTCCCGAAACCTCCCTGAACAAAAAAGAAAAGACAGCTGGCTCGACCCAACAGGCGATCGGGCCAAGAAAGCTTGGCTGGTGGGAGGAGGGGGAAAGAGAAGCCGGTGTAGACGGAAAATTAGTCACCACGCACGTTCATCCATATGATGACTGACCTATGTATATTAAGCCACTAACGCAAACAAACACTTGTATCATCGTGGTATCCGATAGTCTGTGTAACATGTAACATGCACGAGGCATGAATCTTGAGGGAATATTAGAAAACACGAGCGAATAGTAATCTGCTTTTCTTTATTCGGTTTTTGAAAACATAAGCAGTATGAAGCAAAGTTCAATTTGCACTAGATTTCTCTCTTTCTAGCATTATCGTCTCTCTCTCTGTCCCTCCCTCTCTCTTTATATATATATATACATACAAGGCGAGCACTGCCGAGTGTGCAAGTGTATTGTAAATGATAAATCGCAATCATCGCAAAATTATATATATATATATAAGCTCACCTCTATACAAAGACACATTAAGCCAAAGTGTCCTTTTTCCCGGCCCTCTCTGTTTTATGTGTATATATATATACATAGCAGCAGTACTTATGACAAACAATGCGACTCGTCTCGAGTCGCTCCTATCACGATGGTTTATTAGCCAATGTATAGACGCCGCCCATATAAACGAGGTCGCCACTGCGAACTTTTAAATCGAGAAAATGTTTGCAGTCTTGCAAAGTAAACTCTTGTGAGGCCTGCGAGACGAACATATTCAACATCGAGAACACCCGATCAAGAGGAGCTTCGCCAAGATTCGAGAGTAGACCCCGAACAAAACTCCAGTACACCTGCAACACAATAAACGGGAAGAAATGGTAACTAATAACCTCACTATTACAATACGACAGTGGCACAAGCCGCGCGAGATGGACATCAATGTAGAGCCACAACGTAGAGAAACCTGCTGAAATAGAGTATGGTTTGTAAGTGGCACAGATTGGAAATATCGCTGGCCATACTGACACTAGGAGTTGCTTTATAACACAGTAACGTAGATTTAATCAGGTTTATGTTAAATATAATATTTACACACAAACATATACAAATATTCTAATAGGCAATTAATTACGTAATAAACCACAGTTGCCGAAAAGCATTGGAGACACAAAGAAAGAAACTAATTGATCATCACGTCTGTAAGTATTTGTATTAAGCTCGTCGGTTGAAAGGTTATAAAGGCGGCATTCGCTGTCTACTAGAATTACCTGATGTTTTGTCTCCATCTGCTGGTTGGCCTTCGGGGCTTCGTTGTTGTCTTCTTCGTCTTCGTTGTCGTCGACATCTTCGACATGTTCGCCATCGCCCCCAGCATCAGTGCCGAGATCTTCGACACTCGAAGCGACCACAAGAGTATCAAAGCCGCCCGTCTCGCGCAGAATACCGGCCGACACCCAGAAGGATGCCCAACGCTTCACGGTAATTCGCGAACATTCTAAGGCCGTAGCGAGCTCCGACATTTTCCATTGATTACGCTCCTTGAAAGAGAAATAGGCACACGTATTATAATATAGATCGTAAGCGGGCAATAGCAAAAACGAGTGCGCAGTATATTTGTTTTTTTTTTTGTATGAACAGATACATAAGCGTAATTTTAAACGTGGACGTAACGCACTGTTTTCACAAACCAATGTGAATGAGTCAGGCCCCCATATCCTTAATTAATTATTTAAAAATTAATATATTTACAGTGGTAATCTCATACAAATAACCTGCTCTTTGTCTGTCTATATTCCTTTGTACAATCTAAGTCCTTCTTTCTGAGACCTTCAAAGTCACGACCTTCACAAATTTGAGATTTACATCTACATCAGCTAAAAAATAGCCACAAAATGCCGTAAGAGAAGAATTAAATTAAAATTTTAGCCTTAGAAGAGTCCTATAGCAGTAGCTAAGAGATATACAAGATCACAATATCACACTAAATTACCCAATTACTTTGTTTACTAATAAATAAGCTCTTCTCAATTGCGGAGATACATACTACGAACGGAGTCTCTCAGAGAACCTCTAGGAATTGGAGAAATTTTAAACATCAACCTAAAACATAGTTTCAGAAGAGCTCCGCTAATCTGACTCCCATCTTTTACGATGGTGGTTTCTGCAAACGACGTTAAACTAGTAATTTCCTGGGTTGGCCCTTTCCCTGCAGAAATCAAATTCGACCAGAAGAATTGCGGCGCTCAGAATCTATAGTCGAAGAGTTTTCATAACCTCGTCTCACATAGCAACATCACTATGTTGCTAGCCCCGTAAACATATTTAGTGGTGCAACCACTTAATACACACAATGCAAACTAATTAATTGCTTACATTTAATAGGTATATACTTACGTGAAAAAGGTTGATTAGGGCTGCCTGGCCGGTAGAACACTTGAAATTTTTCGTCGAGCCATTGTCAAGTTCCAATTGAAGTTCAACCCACCCAAGCTGAGGTCGCAAATTCACAGTTCGAGTAGAGTTCAAAATCTGATATTCGTGGCGGAACTTTTTGAAGTCCTCTGTCACCTATAATTACCATATATCACATGGATATGCATGCGTTTAATTTATTCCTTGTTCCGTGCATGTTTTGGCCATAACATTATTTTTCATCAGCTACATTAAGCTCCCTAGAAACTCCCTTGATAAGAGCTCGTTCATCCCTTTATATATATATATATATATATATATATATATATATATATATATATATATATATATATATATATGTTTATATTACGTGACCCTCAATATTAACGTACAAAAGACGGACTTAACTGAGAAATCCTCTCTCCGGGTGTATAAGCCAAGCAGGCAAGTAATAAGTTTTAATTATAAGTCCATTTGTAGCCTTTGTGCAGCCTGCCATATACATTAATCGTGGGTTATTTATAAATGTATTTATATCAAGCCAAATCTGCACGCTTACCTCACTTGGTATTTTGACTGCCTCATCCTTGAGTTCGGGCCAAAACTGCACGCTGACAATCAAAATGTCGAGGGGAATCTTTAATTCACCCTGAAGCTTCTCTTTAATGATTTGCGTATAAAGGCGTTTTGAACACTTGACGTCATTCAGCATTACCTCGCAATTGTTCATTGCCACTTCACCAAACCGAGCCTACAAAGAAGTTGGCAGTATTTTCAAATAAGTGTGTGTTGAACATAGGCACTGGTCATATAAACGAGAATTCTATCACCTAGGCAAACAGCTGATAAGACTGGAATATTTGATAATAGATAGATATGATAAGACTGGCGAATCATGCACATACATCCCGATAGGCATGTATACGCGTATATCTTTAATTTCAACAATTTGCGTTAAAGGTGCGACACTTTTTACATGTAATATATTATACGAATAAGAGCAATAATAATAATAATAATAAAACGGCGTTCAATAGATTAACTGCGACAAGAACTATGTGAAGAACCGTCGCATAGTTTTGTACTGGCACTCCTCCACTTGTCGGTTATACGACTAACCACGGCGATCCTGAAGAAGAAGGTACCATGGGAACAGCTAATCGGTTTTAAAGGCAAGAACAATCTTAATGTATGGGGTAACAGAAGACTGGGCATATCCCAGACTAGCGACCCAAGATAGAGAAAGCACATCGCTAGGTAGCCAACGACAACGCGCCGTTCCTAATGGCTCACGAGTGTCACCAAGAGTATCGGCGTAGAATTGGCTGTGTCGGGTTACGTGCTACGTGCATCCTTGATAGCATTAGCTAACAATAATATTCCGACGAAGAGACTAGACAGCAATCGCGTTGTACGTTTCTACAGTCATCAGTACTTGAGAGGAAGTGAAAATGATCAGGTAAAGAGCCATCTGTCCAGAGAAAATCTCTTGCGCGAAACATACTACTTTCACCAAGTTCCGGGCTACCCGCATGCCGGAAATATGTGCGTTCTGCTGACTAGCTCGGCTTATCCACGCTGCCTAGGCTCCGTAAAGTTTTTCTTTTTATCGAGAGGAACAACGCGCTTAAGAGTGTTCCACATAAATCTCCAAACAAAAAAACAGTGTATATATATATATATATATAAATATAATATATATATATATATATATATATATATATATATAATATATAATGGCGTGGCGTAGAACTTACCTTAAGCTGTTCCATATATATAATCTCCTTCTCTGTATCAGAGCTCCCATTGAGGAGCCGTTCCGCCAGTAACGAGGCATATTCGTCGACAAACACCTCCTTGGAACCATATATATTCACCAGTAACGTGATGATATCTGACGACCTATGTCAGATTAAACGCACTCATTAACTTTGCTCACCAAGTGATTACGCAAATAAAATATGATATGCCCGGCTAAATAACCAGAGGAAATAAGCCACCGAAAATAACTTTAAGCAAATATCGGTGTTGTTGATACACGACCTTCAACTAAATATTCATTTGTTTCTTTAGATGGGCTGCACCCCTCTGCCCCTCTATGTACGAAACAAAGCATATGTGTTTAAATTTCTCGGGAGTGCTAGCCGGCATCTCTGAGCAGTTTTACTTCATTTCTGTCAGATCCTAGCCTATTATTGCAATTGTTAATACTTACTATTATAGCTACAAGAGTTTACTGCTCAACTGAACAACGAATGACGCAATCGTGACGTATCATGTAAATCTGCTGCACTGAATTGACTACTCTATTGCAAGGCGTGTACTAACTCTGAAAACAATAACGCTTATTGACTAAGTGTTAATTAATAACATTTTACAATATATTATTACACTCTTAATTAAAAGCAAATTACTCATTAATTAAATTATTAAAACATCATAAGCCTGATCTGCAGAAGACCAATAAACGAAACATTGTAACCACACCCATATATTCCGCATGACCTTAAAAAAACTACATATTACACCTTCTCTAGAACCTTCTATTTAAAAACAGGTGCGATACAAACAGCAGTCTACGCGTACATATTCAGCGTCATACCTGATCACTTTGGAGACCCTCGCATGCGGAACCCATCGCTGCCAGTCGCCGTCGCCTTCCTCTTCGTCCGAGGAACCACCGTAAGCGTCCATTGGACCTTTCTGGAATATCGAATACGTTGTACTCAGGGCACGCACGGGCTAAATACGATCAAAACTTAAAAGCATGTATTATGTATACATTCCTTAGGCGGGAAGGGGGTAGTTAAGGGGCTCCTTACTCTACCTAGCACAACAGGCTTATCTAAAACAACAGTCTCATGGCAACATACAAAGAAACAACCCTTCCCGCAATTCGCATCTCATTGTCGGTGTATACTGTGCCAACTGTTGGCCTCCGTGCGCGACTCACGATTGCCCCCCTCTTATGAAAATATATAAGAGGAGGGCAATCGTTGCAGTTGTGTCGTGTCAGGCACATGTGCATAAAAATATAAAACAGCGTGACACAATTCACCTGACTGCACTTTGCAAGCTCGGCCCTAAGTTCCACGTTGTTTTCGTCGGTTAGAGACGATACAATGATTCGAACGGTGTTATCCCGATTATCTCGCGATTTCAAATATGTCGACAACGGCTCGCATACCGACTGCAGGACCCTGCCTGACGCATCAAGTATCTGCAACAGATGGTTCATGTTACACATTAGGTAACATAAGGAGTTAATAGCACGCAAACGATTCGCATAAAACATTGATGGGATTATTTTAGAGCTGCAGGATCTACTTAGCGACATTGTTAGCGTATTTTCTAGGGTATATGCAGTCGTGACGGTCGACAATTTTATGTATCAGTTTGGCCATGCACCGGGTAAAGAGGTTGTTAACCTGCCCTGTGCGCGGGATCGCCCTACGGAGCTACCTTTTCAATCGTATGTAAAAAAATGATGATCAACATTGGCCTGCTTAACCTGACCTAAGGCACTAATGTTTAATGAAAAATATCAGTAAGTTATCACAGAAGGTAACCACTGAACTTACCCGAAGTGCCTTAATGGTAGACACGTATGCGGTGATGATGTCGGCAGTTTTTACCCCAGGATGAAATAACCGCCGTTCCATAGCCTCCCGAAGCTTTGGCACCAGCTTTTCAACGCCTTGTGTTGTCTGTCAATCGGTTACAGATGTCGATAGAAAATGCCGATAAGTAACAATAGCAACACACATTTGCACTGTGAATATATATATATATATATATATATATATATACAGGGTTTCCCTGAAAGATTTAAAGATCGTTATAGAGAATTGTTGAGCTCGTTAAAGTAAATGTTTTACTTTCTAATGGAGCATGGTCTCTGAGAAGTCTTGCTTCGGAGTGAAAGTGATGTTACTAAAAGGATGAACAAAGACTTGAATTATACCCACCGTCGTTTCGCACGTTTTCATTTGAAACGCCCATAAATATTTTTTCATGACAACCTTATATATATATATATATATATAACCAAGAGAATGCAAGTGAGCAAGAAGCAATGAGAATGCAAATGAAGTGACCATTTTCTCCCAAGAACGTCTGCACATAAATAGAATAAAGAATAGAATAATTTATTTCTATAACTTTGGTATATGTACATATATACATCCTGGCTAGGTGGCCAGCCCAGCCTGAACGCCTTGAGCTATACACGAGCAGGCTGTGCACAAGTTCTTGCATCACAAGTGTATATTTAGCTACCCATAAACAAATCATGTTTAGTCTATATATTAGTCTTAGACGAGCCTTATCAATCGGTATAATGATATGACTGCTTTCTTTGAACCCTTATTCATCAGACCTTCTTCTTCGGTTAATGCACGAGCAATGCACTCCTCAATAATAGTAATACTCAATACAATCGTATACAGCATATTTAAAATAACCGTCATATTACGTATCTCTCAAACAATTGTATTTAGACAAACACGTCAAAACGACTGTCCTCCCAATTACTGAGTTGCTCACTGAATTGGCCATTTACCCCTTAGCGTGGCCCACTCCAAACGATGACACATGATAATGCGTGATAATATTATTTTGACTAAGCATATGGCACTATATTGGATACAGTGTTTTCATATAATATTCAGACTAATACCTACTATAATGTGTGTGAGTATAAAATCGAACCCTGTATATATAATACCGTATAAATCGAAGATGACTCAAAATGAACCTACTTGGCTAAGGCAGCCGCGAAGGTCCTCGAGCGCGGGCTGCGAGTCAGGAAAATCGACAATCATATCGAAGAGCTGTCCCGCACGAAAGTCAATAAATATATCCACTAAAAAGCTGTACAGTCGCTCCTTGAACCTCGACAGCGATGAATGCGTAGGACCTTAAAGTGCAACCTGCAAGTGTTATTCTTAATTTTATGGGATTCCTATTGTCGAGCTTAGGTTGCCTGCCTCTCTCGTTGCAGCACTGAATGCAATTAGTTGTTATTAATATCTATACTATTTTCATTAGACAAAGCGTGCCCATGACAAATGTTACATACGTGTACAGTAGTAGTGAATGGCAAGTGACATATTGCATGCCAGTTTAAGTTAAGTTTAATTAGGCGTGTAAAAGTAACATCCCACAAATAGAACAGCACTTGGATGTGCGCTATCCGAGTATGCAGCGAAAGATATAGCAGATTAACATAGCATGGGATCCAACAGCCAAATATGTAGAGCCCTAACTACGGGTTCCCAAAACTATCGATGATCAGTAGTAAGCTTACTGCACTAGGAAAGTATCGCGATCGTTGTGTATTCACAAGTAAGCTGCAAACGTAAGGTGGGACCAAAACTACGATTGTAGTATTCTTACATACTTTGCGAGATTTTACATTACCAGCTAGGCCTTGCTTAGGATTGCCAAAACTAGAAGGGTAATTAAAGTATCAAATGAACTAATAGCTATATCCATGCATTGTGCGTACATACTTGTTCCTTAAAATAACTGACTTGCTTCCTAAAGATCTAACTAAACGTATTCATGAGATCAGAGGAGATCGACGCGAGGCACAGTTTTTAAGGCAAGTGCTGATTTGGCTGTCTATAGAGGGAACGCAGCTTCCACGGTGGGCGCCATAGGCTGAGCTAATAAACAATAAATGTCAAACAAATGTTGGCACCTCACAATTATACTAAATGAACGCGAATTGATTTACTATATAAAAAAACACAATCGTAATTTATATAATAAACATGTGTTCCAAAAATAATAAAGTTATATAGTATATATAAGAGTTTAATCTATACGTATGCCGACTGGTGATGTGATATATAATAACAAAATAAATATGAATTTATTTAAAAAACAATATTACTTTATTTTGTACTGGAAAATTGATACTATACGTTTGAACATCTATACGTAATAAAATTAAGAATATAATTTATCGACTACATTATTTGTCTGGGATTCCTTGCTAGTTCTTGATGTAGGCGGAGGGTTTGAATTCGAAGTTTTGATTGGAGACTCACCGGCGATCGTCTGCAGCCAAGCAGCAACCGTCTTTTCCAGCCACACCTTGAGGTTGGCGGCACATTTGCTCTCAAAGTCGCCCTGACACGTGTCCCGTACGTGCTCCCAGATCCGCTCGAAGGCGACACTGTGCACGCAGTCGTGCAGAAGTTTCGGAAACGCGCACGTCGTCTCCAGGATCTTGTTGATATGCACGAACTGGGTCATAAGCTCTGGGCACCTGCACGCCCGTCTCTCGTCCTCAGCGATGTCAGCGCCACAGCCCGGACAAAACACCAGCTGAGAGCAGTCTTCACGGCTGTAACCCAAATCGGTGCACGTGAATGGAGGTGCACGCACCTGTTAACTGATGGAGCTAACTTAACGGGCCATGCGGGCAAGCGCAAGGACAACGGTAGAGAATAACAACGGTACGTCACACTGAAACCACTAAACGCATACTGCACAAAAGCTTACAGGCTTTCCACAAGTGACTTCATAAAAAAAAACGAATGAAATAAATGATTGATAAAAAAAGTGAACTTCAAGAATGAGATTTAGGGACTTAGCTTATATTTGATGCTCATACACTGAACCGGAAATGCATCTTCATATATGTGTCCTAGACAAAATGTGTATACACACACGATTCCTACTATGATAAGCCGTGGTTCAAAATACCGCCCATTAATTCCATCATCCATCATTCTAGCATCGTACGCTGTCTGACATTTCTTGTGTCTGTCCTACGCAGGTGCATGTTGATCGACTGTTTACCTCTGCAACTTGTGAAAGGCTCGAAAGGACCTCTGGAATAGCTGCAAAAGCAGGGCATCGAACTCTGGAGTCAGCCGTGTCCCAGAAATGCGAGCCACGACTATTCGAACTTCGGAGGCGAGCCATCCCGGCCCCGACTGCTTGCTATTCACGGACGGGATCATCGTTATCATCGAGATGGTCAGTACTTCGGCCTGACCGGATGCCCTCCATAGGCTCGGCACTCATGGTCTCGTTCGTCCGCGCGACAGTACTGTGTAACTCGAGCCACTGGGCGGTGTCCAGAAGCCTGTTTAAACACAAACATACATGCGTACGTATGAATGTATGCCTATGCAAATATATGCGGTTATTGCGGTTGGGTTTCCTTAGAATATGCTTTTTCAATATTTTTTGAAACCCGTGAGCAGGTGCCGTCCCAAAATATGTAGGGCGAAGGAACAATCGGTCAATGGCTCAATAATCAATAAACAATTCAAACGTGTCAGTACTCTCTCTCTCTCTCTCTCTATATATATATATATATATATATATATAAAATGCATATATATGCGCAACGAACCTGTTCACGCTGACAGCCATCGACTGGAGCGCGGGAAGAATATCGTCGACGTTTCGAACTCGTGTAAAGAGGGTATCCATCGTTTTCCTCAGAAGCTTCTCCACGAAGATGAGAAACCACGCCTGGACCACACGCGCCATATCATCGACTTCGGCGCATAAAATGCGCACATGCTGACTGGCTGACTCTGACGGTGCCAAACCCTTTCAATAGACGAATCACGCTTAGTCAGTAACTTCTCCTTGTATCTAGCATATGCATACATATATACCAATATATACACCTATAGATACGCATCTTATGTATCTCTATATCGACGCAACTTTACTACATCGGAACGAAAAGAACCAGACGTATTTATACTGGAGGGCACCGTATCGACAATCTCCGTGGACACTCCCTTTAATTGCAAGGCGGGAAAACCTCTTACTTTTCCATGTTCCTACTGATAATTTGTCAATTAGAAGGTATGCGTTTTCTCCTTTGTCACCCTGATATATATAAGACTGCCCGTCGTGTGGGAGAGCCTCCCGCAGGAAATTCGTTATTCGAAGTCCCTGACCTGTTTTACCCGAGACGTCAAAAGATGGCTTTTAAATCGGAATACATGACCGATGATTTACTTAGAGCAATGGTCTAATTTTTCAGTTTTTATTGTCATTTCGAGTTATATTGTCTATCAAGTTATAGCTCAGTGTGCTCCTTTACTTTGTGTGTCAGTATCGCCAATCATATGGTATAGGTGCTAACCTCTGTTTTTATTATTACTTTTTCTCTTTTTATCCCCAAACCCTTGTACCACTTTTCATAACGAGAACTTAAGCATGTGAATGTATGCAGTTCCGTAAATAAACCATGTTTGAATTGAATATATATATATATATATATAAGAGAACCAACATGCTTAGTCATTGTTAAAGACAGTTGGTGCCTTGCCTGGCGCTAGATGTGCCACGACAAATTGCCGTTGAAATTAATTATTCACGTTATATAATTAATAATTATTGTTAATATTATCAGGTCATTTTGTGCTCTGTTTCCTGTATTTGTTAGCTTACCCTTGTGACCCAGTCATGAACTGCAGATTCGATGGCACTCCAGCGTTGATTAAGTTCGTCGACTGCGCGCGCACTCAGTTGCTGAAACCAGTGCAAGTGCATACAATGACACCAAACCTCTGCATTCGCCTACGCCTTAAAGATTCTTAAGCGGCATGACCTTAATAAATAAACGGAATGCCCAGCGTCCAGCTACTCATTTTGCTAAAAAAAAAAACAGTAAATAAAACCGAGCAAGATGGCTTAGTGGCAAAGCCTTTGTTTTGCATTCGGGAGGCCTGGGTTCGAGACCCAGACCGGCCACTCTTAAATTGGTTTGCATGGTTTCCAATAATGCATAAGCCTTACGGAAAAAAAACGTAAAATATATATATATATATATATATATATATATATATATATATATATATATATATATGTCAATAGCTATGATCCGTGCAAATAATAAATCGATTCAAATTTTAATTGTCAAAAAATACAATAATGCTATTGTTCTCTGAAGTATTGACTACGTGCCATCAAAAACCAGAACCATGCTACCATTCTAGTAAATATTGCCGAATTAAAAACAGGTGTTTTGTGATTATATATATGGCAGCTCTCTCGTGATACAGCAGCTGCACGTACTTCACTAAAGGCTTTCAATCCAAGCAAGCAGTTCCAAGAATTTCAATCCAGCCAAGAAGTCCCAAACATACTCCGTATGCTCCCAAACAAAGTACGTATAGCATTTCCGCTGATTTGTTCCACCGTATACTACCGCCCTTTGGCATCAGAAGCGGGTCTTGCCGAGAGCCCGTTCCAAGCGTATTTCGTTCATTTTTCTGTGATCATCCTAATTTGGCGTGTAAACACCCAGGGCTCACCTCGTTCGTCACCCAGATTGACCTCATGATTTGATTACCAATGACCTATGAGATGAATGCAGCTATGAGGCCCTTCACCGGGAAGTAAACCTTGTTGCACTGCTATAGATGATGATGTACCTTCTCCTAATGCGTACACACCACACATAGACCAATGTTGTATTCGGTACACGATGGCAGCGCAGTCTCTCTGGCCTCATCGTAAGCACACCAGGTAAGCGTCAGCATCAGTATTGCAGATTATTCGTTATCACCATAGAAGGACTTGAGTACTTGTTGATTAGCCTCGTGATATTCGCTTATTATTACAAGCTTGATTAGCCGTAAAATCTACAGAAGCTTTCCTGGCTCGGACTTGTTTCCATAGAATGTCTGTTTTCCAGTTACTTCGGACACCCGCTTGATAACCTTTGCGTAAACTTTACTTACGTCGCTCCACCATCCGCGAGATGGAATTGGGCAATCTGCTTGTTGGCATGGATTATGTTTATTTTTATACCAATAAACCAAGCGTAGGCTTTCCTACCCCCAGATTGGCGACATTGTTCGAAGCAGAACAAATTTCCTTTTTGTCCGTATTGAATACAGTAGCAGGTATTTGTCGTTGTCAGTTTCTTACTTAATTTTAGTCAGCTGGCCAGTGTCGGCACACCATCTGGGCTACTTCAATTGCTGAGAAAAATCCTCCAGCAAATTCCTGTTACCGTCGACGACGGAGTCTGCGCACGCACAAAACAATTATGCAGGCAACGGGCTACCCATAGAGTAACAATCATGGCCCCTTTCTCTTCTGCACCCACCTCCCATTATCTACGCAATTTGCTCGCGATACAATCAGCCTAATTATCCATGCTGGCGATATTGTATTGTACACGAAGTCACTACGCTAAAAATGGCTTTCGTATGAACACTGACAAAACGGCTAAGGCTAGGTTCATGGCCACAGGCCCGCTCCGACCGCCTGAGCCTCGGTGGAGCAACAATAGTGTTCGTCAATGACTTCTGCTATCACGGAGAAAACTCTCCGCGGAAGGCATTGCAGAGCGGGTTTGGAGGGCAACCAGGTCGTGTAAGATCGTCTCACCGTATGCCAACCTGAGAAGCTAGACAAGTGAAACCCGCGTTATTTAAGTTCGGTTTGGGCTTGCTTGATGATGATGGGCAATAATAAATAGTGATGATGACTATTGAGCAGCGTGTACGTCAATCGAATCGAAACTCACCGACCACCGTCCTATAGAGTGTTATCAATATCGCGTACTTGATTTTTTTGTAAACCTTCTGATAGTGGTCTACAGCATGTTAGTCACTATTATGACAACGCTAGGACTAGTGCGCTGAACGTTCGCCTTGTGTCGTGCTTATCTTCGAGACAGGGCCTTCAAAGTAAATGTGCGGCAAAAAATTTAGAGCTTCGGGCTCACCCTCCGGAGAACCGAAAATTCCTGATTAAGATCATATTCACTCGAGTTTTGCTTTCTTTGTATATTTATAAAATATTTATATAAATAGATTTGAGTCAACAAATAGTTTTTAAAGTTTAAAAATATTAATCGTAACCTAATTAGTTACTATAACAATTAGTTATTAAAATTAAAAAAAAAACACGTTTATTGCCTTTTAAGAAACACATACTCATCAATCTCCAAAGTTTTCAGTTCCAGTGACTAAGCCCAAGAGTTGAAAATTTGCCAAGTGCTTTACGATACCGACAGCAATAGACGCAGCAATCTCGAACGTTATGAACTACAGTAAGATATGAATAAATGCTCATTGAGAATAGATTATAACCATACCACTGAGAGTCAACGGCAGGGACTGTTGGGGAAACCTTAGATATCTCAAAAATGTCCGTTTATGCTGCTGCTCTAGGCGTCTCTAATATAGGAAAAGTGGTGACAGCTGTATTTAGGTATACATGTCAAGCGAATAATAAATCATCTTTCCGTATAAAATAGCGGATGCCTTTGTTTATAAATTGGAAGGCAAGTTATTGGCTTTTGCCAGCTGTGCGTTACGTTGTAATCTTCTTTCTATACACAGAATAGAATATCGAACAAAAATAATGCACACCCGGAAGTCTAGACTATAAAGACTCTCCATAAACACATTAAACTCCGGTGTTACTCCAACCTACACAAATAACACATAGTATGGCTTTAGTGCAAGCTGAAATATAAAATCTAAGACCTATGTCATCATCTCTATTTTTGTGACAGCAAAAGATTAATGCGCATCTCTAGGATCCGAAAAATATGCACGACTTGTGTTTCCTGTAGGTCTAATGCGTCAGCCAGAGTTGCTGCAATACACTGAAATTGTTTTAAAATAAGGGCAACATTACAAAACTTCGTAGCCTGAACTTCAGGAAGTCTAAACAAATTGACAATATCTGAAATAATGTCGTGTAAGCAAAGTGTATAATGTTCGTTTTATTCGTCGAATCGGAAAACCGGATTTTACAGAAAAAAAATGCAAGCTATATCCGGCTTAAGCAAAAGCTAAGGTAGTAGTAATAATGATATTTTTTTTGAACAGGGGTTTATTATTTTCATTATATACAGGTATCACAATTACTAATATACTAATTATATAACATCTACAATAATAATAACTATTATTATTAGTAGTAGTAGTATTCTTATGCAACAATCGAATGTATCTGCATTAATGTACCTGAACGACCGGCTAGCTTAACAAAAAAAAGGCGCCTACCTTTTGATTCGGCCCCATTGCTGTGATTGTGAAGTGTTTCGTTTCCAAACTTGTAGTGGGTGGTATTCCGTGGGCACTCACTATGAACACTTGTCCACGCGACTACACACACGTTACCGGCAACGACGTTCAAACAATCAAAAACACCGGACAAAATTCAAATGCCCGGTAACCAATATGTAACACATACATACATAATACAAGTCATATTATGTAATGGTTGAACACCATCATCACTTATTCTGGTGGTTCACTCTTGTCGGGCGAGCGGCGTTCGAATTTTGCGAACCAGACAGATGTGGAGAAGCGCGCGTTCTCTGCACTCGCCTGACCGGTAGGCGTGGTGACTGGGAGGTCTTTACGCGTGTGCCGTCGCACGACTCCTGAGAGAAAAAAAAAGGAAAAACGTACCTAACAGATGGAAATCTCGTCTCTCAGCTGCTCAACGTCCTCTGGTAACGCAGCGCTTGGGTAGGCGTGTGACTGTACTTCGGCTGTCCCCCGCGATCATTTGCCTACATTTGAGTCAACAACATCAACACCCCTCATCTAAAATATCAGGTGTTTCGCGACGTCACCCGCAATAACCTCCACAGTAGCTGTGGGCAGAGAAAACCTGAGAAGGAAATGGTAGTTCATTATTATATAATGTAATAGTAATTGTTTAAGTCCCACAATTGTAAGGAAAAACCGAATAAATAATAAACATACAAGTATGAATACTCATAATAGATTCTAAATGCGTCGTTCATCTCGGCAGCGGTCGAGCCCGGTGGCGTGGGGGTGCATTCCGCCTGCGCCTCGCGATTGGAGAAGACACATAGATGCGCGGGTTTGAGCCCCACCGTTGCCCACATTTGTATTCATAGGAATCCGTCTATGAAGCATTGCACAAAGCAGCCCCGTGGACGTTAAATCTTGGCTGAGGGTCAGCCCGAAAAGTATGTCGGCAGCGTTATTACCGCCGCTGTTTTTGTCGAGAATGGTGGCGAAATGAGTAAATGCATGCCGTTATTCGTACAACCTGTAGCCAATACCTTACCGTATCACTGGCTGGAGTTTTAAGTCAAGGATCTTTGTCCTCGCCTTTGTTGGCTTTCTTTTTTCACAGATACTAGGTATTGATTGTTCCTGTCCAGAGCTCTGTACGACTTTTATGTAAGTTAACGTTCGAATGCTCACTAATATTACCTCCCTGTTTGCTAGTGATAACCAGACTCTAAAGGCCTGTATACACATGTGCGTAAACACACATGCATGCTGGGTACATGGCCGGCGACTTGGACACTAGAAATCGCGAGTTCAATCCGAACTGCGTAACCCCGCATGCCTTTGAAAGCAATGCTTTCTTTGCGTTGGCGGTGTGTGACATATATATATATATATATATTTTTTTTTTTTTTAGGAATATAAGTAGAGCGACATTTGTCTCCTGGAAACGTGTGCACGGGAAATATTACTCCATCTCCTAAAGAGTGGGCTGGGACCACTTCAACGGCGTGCCCTGGACAGATGCCGCGTTCTCGCGTTGGGCGTCGAGATCGAGGCGCTGCCTCAATTAGGCCGCAGATCTCTTATCTCCAGATGCGAGGTTCAACTGCTCACCGACCCTATAGAGGAGCTTGCGAGTGACGTCGCCGGGCCCGCCCAAGGTCTCAAACGCTAGCGGTTGGAACTCATGTGGGTAATCTATTGAGGCGTATTTCGCGAGCTTCCTTGTCTTGGCTAGATTACCAGCGTAACCTGCTGTAGCCGCCCCGTCACTGACCATATATATATATATATATATGTGTATATTCAAAAAAAAAATTATATATATATATGTATATATATATATATATATATATATATATATATATATATATGTATATATATATATATATATATATAATAAAAATACTTTGCTTCTTCTAGCGCGAATACAAATATTGACGTGTCTCTATAAACGTAGCTCAGGAGATGCTTTCAAGCAGTGCTATTTCGCAGTAATAGCTACTGTGCAAGTCGTTGGCGTCTTCTATCCAATAGTGAAATGAGGTCTCAACACTACCTCCACACATTTGTGGTAGACATCGTCGCGTTTAGCGGGTAAGATGTCGAACTCTGATTGAGAACCTAGCTCCTGCATCGATCTTGTAAATTTGTCCGCTTCGTGACCCCGAAATAAGGTTTATTCTATTGGCATGCTGTATCGACCCCAATCACAGCAGGAATACTGCGACTCTTCGGTGTTTTTTGGCCATTGCGATACGGACTGTTCCAGTCAAAACGTCAATCTCATCATCGTCATCATCATCGGTCAGTGTGACGAGTGTCCGTGAGCCCATGCTTTTCTTACGATTCCAGTGCAATGTTCAACTTTCTCAAAGAGCACTCAAATTTGGATAACGAGGCTGCGCGCCCGGTTCGCGTAACTTTCTGTTCAGTCCAGTAGACTCGCGGCGACCGGGAGGTCTTTACGCCGCCGTGCACCGTCTTCAAAACAGATGTTTGTTGTCTCAGCTGTTTTTATCTGACGTGGGCTGTGCCTGTCTTTCTCTCTCTCTCTCATCGTTCCTTGCCCGTTTCTTTCTCAGCCGCCTCTTCCTCCTCTCAACATGTCGGTAGCACGACAGACAGTACGTGCGAAAGGTCTTAATAACCAGTCTTAAACGTTGTCAATTAGAAGAGAGTCATGCTGCTGTAAGCCGCCAGATAAAGCACCGCTAGCGCAGTTTGCGGATGATCAGGTTGTGAAGTCAATTAAATTGTATAAATTGATCGACCAAGCGTATACGGGTCTTGGGAATGAACTACCTCTATAGCTTTGCAACTAACGCCTGCATGGGGCTACATATATATATATATATTTTTTTATGTGCAGCCCCATGCAGGCGTTAGTTGCAAAGCTATAGAGATAGTTCATTCCCAAGGCCCGTATACGCTTGGTCGATCAATTTATACAATTCAATTGACTCAAAAACCTAATAATCTGATATATATATATATATATATATATATATATATGTATATATATATATATATATATATATATATATATATATATGTATATATATATATATATATATATATATATGCCACATGTATGTCGTACATGCTACTGCATATATATATATATGTATATGTATGTCGTACATGCTACTGCATAGCGCACACATATACAGCCGTTAGCAATTAGCAGCCGGTATACAACTTGCTGGCTAGTGACGTTTGCACTCGCGTTCGGCCGCTGAACTTGCGCTTAACTTGGTCATCAGCCATATCAGTGCAGATATCGATGCTGACGAACAAAAAACTAATGAATGCGCCGTAAATGCCGCCACTGCGTGCCTGTTCCGCATCGCCACCACCCATTGCTACTGCCAGCACTTCATCGAGTCAACGACCTTCCTTCTTTCCTTGCTCTTCCTTCTCTTGATGTTCTCTCTCGCTTTGCATCGTATCGCCTGCCCTCTCCACACAGATTCCCTATTCGAAGAACTAACTCGTTGTCATGGGTCTTGCTGTGGCGGACTCGTGGGTCGTTCTGCTGTCGCCGCTACCTCAGTGAAGACCATGATGTCAGTGATAACCATGATGATGATGGTGACGCCGGAGACGATGATGGTGTATGTTCTACAGCTAACAGGAACTTCTGTTGTAGCTCTTGTTTTTTGTTTTTCTTTTCTACAGGAGACCAGGGAAATGCATAATTCACACTCGTAGGCCTGGTCAGTGTGGGAGCTCTCCAAACTTCCCCCGCCTTGTCAAGCCCGGTGGTTTGGAGCATTCGTTTGCGCCTCGCAACCGGAGGATACACATAGGTGCGCAGGTTCGAGCCCCATCGTTGCACTTATTGTATTTATGGGGTCCATCGATGAAGCAATGCGAAAAGCAGTCCCGTGGACTTTAAATCTTGGCTGAGGGTCACCCCGAAAACTTAAACTTTCACCCGCGTCCCACCACTAAAAACCTGGCGGTCTCGCTAAGCTACATGGCATGACCGGGATGATATGTTTGCGGTATGAGTTTAGTGTCATTTTGCCGCCTTTGTTGCACAAAATTTGTGCACGGGGACCGCCCACCCAGCGGCGGCGGCCGCGGCGGCGGCACCATCACCAACGACGCGTTCTGTAATTAGCGGTGCTACTCGGAGTACCCGGAGAACTTTCAGAGTCGGAGCAGCCGGAAAAGTGAGCGCGTCGCCGCTGCCACAGCGGACCAGTTCTGATAACCCGGTCAGATTTTAGTGAGCACTAGGGGAGAGAGAGAGAGAGAGGTCAGAGCGGTCAGATTTTAGCTCGCCGTTGCTGCTGCTGCTGCTGCTGTTTGTCTGTCTGTCTATCTGTCAGCAGTCAGTCAGTCCATCTCAGTGTTTATCAGTCTGTCTATCTGTAAGTACGACCTTCTATCGTCATCGTATTGCTCGTGCTCTGGCTCTCTCCGGCTTGACCGCCCTCCCCCCCTCTCTCTCACTAATGATTTCACTCACCCTCTAAGGTTCTCTCTTTCCCCCTCTCTCTCTCTATGTCTCTCCCGCTTTCTGGGTCTGGGTCAGCGGGCGCGTTCAGATATTAGCGGCGTGCGTGGTGCCGCTATTATTGTTGTTGTTGTTATTGTTGTTGTTATTATTGTTGTTGTTGTTGTTATTATTGTTGCTGTCGCCGCCGCTAAAGCAGCGGCAGCAGCAGCTGCACTCGGGTGTCGTCGTCGTCGTCGTCTTGTGTTTTCGTCAGTCTGGCTGATCAGGCTGCTGATGATGATGATTATGATCAGCGACGTCGTCTGATCATCACACCTCACTGCCGGCGGCTCGCCGCCTTGTCGTCGTCTGTCGATACACAGTAGGTTTGTGTATCGTTCCTCTTTCTGCCTGCCTGTCTGTCTGGTTGGTTGGTTGGCTGGCTGGTTTGTATTGTTGACTGCTAAAAGTGTCAGTAGTGTATAGATGGCCGTGTGTGCGTCGTCTGAGAATGTCGTTCCGTCGTCGTCGTCGTCGTTGTTGTGTCTATGTGTCTAAATATCACACCAACAATAGCAGCATCAGCCGCAGCAACAGCAACAACAGTGGCAGCAACAACAGTGGCAGAAACAAGAGTGAAGAAGGAGTCCCACACTCTTTCTCTCTCTCGGTGAAGGAATATGATTTGTGTGTCTCTCTCTGTGTGTGTGTGAGTGAGTAGTGAGTATCCTCAGTCTGTCATTCAGTTAGTTAGTTACTCTTTAGGCAGACGGCTCGTTCTCTGGCTTGTTCTTGCTAGCTCACAGTAGTAGAAGCTCGGACGAACCACCTTCGTACGTACTTCACTTCGGATCATTTGTGTAGTCGATCGAACGTGTATCCGCTTGCCGGATTCGTTCGTACACCCAGTCGAACCCAGTCGGACGAACCGGAGGAGGAGTAGTGAGTGCGTCGGAATCGGGCAGCCAATTGGTTTCTTAACTGGCGGCGGAGTGGGTTGTGAGTAGTCGTTGTTCCTCTTAGGATTATTGGTGCTGCTCCTATTGCTGCTGCTGCCGCTGGAGATGAAGCTGGTTAATGGTGATGATGCTTGCACGTAGCGGATTGCTTGTACTAATTGGTGGTGGTGGTGGTGGTAGTGGCTGTAGTGAAAATAGATGATGACAATGCCACCTTGGTTCATGATCATTCACGAATGGTGAGAACAACAAAAACAACTTATTTTGTAGTAATAATCATCCTGGACGATACCGACGATGGGTGGGTAGGATGAATGCTGTTCTTTTGATATTGCCGCAGAAGCTAGAAATAAACACAGCAAGCTGTATTCCTGGTTGTAGTGATAGTAATAGAAGTAATTAAAGAAATAGTAGTAGTAGTAGTAGTGTGTTGTTGTAATTCGATTATGTCGTTGCTGTTAGTACATAGAATATTTATTCTGAATAGTTCATATAGTAATAAGTGAATAATGTATAGTGGCAGCAGTTGCTGAGGTTGGAGCCCGGGTGGGTCGTTCGGTCGGTGCTTGGTTGTTGTGCTTGTTTGCCGTAGAGTGGTCATCGCAGTCGTCGTCGTTGTTGTTGTTGTTGTTGTTGTTGTTGTTGTGGTGTCTATGTGTCTAAATATCACACCTTTCGGTTAAAGAGATAAACATCGGATAAATAGAGCGAACAACGAGAATCAAACGGAGCACGAGAAGCAAAGCTAGTCGAGTCAGAGAGGTCCGTCGACACCTATAGCACACGAAGCACATGAAGCACGAAACAAGCGGTGCTGATTGATTGGAGGGAAAGTAACAACAATAACAACAACAACAACAATTAGAACAACAGCAATAGCTGCAATACAACATTAACAACAGCGGTAGCAACAACAATCAGAGCAACAGCGGCAGCAGCAGCAACAACAACAACCAGAACAACAGCAACAGTGGCAGCAACAACAACAACAACAATTAGAACTACAGGAACAGCGACAGCAACAACAACAACTACAGCAGCAGCAACAACAACTGCCAAAATTACTCCAACTTGTCCTGCAACCTTTGCTCTCGCTAGCAGCAGGAAGGGGCGGGGGAAGGGTTGGGGGACGGCAGCGACATCCTCAGCTTCAGCATCAGCACCAGGAGAAAAAGCACCGCGGATACAGGACTACAACAGATGAAGGGACACAACAGTGCCACACTAGTAACTTAGGTTGCATGGCTGGCGAGGCCGACCACACGGAGTTCGACAGACCGTCTTTGTCCCAGAGAGAGAGAGAGAGAGAGAGACAGAGACCGTCTTCTGCCCGACTTTCTGCCTGTCTCTAGACTGTTACTCACTGAGAGACTGGCTGTCTTTCCGTGTCCGTTCGTCCATCCATTTGTCCATCTGGCTGTCCGTTTGTCTGTCTGTGTTCGCTAGAGAGCCACTGTCTATGATCGAGACGGGTCGTCTTGAGAGTCGGGCTCGTTTTTGGGTGCGATGGGATTCTGCGTGCGAGCAGTGCAGTCAATCAATCAGTCAGTGTCACATAGAGGTAGACTATGTCATCAGATAGCCCGCCTGAGACTGTGTCGCCCACTCTATCTGCTTGCTCTCTGCTCGCCATGTCCTGCCGCTGCCGCTGCAGCTGCTCAATCACGTCTATAGCAGTGTAGCATCTTTGTCTGATCACGCCCCTGATCCCTCTCTTACTCTCTATATTATATATATATATATATATATATATATATATAATTCTATCTCTCTTTCTCTAGTTCTCTGAATGGCTGGCCTAGTCCAAGTACTACCAAAAGACTAAAGTGCTGCCACAGTTACCGCTAATAACCGCAGGGTGAACGCCGAGTTCGTTCGAACCGAGGCGGCCTTTTCTTTCGGCTAGGTGGCCTGCCTGCGCGCGTACTCTACTCGACTGTAGAGAGTGCATGCTGCAGCTTGTTGGTTGACGGCTATTCGAACCAACGGCGGAGCAGCAGCTGCCGTTGGAAGTTTCTTTATTGTTGTTGTTGTTCTGTTGTTGTTGTTGTTGCTGCGATTGCGTCGTTTGTGGTCGTTCGCCCCTCGTTGTTCCGTCATTGATTGATTGCCGACAATTGATCGACCCGACCACGACTACTATGGGTCGGTCGTCATCACTGGGGCCGCCACCACACCCTGAGAACAACGCAAGAATCAGTGGCAAGGAAGCCCCACTCTGGACGTCGCTGGAAATGAACAGCTGGAGGGTAGTCCAAAATGAATGAGCCAGCCTGCTGCTGAGAACAGCCCCGCCATACCATGTCTTTTCTTTCTTTCGCGCAATCGGTTGGCTAACTGTTTATCGTTATCGTGTCTGGTTGTGTAGCAGCATCTTCAGCCACCAACAACACCACTGTACTTAAGTTCGCGCCAGCAGGGCCAGGCTGGATGTCGGACGCCGGTCTAGAACTTCATTTCATTTCGGAGTCGATTCTTGGCGGGGTTGCACTCATTACAGCAGGATAAACAACAGCAACAACAACAAACAACAGTAACAGCAGTACTGAGGGAATCAGTACTGATACTGACTGAAAAGTCTGATGAGTAACAACAACAATAACATCATCAGCCGGGGGCTTGAACCTCCGCTCCCCCCCTGCGTTAGCCTAGTGGGTGCTTTTCAATAGTTTGTACAACTTATGTGTCGAAACGAACTGTAACAAAAGTATCTACGACAACAATACAATGGTGACAAGAACGAACTAACAACAACAGAAGCAGTAACATGAACGCAACGTAACGTGTGATGGTTTTGGAGGTGGTAATGAGTCTCTCTCCATCTCTGAGGAATTGCAGTAGCTCTCTCTATGAAGAATTGCAATATCTCTCTCTGAAGAATAGCAGTATCTTTCTGTCTGAGGAATTGCAATATCTCTCTATCCCTCTATCTGAAGGAATTGCAATATATATTTTGTTTCTCTTCCTCCATTCCCCCCTTCTGAAAATGTGATCTCTGCTTGCCCATGACTTGGTATCTGTATATGATGTGATAAACTGAAGCAGGCCACATGGAAGGAGAATTGCCGAATCGGTGTCATTTATCTCTGTTTGTGTGTGGTCGTGTCGAATTTGTTTCCAGGAGATGACTTGTCACCCACCGCCCATCCGTATGGTACGATGATGGCAGCGTGACGACCGACCTCAGCCGGCAATACGCTGAAGCTGAGGACGGCTGCAGATTAGGGCACGGGATTGAGTCGGGCCACCGCTGTGTCGGCGCGCGAATTATACCAGCGTTCAACTCGTCTACTCCTACGCGGTCGCAATATAAAGTGAATGTGAAATGGGTGACTATCGACTGACTGACGAGTGATTGACTGATTGGGTGAGCGAGCGGCGGCGGATAAAGGAGTCTTGCGGCATGTCGTCCCCGCGGTCGGTGTCGACATTCTCGCGTTTGTGGTTTCCGCTGTGGTCTGGCCACAAGCACGCGCTGCAGGACGTGCAGATGTACATGAGAACACAGTACGGCTACTCGCAGCTGTGGTGCGATGCGTGCGTTCGGTCATCGACGGCATCGATTTGGCGAAGACAACAACGACGACGATAGTGATGATGATCGTATTGATGGTGATAAGGATAATGACCACAACGTGGACGACCTCAACGACACCGGACACACCGGTATGCAGAAAGGAAGAACAACAAGCAGCACAAGCATCGTCGGCTGCTTGTGACGTTTGCCAGTGCGCGCGTGCGTGTTGCAAGTACTCGTAGTGCTGTTGGGGGGTACTCGTCGTGCTCCTAGGGGGTACCCGTCGTGCTCCTGGAGGGTACCCGTCGTGCTCCTGGGGGGTACCTGTCGTGCTCCTGGGGGGTACCCGTAGTGTTTCTAGGGGGTACCCGTCGTGCTCCTGGGGGGTACCCGTCGTGCTCCTGGGGGGTACCCGTCGTGCTCCTGGGGGTATCCGTCGTGCTGTTGGGGGGTACTCGTGGTGCTTCTGGGGGGGTACTTGCGGTGCTTGTAATCGTGGGGCGATAGTTACAGTAGCAGTACAACCGACTGTGATATACCGCAGAGAACGGCAACCCCTTCGAGTTGGGGTAAAAAGGGCAACTGGGCCACAACTTTAAAAACGACGAAGGACGAACACGACAACAACGGGAATAAAAACAACAATAACAACGGCGACGACGACAATGACAACAGCATCAGCAACAACAAGAATATGAGAACCGACAACTAAAAACAACAACATCTTCCCTGAGTGCAGTGAAGTAAAGTCTTCTGCGGCTGTTCCTATTGATGCAGGTGTTGCTTCAAGGAATAGGGAGACACGTAGCTAACCGATCCGACGCTTACTTCGTGCTGTTGCTGTTGGAATTAATGGCTAAGGAGAGAGGTTGCCCGAAACAGTAATACCGGCTCCTTCCGCTCGGCCACTTGATAGCTGTTACTGTTGTTGATATTCATGTTGTTGTTGTTGATGTTATTTAGTTTGTTGTTAGGGTCGTCGTTGTTGTCGTCGTCATCATCATCGTCGTTGCGGTTCTTGTTGTTGCTCACGGTCTTCTTTTTATTTGTTACCACTATGACAACAACAGCAACTTTACGTTAATATGACTAGCAACAACGCGGCATCACCAATAGCAACAACAACAACAGCAACAACAACAACAGCAAAAACAGTAACAAAAATAAGGACAGCATAACCATAAAGAACCACAAGAACAAAATTAACAACCGCGGTTGATGACTGCTTTACCGAAATATAGCCAGTTTGCCAAGTTGTCATCCCGTCGCAGTTACTACTACTACTACTGGCTACGACAATTGTTTCCATCGTACTCGTTGAAGTCTTGGTCGTCGCGGTTGGTGCGGGTTGGATTGTTCGTTGTCACGGATATGCTGTTATTGGCTCTACGCTGCTGGCAACGAATCACCTCACTATCTTTCTACTGTATATCTATCTATCAAGCACCGTAGCCCGTCGAAGCGAACGATCAGCCACTGCCGCCGCCGCCACCGCAAAATGGATGATCATCACTGGCCATAGTGGGCCGGGCATACTAGCTGTGACAGCAACAAACAGTACAACTGCTAGCAGCAGCAGCAGCGGTTGTCCCAGCAGTAGTCGAAGTAACAGTACTTGTTGTTGCTGTTGATATTGTTGGTGCTGGGGATTCATCGTTTAACCTAATCATTTATGAGTGGGTGCAGGCCAGAGGAGCGGGCGGCATCTCTGTGACCCTCCACTCAAGCTCGTGCACACAGATTCGGTGGGTGTCATTCGTTCGAGCGAGCGAGCGAGCGAGCGCACAGCTCCAGACCACAAGCTGTACAACAAAAACAACACCAGCAGCAACACCAACCAACAGCAATAAGAAGAATGACAAGACGTAGAAGAGGAACAACAACAACAACCACAACAACAACGACGACGACTGTCGACAACGAGGAAGCTCTGCCCAGCCGGCGTCTTCGCATTGGCTAGCAGCAGCATCAGCAGTAAGCTGCTACCTAGCCAGTGCTAAAGCAAGCCAGATCTATCTGCTATTATTATTACTCTTCCTCATCATCGTCGTCCTCGTCCCGTCGTCTAGAAGCCTGCCCGGTCCTCGGCCAGCAATAGCTCTCGAACGACGAGATGGCGGGTGGTGGAAAAGAGGGTCTGGAGGAGCGCGCCTCCCATCTCGATCGAATGTTTCTCCGGAAGCATATTCGGGTCGGCGGGACGGCGTTCACCGTCGACTCGCTTGTGGACTGCCTCCTTCTGCTCTACGATGAGTGTGCACGCTCATCGCTCTCCAAGGAAAAAACGCTACAGGGATTTGTCAAGTTTGGTAAGTGTCCTGCCCTCCATGCGGCAACGCGTACCACTAACATATATATATATACATGTATGTATACATATATATATATATATATACATATATAATAATATATTTATATATATATATGTATATTATCTATATATATATATATATATAGTTATATATACTATATATATCTATATATATATATGAGGCGTTGTTTCAAGTATGTTTGGATTGATATTTAAAAAAATAGTATCGTTTTGATACATTTTGGTTTTTGCACGAAAAGACTATATCTGAATCTATAATACGTTTTAAACATAATATCTGCCTATATTATGAGAGCTATGGTATCGTACGAATAGTGGTTGAATTCCATTAGTCTATGCTGGAAATCGGTTGAGACGAAGAAGCCTCGATATCGCTTCTCTTTTTGAACGCAGAAACACTCATACCATCTAGTTATACACGTGCACCCGTTCCTCTTTATATGACAATAAATGCGTCGTGATGCGATACGTATGCAAACATATAGATCGTTAGCGATGGATGGAGTAAGAATAGATGCCTGGCTGTGCTAACACTAGGAGAGATCGGGTGTTTGATTCTGACGTGACACATGATCTATTGAAGCGACCTTTATTTGTCGACGGGAAACACTCTGTAACTAGAAGTATACAAGTCGGCCTTGACCAAACAAGAGGAAAGAGCAAAGAAACGGGGAGCTCAGATGTCTCAATTAAAGAGATGTTGCGGTGCCTATTATTATTACGTTTGTTTCATTTAAGCTTTTATAGAATCGCTGTACTATGCAGATTTAGGCGATATATATATATATATATATATATATATATATATATATATATATATATACAGGGTCATTTATCTTGTTATGTACTTATTTCGAGGTTTGGTAGAACTCGGCAAGAAAATAATTTTTCCCTATGGAGGGAGGACGCAGAAACGTCTTGTTTAAGAGAGAGAGTAAAGTTTATAAAGTAGTTATTCATCTTTTTTTCTCCTACATAGTTGTGCGAAATCTACGTTTGCGGGAGAACCGGGAGGAAAATTCTGCACAACAGGAAAACACTTCACTAGCTTGCGTAGCAAAAAGCGAATACCCCAGATAAGGAAAGTCATGAAAAGTCGATATTTTTATATCATTGTGTAAACAGACACCACCGTCTGTGTGTGAGGACGAATGTGAGCTCCACCCACGCGAGCAAGACCAGTATCGAGAAATAAATACGAACTGAGTATTCTATATTCTTGATATATATTTGTTCTCGTTCCGCATTAGTTCTGTAACATATTTGCCCCACACCTTAACGCTTTTTCATGAAAAATCGTAAAATGTTTCCATTGCGACCAAAAATGTACGTCCAAAAGACCACACTCACGCAATAACAAATTGAATGCCCATCATTTTCGTACCAAGGTGATGGTGCTGCGTAGTTGTCAAGTCACTAAGCGTTTTCGACAGTCATAGTTGTTATGTTTTACGTGCAAGTTTTCACGTTCAGAACCGTAAAAAATTGCCAAGACTTTTCCGCCCCTTCCTTCCATTAGGAACAATTATTCGCTTGCTGAGTTCTACCAAACCTCAAAATATGTACCTAACTTTCTCATACGCCCTATGGAAATATGCATGCCTTCGCTTTCGATATGGCTATCGAAAAAGCTTAGTGAGTTGACAACTACGTAACGCAGCATCATCACTTTGGTACGAAAGTGGTGGGCATTAAATTTGCCATTGCGTGAGAGTGGTCTTTTGGACATACAGTTTTGGTCGTAATGGAAAAATTTTACGGTTTTTCACGAAAAAGCGTTAACGTAAAATATCGACTTTTCATGACTTTCCTTAATCTGGGTATTAGCTTTTTGCTACGCAAGCTAGTGAAGTGTCTCCCGTTGTGCAGAATTTTCCCCCGAACACGCCGGTGTAATCGGTTCCTTCATGCGTTGACTGGTTCTCCCGCAAACAGAGGTTTCGCACAACTATGTAGGAAAAAAAAGGCAGAAAAACTACTTTTATAAACTTCACTCTCTCTCCTAAACAAGACATTTCCACGTCTTCCCTCCATAGGGAAAACTTATTTTCTTGGCGAGTTCTATCAAACCTCGAAATGCGTGCACAACAATATGAATGACCCCGTATATATATATATATATATATATATATATATATATTATGTTGCCATGAACCCTGTGACACATGTGTTTGTAAATATTGTTATGGTATATGCGTAAGATATCATGGCAGTGAGTGTAATGCAATCCCCTCTCTAACAAGCTGGCACTGAACGATTTTTAATATTAATATCATTACGAGACTGTAGTGATATCAATCGTACTATTGTATATTTTACCCAATCTGGTGTGTAAATAAATCATGTGAATTTATATTATGTATTTTTTTTAAAGGTCAATTTCTATAAATGTTTGTTTAACAAGTATTTTTGTTATCGCATATTGTTATTTGTTAAACAAATATGTTTTCACTGAGTCAGTGTACAAGTTGACTTATATGTATGTATATAACGTACACTGTCTGACGCCCTTCATAGTATGAAGTATACCGCGCTGTTTTGTTTTTGTACGTCTGGAAACTCTACCTGAGGAATTGTCCAGTGCTTGAATGATCTGTAGCGCAGTAGAATGACACTATCGCAGATATTTTCAAGCGGATGGGTCATAAGGGGCCACCTACATGTATGTAGGTATGGCCTTGTCCCAAGGGTCACTCCAGAGATCGGCGAACTTTTGTTTATTTGTTTTATCCACGGGAAAGATACGTAATGGCTCAGTCCGTCGGCGCATATACAGGACGTTACTCTACATCTCAATTTATTCTGATTGTATGCTTTAATCTTTTAAAGATATGCTTTAAGGCTAGAGTTGCTTTTTATTCCAGACCATCCTCCGTCCCCTAGAATTAAAACATTTTTTAAGGAGGTTGTTTTTAATTCTAGACCATCCTCCGGTCCCCTATGGGCTTGGAAGATGCATATCTTCAATGCACCGAGGGCCGGACATGTTAAGATATCTAGGGTTTTCCCAACAGTCCTTGTGGTAGCATGGTCGCTGACTCGCAGCGGTATGGTTTATCATCGCGATCGGCCTAATATTTGATATATTTTGCAAGTGATTTGCACGAGGGGAACATACAAGAGATGGTGGCCGTGTATGATCAGTATCGTGAGTAGAGATGGCGGCTAGTGCATGCAATTCCGCCCCATAGCTGGTTGTTGGAGAGGTTCACGTGCACATTTGCAGTCTCTTCTATGGCTTCCGTCACTGTACCTTGCCATTCCCGCAACCATTGTCGGCAAGGCTACGCGGCTGATTGCCTAGCAGCCTACGATCAGCACGGTGCACGAATTGGCTCCGTGCGTGCCGAACGTCATGTATACTGAAAAACATTTCTCGATATATCCATTAGTCGGCAGATTAGTTGTGTCTCGATATGGATACTATATTATTGCTCCATTTACAACAAAAACAATTGAAGCGTCTTTATTGTTTTAGTAAGTTGAAACGAGCGTGACAGTTGATAGACTGATTGACAATAAATTGTACATTGACGTTTCATCTTTGAACGGGAAAAGCTGAGCTGCGGCTGATATCGAGGAGCAAAAGTTCTTTTAATGAAGAAAACGCCTTTATTTACCGAATAAGGCGTAGGAGGAGGCGGACGCTGAGGTGCAGTGAAGTCGCCTTGTTATGCGATTCCTTGGCTACATGCCGGGCAAACATAATATTGATGATTTCAAGTCTTGCAATACATTTTGGTAAAAGCATTACATGTCAAAAGTCGAAGAAGTGGCCAATAGGATCACCGCTTACAAGTGAGTTTTGTTGTTTTTAATTAAAGTTCACAGCGACGAAAGGTTTACACAATTCGGCTCGCGATCAGATCTTCTACAAAGCCCTTTTAGGAATCTCCTCTGAACGCCTTCAATCAATCTTACGTGCTTGCACAAGTATGGGCTCCGGACGAGTAAAAGTCTGAATAGCACAATTTCTTTAATATTTACAGACGAATATACAAATTTGGGTCCTCAATGATGAAACAACGGAATAGCATGTTCACAAGTACAGATGCTTCATTCGACTAGGTCTCTAAAATGTGCAGAAAACGTAATATCCATTGATATTAACTTCATTGAGAACTTCCTTGCATTTTACCCGGAACAACCGAGTGCGCAGAAAAGCGGCAAGTCATTTAGGAAGTCTGTAAATGAACCCGAAGCGTCTTTATTTTGTCAAGAATACATTTATGGTCGACCCTATTAAAGGCACTCTTCTGGTCGAAGTGTATACCTTGTTGGCGTTAATGTACAAGGCCCAAACATGTTTTAACAGTTTTATGTACATAGAGCGTTGAGGCATAAACCCGATGCTGGAATGTGTAAACAAGATTATCTGCGGTCATATAATCGGTTACATGTCTGACTAAATTCCTTTAAAATGGGTGCAGGCAATGGAACATTGAGACGTAGGGCGATAGTTCTCAATGCGCTTCTCATGGCTCCGTTATATGTCTGTCCAAAAATTTGACTTAAGGGCTTCACTAAGAAAATTGCGATTATATGTAAGGGGTGTGCAATCCCTTATAATAAATCAAAAACTAGCAAGTGTGTGAGATAGATCATGTAAATATCACATGCACTAAACTCGATAGGCGAGTTGCGGTAGATCGTAGGATCACAAGACGTCGTCATGGGTGAGGCGGAGGTCACTGAAACAGGGTTGAACAAGGGTTGAATGAGGTGCTAATAACCTTGTCGGTCGATGCCGAGTGTGAGGCTGATTCCAAGTTTTTTTTAACGTAAAACGTTTGTAGCATCCGGGAGAACCGGCTGTTTTTACGCTTACGCTCATCTTAGTCAGGGTGCGAAAATGCTTTGTTCCTCGCATGAGTTTCCGACAATTTTCAATGGGCGAGGTAGGACCTGGGTGCAAAGAAATTAGTCGTTGGAGCCGTCTTACATTTGAACGCAGAATTTTCAAGTCCTTGTCGACCACATCAGGAGCGAATGCTTCGATCTGGAAGCAACAGCACCGTGTGAAGTTGTTGTTGTTGTACATCTCGTTAACATCGTAGCAGTTTAAAAATAACACCTAGCCGATCAGGTTGAGGTAATTGACTACCAATATATCTATGCTCTTTTGTTAAATCCACGCAGCAGTAAGAGTGCTTCGGTGATGCCGATTTTAAGACCGAAAGACGAAAAGAGCTTGTAATCGGAGCTGACAGTAGGGCCGCGGATATCAACGTTGTCGGTGGTGTTAGGACGAGTGGTCAGGAGGAGATCGATGGTGAAGCCAAAGTGATGCGTGGCGCTATCGATAAGCCGGATTAGATGCTGCAGTTGTTCGAAAATAGCTTCCATTATCCTGGCAGTGGATGTTTCCGCGGTAGCTCAGTCGTTTCGAGGTAGGGACTGAAGTCACCATTAATGGTAGTCATGGATCCGTTCGAAAGTCCGACAGTAGAAGTTCATGGCGCAGCAGCACTCGCGGATTTGTTGCGCGAGCGACAGATACTATCATCGGAATTCGATGCACAGAAACGGCACAAAGGCGAAACTCTTTGTGCGGATTGAGTTTGATCGACTGCGATGTGTTCACCCGGTATGTCACATGACACAGATATAACATATATATAATGTAAACAAGTTGAGACTAGAATACTCACTCTTCCACCCCTTGAGCCACGATTCAGCCGGAAGCATTGGAACGTTTTATTGAGAGAGAGAGAGCTCGGCGTCCGTCATGGACCGGTAATCAGGTATCACACAGAAAAATGAGATTAACGTAATTGAATACACTGTAAGAGAGAATACAATCAATAGCACTTTGTTTAAGGTGAAAATAATACTTTTCAACAAACAGTCTTTAACAGCCCTTGTGGGATGTGTTCGAGTGTGGGTCAGTGCAATCGAGTCTACATTATTCCATAAAGCCGATTAATCGATTTTTATTAACACCCTACTGGACCAACAAAGCACTTGAAAGAATGATTTACACATTTGTGTGGCACATGGCTAACTCTACTTTCTTCGAGCGAATCGCAGGACAGTGTGGCGGCATGGTACATATCGCACTTCACTTGACATGGCATACATGTCGAGTCTGGTAGCGTGGGGTGCATTCGCGTGCGCTTTGCGGCCCGAGGAAATACATAGGTGACGGGTTCGATCCCCGCCGTGGCAACACCTGTAATATATAAGATCCGTCTTAAGAGGCAATGCGAAAGCGATTCCGTGGATCGTGAAAAAATGTTGCCTGAGATTTTTTTTTTTACATGGCATGGCATATGCATCATCGTGAGGCTTGTGGAAACAGTTAATTCGACACAGAATACAGTGGAAGCCGCGTCCTGCAAACGCCGTGCAAACCGAATGTCCCCGCCCTCCCTCTTTTGTCCTGCCCTGCCCTGCGCCAAGTGTAGTCGGCTATAGTCCTAGTTTTGTAAAAACCCGGATGGATCCCTGTCATTTACTCTATCTTGTATTGCTCACATGTTTCTGTTTTAATCAAGCCTCATTGTGTCGCGAGGTTGTCCTTCCAACGAGGCATCCCCCTCCAAAACCCTATCAGTTCTGTTTCTGCAAATATTTGGTCCCCGAGCTCATTTAAAGAAGAAGAAGAACCTGACTTTATCTAGTAGTCCCAGCACCCCAGTACAACAGTGTCATATGAGTTGTGTCCCGTAGATTGGTCCAACTTGAGTCTGAATAATGCCACTGCCACATTTAACAATATGATCTGCGGTCTTCTTATCGCTGCTGTAAACCTCGTAGCTTCATCTCTCCAGTTGATTAACTCCAGTTGATCCATAAAGCTACACACCTTCATCGATTGCTTGTCTAGCCCATCATAGGCGCCCCCCACAAAAAACTAACAATAGAGCCGATAGGTTGAAACGCGTTTCGGAAAACAGCCATTGTTTTCGATATTGGTCTCCGTTTTGCTCTCTCTGTGTGGCTTCTCTGATTTGCTTCACTTTAGATTACTAGTGAACTTATTTCCACCCTCTCTGCTGACCTTTGGTCGGCCTGTTGCTTCGAAGGACGCTATAGTTTTCGCACACGGCCCAAACGTAGTCGCCCCACGGGGTCGGGTCGTTCCTCGAGAACTCGAGAGAACAGATCTCGAGAGTCCTCAGTTCACTTTTATATCTACTTCAGTAGTTCTACTTCAGTGAGGAAGCTATATGTTTGTGTTACTCAAACTTTGGCATGCTGTGGAACGTACGGGACAGCAGCAGAGCTCTCCTGAGTGTGACAGCTGTTGACCTCCTTGGAGTAACAACCCAATAGCAACTGTCGACGTAGTTGCGACAACGCGATTAGACGAAAACATGGATGGCGTTCGTTTGGTTCAATTCGGATGTCAGGCTGCAAGATGGTGGCAGAGCGCGCTTGTCGTGTTCCATTGTACTACACAACAACTGCTTAGCGTTAAATCTCTGAACGATTTAGCATACCCTTCTGGTATCCATCCACGAGTTGTGTAACTACTAAATGATCTCGCCTCGAGTTCGAACGGCGAAGAGTACTCATGAGCGTTTTTTAAATGCTTTAAGATAGCATTATTGACGATGATAAACGCGATGGTGCTGTGTTTGCGTTCCGGTTATTCCGATTAATGGGTGTTAGTGAAGCTATTGCGGCAACGCAATGTAGGAGTTTGTACTGCAATCTTCAATAGCCATCGGGTCTGTTGAAAGGTTCTGTTTTAAACCATGTACTGATTAAAAGCTCACCAAGAAACATATGCACTAATCTTCGGAGGCATGGTTTCGTCGATTTGTTGGCGCATCCAGTTGTGTCAGTTTAGCACATATCTACCTCTACTATTGTTCATGTAAAACTATTTTTCTAAGAGTAGCGATGACAGCCGATCTGTCCGTATAGTAAGCAATATAAATACTAATAATAACAACAATGACGTCAATCAACAACCAGAACAACGTGAGCCAGGCACATATAGTATAAACGTTTACTGCCTTTCGTGTAACGTGTTAGCTCTTTGTAGGTATCGAAAAATGTACATGCTCTTACCTTTTCTCCGTTGCTACTATTTTTACTGTTTTGTCGTTAATTTTTCAAGGTTTCCTGCTTCATTACCCTGTTTTGCCTTACTATCATGTAGTATCAGTCTATGTCTGCCCTTCAGTTGTTGTGTCTACCGATATCCGTGGCTTCTGCCATATGGTGGAAAACAGGAAATTTAGGTGGGAAGTGAAAAAGTTTCTGCAAAGGGGCAGATAAAAGGAGCGTAGCACAGAGTTAAGCAATCATTTCGTGATTCAATTGCTTGCAAGAGCGCCGCAAACGCCACTGTTGCAGCTGCCTGAGGTTGTTCTCACATTATTATTATAGATCGGCCTCAAGTAGCACCTCAGCTTTAAGGGACATCTCATCTCTGTGCACCAAGGATAGCATGGGGGAACTACCTTTTCCAAAAAATAATATTGGCCATAGACCCTTCATTGTGGCTCATCTCCTTCTGTTGTTCAGATGCTTTCACTTTTCCATTGAGTTTTGCTATTCGATTTGGCAGACAATTTGCCAAGTACGAGGCCCGAGCAGGAGGTTTTGTGTAGTATTGATTTAATAACCAGAAAGACAAATATATCTGCGATTTCTCTCCTGTGAGATGTCGATCTGACATGCAATTTGCCGAATACAAAGCCTGTATCAGCAGTGTTTGAGCTGGTGGAGCCGCCTTCCTTCCAGTTTGAAACTGAAACATTAAGGCGGGCAAATGGGAAATGCTTAGCTTGGGACGTGAATGATCGCATGCACTGCGGTTGCATATAGCGGCCAGTTTCCATCATAGCTCAATTCCAGAGCCAGGATGGGCAGCGGAACACGCCAAAGCCATTAAAGTGAAGTCAAATCAATCAGGCGTTCATCTGCGACCTATCAGTAAGTAGGCTGACTAGTTCTTCAAATATTTGTTCGATGTATGCAAATTAGAATAGTAGAGAGCAGAGCAGATCGACGGAATTCGAGTTTCTCAGGCCGATGCTATCGTTGGCTATCTGTAGGGAAAGTACTGCATCCATAGTTACGGTACCCATTCCGCTTGCTACATAACAGAACCTTGATTGAATCATAATTAATCAGGCATTCATGAATTAAATGCCACTGTCTGTTAAGCTGTAAAACCCAAAGAGCAGTGTGCCTTGCGCGTCCGTCAGGGAGTACTAGATTTTTTTGAGTTTTAACCTATTACGATGAAATAATTGTGTCGCTTGCTGTCTTCAATTGTTTTCTTCTTCCTAACGGAAATTACTTTGAAAACGTGGCATAAACTTACCCCGCAACGCCTTCTGCATGAATTACGTATACATCTATAACGTCTTGAGAGATCTCGCGATCTCATATTTTATGTAAATTTAAACTTAACAGTCTATATATATATATATATATATATATGTGTTTAAATGTCCTAACAATTTGAATGCTTTATAGCTCTGCTCTAATATTCTACGCTCGGGTGAAAGGCCGTTAATGTTCCCATACGTATTAGAACAGCTGTGTTTCTGGTATGCCAGTTATGCTGTCATTATGTCGGTCAAGAATGAGTGAATGACGTCACCGTTGGTCAGTGACGTAACCGTGTGTATTTTTGGACATTGATGGCCGATAGATGCGTGTTGGGTGACCCTTGCTCGAGTTCCCACTATCGAGTTTAGTGGCAGGCATACTCTATAGGAAAAGGTCGAAGATCCTTTTGCAACTCTGAGTTGAGTTCAAACGGCACGGTACTGCATACCAGCTCGGTGCGGTCTAAAAATTGGACCGTAGCTAACCTTTGTCAAATCTGCTATTTTGTTGTGCTGACGTCGTCTAGCTTACTAGGTTAGAGAAATGAACAGAGAGAGAGAGTGTTTTTTCGTGAGTGGGAGTTTCAAAGATGGAATTTTGTTTATCAGACTTGCGTATTATGTTCGTTTGTAGTGGTCTTGGTGTTCGTCTAGTCCTTCGCCTCTTACATATATATATATGTATGTATGTAGGCTTTTCCGTCGTAAGTTTCTGGTTGCCGGAGTAGATGATAGTCAATGACTTTTAGTCTCTGTTGAGGTGGCGGTCCCTGATACAAAAGCAGTTGTGTAGGCGGTTTGTGGCATTTGGGAAAATAAGCATATATATACACATATATATATATATATATATATATATATATACATATATATATATATATATATATATATATATATATATATATATATATATATGAAGAAGAATGACGAGCATATAACGTAACACAGTTATTAAGGGAAAGGCTAAAGCAATGTTGGTGGTGACTTAGTATATTACTATAGTAGCGGCAGCAGTGGGAAAGTTGTCATCACAGGGGACGACAAGGGATTAGGAGAGGCCGTCGGGAGAAGGGAAGCAAAATAGACAATTGAGGAAAGAGAGAGAGAGAGAGAGAGCGCGCGAGGGAGACAAAGATCACTATCACCATTAACATCACAGTTGTCCACGCCATCACCATCATCATCATTGTTATCGTTGGTTGTTGGCTTTGTTGTCGCCGCCGCCGCCGTCGCGATTTAGCAAAGGTGGTGGCGTGATTTGTAGCTGTCGACAGCGGGCGGGTGGTCAGAAGCCAAAGCAGCAGTAGCCATATATATATACAGTATATATATATATATATATATATGTATATATATATATATATATATATATATATATATATATATATATATATATATATATATATATATATATATATATTATATATATATATGGGCGGTAGCAATTTCAGTGACGCTAGTGCAGTGCTAATTCAGCTCGGCTGCCTGAGCTCGCTGATGTTTGCGCAGTCGTCTAGCAGCGCGCCCCCCAGCTTGCTACGCAGACCTCCAAACGCCGGCTGACCTACCGGCGAACACATTGTTGTCGTCTGTATCGTCATCGCCATCATCACAATCATCATCGCCATCGCTGACCACAGCTCAATGGAGAGGATCTCTCTTTTTCGTTGCTCTACTTTTTCGTTTTGCTTGCTTTTATTCTTCTTCGTCTGCTTCGTTTCGTCTTCATCTTCTTCTTCTTCTTCTGTCTTAAGCTTAAAGTCTATCACGATGTTGTAGCGGTCGCCTCGGATCTTTGTCGACGCAGACAGCCACTGCACGTCAATATGCAGGCACTACTCCTAGCGTGGTCGCTTCCTAGCTGGCTATGTTCCCCTGGTGACAACAATGACATTAACAGCAACATCAATAGCAACAACAACAACAACAACAACAAAAACAGCAGCAAGAACAACAGCACCAACAATAACAACAACAGCAGCAGCAGCAATAACAACAACCAAAACAGTAGTAACAACAACAACAGCAGCAACAATAATAACATCAACAGCAGCAGCAACAACAACAACAACAACAACAACAGTGGCGATTATGACGTTGAAGGTGATGAAGATCAAGATTATGACGTGAAGCTGAGCTGATGAAGTTCAACTCGCCGATCGATTGCCGGCCGTACACTACTTACATTTCGGCGGCGCTCCATGAGGTTGCTTGTTTTGTGTTGTTGTTGTTGTTGTTGTTTTTGTTGTTGTTTGTTGTTGTTGTTGTTGTTTCTATGTTTGTTGTTGTTGTCGTTATTGTTGTTGTTGTGTGTTGTTGCTGTTGTGTGTTGTTGTTGTTGTTGTTGTTTCTGTTGTTGTTGTTGTCGTTATTGTTGTTGTTGTGTGTTGTTGCTGTTGTGTGTTGTTGTTGTTGCTGTTGTGTGTTGTTGTTGTTGGTGGTGGTTGCATTTCTTGTTCTTGTAAATTATTCTGATGTTGTTGTTGTTGTTGACGTTGCCACCTGATTGGCTAATGTCACAACACACCGCTTTCGCTGCTCTCTGTATGTTTGTCGTTGTTTTTTTGTTATTGTTTTTACCGATTTGCTTGTCAGTCTGTCTGTCTGTCTGTTTTGTGCGTGTCTTTATGTCTATATACCGGCTAGTAGTGCCTTATTCGGTCGGTCGACTGATCGGTTTTGCTGTCTCCTGGCCGCTGGCCTCCGCCAAAACAGGATTGTTGATCTTTGAGTTGAGCTGGCGGAGGGCCCGGACGGAGAGACGGACGGACATGATTTTTTCTACCAGCCAGCCTACGCGCAGTAGCATAGGCCAGCTAGCTAAAGCTCAACGCTCTCCGAAAGCTGAGTGTTGTTGTCGTTGCGGCTGTTATCTACGTGGTTGTTGTTGCCGTCGTTATTGTTGTTGTTGTTGTTGTTGTTGTTGTTGCCGTCGTTATTGTTGTTGTTGTTGCCGTCGTTATTGTTGTTGTTGTCGTTGTTGCCGTCGTTTCTGTTGTGACGCTAAAGTCTGCTGCTACTGTTGCTGATGTGCCCTGATGTTTTCCTTACCGCTACATACAGGCAGCTATGTCGCAGCATCACAGTGACAACAATAACGCTAACAACAACAACAACAACGGCAGCAGATGCAAAAACAACGACAACAGCAGCAGCAACAATCACAACAACAACAGCAACAATGGCAGCAGATGCAAAAACAACGTCAATAGCAGCAGCAACAGCCAAAACAACAATAACCACAACAGCAACAACAACGACAATAATAACAACAACACCAACAACAACAACAACAACAACAACAACAACAACAACCACAACAACAACAACAACAACAGCAACAACAACGACAATAACAACAACAACAGCAACAACAACAACAGCGACAACAACAACAACAAGAACAGCGACAACAACAACAACAACAACAGCAACCAAAACAACAACAACAACAACAATGACCACAACAGCAACAATAACAACAACAACGACAACGTATCAAACAACAGCGACCATGGCCTAAACGGTTCGTCAGTCCGCACAGACTCAGGTCACCGGTTGTTAGGTGTTCTTCTTGGGTCTTGTGGACAGACTGTGTCGTTTCGGATTTCCGTCCCGGCCCCCAGACGGCTTACGCGTTGGCTACCGCTTCACGATCGCTACGTGTTGCGTCCTTTCTGTGTCGTTTTGCCGCAAGTCTTGCCAGTATTGGCGGTTTTCATCGTCTGGTTCTACAGCAATCTTCTCATTCTTCTTCTTCTTTATCGTCTTGATTTTCGGCTTTGTTTTGTTCTTCTGCCGCTGCTGCTGTTGCGGCAACAGCAGCGGCAGTAGCCGTCGCATCTAGATATACTGGCAGATAGATGCATACCGTGCGGCATTTTGTGTATGTGTTTTTGCCTCAGAAATACAGTCGTTTGGCCGCTGCTTGCTATCCGTCGTCTGTTGACGTTCTGCCTGACGAACGAACGCAAGGCGACCTGTGCCTTGGGTCTTTTTCTAACGGCAGTGACAACTCTATCGTGATCGGCATACATGTCCGATAGTACCTAACATTGGCTTTGTCGGTCATGATTCTAGTAAATATATATATACACATATATATATATATATATATATATACACATATATATATATATATATATATATATGTTAGCAGCACAAAACCAAAATCAAAATGAGAAGAAATATGGCGACCACGTCCACCGTTGTACATGCTTGCAAGCTCACTCTGTACTGGCCGTGCTGTTCATAACAGTGCTGTGTCGATTTGGTCGATTGACGGCAAACCACTCAATGGTTGCGGCGGATACGATAATCACCTTCGATATCGCGCCGCTTGATGATCGATATCGGATAGGACGATAGGACGACAACTCTTACTTTGCTAGCCGAAGAGTCCGAAGTTGCTCGAAATGCACCAATTACTTAAATTAATTGCTATTCAGCTCTGGACGTGGTGTCGTCGAATCATGCTGTCCGAAGTTTGTCTGGGGTTCTTTTATACAGGCGACGGGTTAGGCGGTTCCGGCGTCGCGAACGTTCGCAAGCATCCACATACGTATCTATTGATATAGATATTGTTATGCTTCTAGTAGCGCACATTAATTAACGACTTTGTTCACGTCAATCGGAACCTCGGTGGCTCTCGTCCGTCCACCATGACGGACCCATGTAGACATACGTAGCTGTTGACCTGATCTGCTAAGAGGCGACTCTCATTCCGGTTCGACTTCTTTACTCTCTTCGGTGCCAGCGACTCTTCGTAAGTCGTCTAGGTTCGATTTTCACTACTGAAATCGCCTCACCAAGATTCATTTGGCATAACCAAACTACTACGTCGTATGCCACAGTAACAAGCTGTGACGTTGCGTAAATACTTAAACATATTTAATATATATATATATATATATATATATATACTCTGAGATTGTTTAAACTCGGAACTATCATTTTAGCTGGTTAAACTACGTTTTTGCATATCGTTGTACATTGGCGGATCTTCATCTATTTGGAGATAACCACTGATGTGCGATTGTTAAGATGCTCGGTCGGTAGTGGTGGTACCTACGTCATATAGCCTAGGATAAAGTAACTAATAATAATTAGAAAGCTGCGTTGATCGCATACTACCTATCGCGTTACGGCTAGGTGAGGTCGTCGTAAAGTCTATGAATGGTATTTTTTTCTTTCACGCCTTAATGGAACTCGTTGATTAATAGACGTTAATGGACAGCATTAAGCATAGAGAAAAAATGCATAGAAAAAATCACACATAGTTAGATAAGTATATAGGTAGATTAGTAGATCTGTTTCTCGGACAGAAGCCCGAGTAACGTTATCAATTGTGTCGACCGACGCACTCTACAATAGTGTAGATAATTTAGAGACTTGGGATGTTACCTAAAGATTTGTTTTATTGAGGATTCGTGCTACGCTAATGACACAGTACTACAAAATCACTCTAAATTTAGCCCAGGAGCGAAGCACGACTCAGTGCGGTAGGGACGGGTCTGGTCCAAAAAGGTTGAAAATTAATTCCGCAGATGCTAAACGCTGATGAGAGTTTGAGAGATACTTTGACAAATAACGTTGTTTTAAATAAACGCTCAAAACGTAGCGCCTATTATGAGTATTCATTATCCGCACGGTGTCGTATCGTGTTTGGAAACAAAGGTTTGCGTCGATTGTGTCAACGGGATACGTCTGACCTTGGACTTCTGATCGACTACTAGTCTCGTGATGCGCGCTATACGCTGACGGCCTGTGGAATCGGTGTCCTTTATTGGAAAATATATAGATCTGCCAATCTGAAATAATCGTTGTCATTCTAAATCGCATTTTCTTCGCATACCATAACAATAGAAATATATTTTTAAGACATTTTCAAAAACTTGTGCAATCCGAATATAGCTCGCTTAAAACGTCATATATATGACATGGTGATGTATAACTAACACGCATCTTTTCGCTGTATGACGGATGAATTATATTACAGTATCACCAATCGTCGCTGAAGTACGAAGTCGTCGTCTGGCACGCAGTGATTTTGAGATCCTTAAAGTGATCGGACGAGGTGCGTTTGGTGAGGTTGCTGTTGTGCGCGAAAAAAGTTCGCACAAGGTCTACGCCATGAAAATACTCAACAAGTGGGAGATGCTCAAGCGAGCCGAGGTAAGCTCGTTTGTTTCTTTGTTTTGCTGAAAAGTATTTATGTATATATATATTAAAATTGCAAGTTCTGTCGTTGCTTATTTACAGAACTGCATATTACATGATTTATTTGTCGATACAAATCGATTTATAATGAACTGCGAGCATAAAACAATACGAACACACAACACGTCCATAATACAAAACACGGTATGCACGGTATTTAATCTGCAGTCTGCTATATATATATATATATATATATATATATATATATATATATATATATATATATATATATTATATATATTTATTGATCAGATATAGCAGACTGCAGATATATATATATATATATATATATATATATATAGCAGTCTGCTATGTAAGAGAAGTGAAACTAATAACCTGATAGTCGTTGCCACCAACCCAACTCCTCATTGATTTATTTGTTCTTAGAGTTATGAAAAAACCGTTCGATCTGCTGGACACCGGAAGATACTTTCATCAAATAATGCCATAAAACGTGCTTCACGCTGGCAAACCTACGCTGTGGTCGCGTGACACTTTTATGAGCAACCACTTTCCCTAACTTTTACTTGGAATTCTATATCGTATATCAACGTCGTAGTCGTATTTCGTATGCTCTCGTATAATGCCGGACACTATGTGCTCGTAAAGACTAAATGCGTGTATAGTTTGATATACGATATTTGTATAATTCCCAGTAAATATAGGGGAAGTGCTTGCTTTACTCGCTGTTTATACTGGAAATTGTTTGTCGTATGTCTCACAAATAACTATATACGCATTAAGTGTGGTGCCGTATGTATAGTATCGGACACGACGTGCTTGTAATAACGTGTGGTCTGTCTATTGCTGGAACGCTCAAACGGACATCGGATTAGCTCTAAACGCGCGTGAATTTATTCAAATCCCCGCGAAGTTTTGGCGGCGGCGGTCATCGAATCATCGTTGTCGTCCAGCGGTAAAAATCAGCGCCCTAGTGGTGGGCTTCACTTAGGACCGGCAACAGAAACAACAACAACGACCACAACAACAATTGTGTGCCTAGCCAGTGTTGTATGGGGTTTGTCGTCATTACAATGCGCGGTGTGGGCGGAGGCGAGTTGAACTTACTTTCTTCGTATGCTCGCACGTCAGTAACACTGTCGCGTTGGCTTGACGGTAACACGTGAATCGTTACTGCGAGTGCGAAAAAACGACTTGCTCCTTAGTGCGTGTCTCTATACATATATGGCTCGTAAAGCCTGTTACGTACCGTCTAAATACATGAATTAATAGGTAGGTATACGATATATATACGTACACGTGTCTGCTGTGATGACTAAGGAACGATTTGACCCTTGGCGTTGTTATTACTATTATTATTATTATAGCGATCATCGGTAATCATCGATAATTCCGCTGGCCTTGTCGTTGTTGTTGTTGCTGCTGTTCTGTTATTGAGATAAGGATTTATGAGTCGAATATGTAATGGGCGTGTGTCGCTCGCACAACACTTGCGTATTTATCGGCATTATTCTATAACCGATCCTAAGTGATGTTTCTTGACCAGAGTCGAGCACGATTGAGGAAGATCAGGCGGAAAGCGACGACGACGACTACGACGACGTTGGTGAATGGTGGTGGTGATGATGGTGATAATAAATAATAATAGTAATCACGATAATCACAACAATACGAATGAATGGAGGTAAAGCACGACAGATACGAACTCCTCAGTCATGATGATGCATGTGGTAGCTAGAAAAAACGAGGGAAATGCTGAAGTCGAAAAACCAGAACGACGATTGCGCGCAGAAAAAACTGTACTTACGCACGCACGCATCGTATAACGAGATGACGGACCGCCATTACTGAACCACGATCACTTTAGTATCGGAATGGCAACAACCGCAACGGCAATAACGAAGAAGCAACGTTGCACCGACTACGGGAATAGTAGTAATAATAATACGGTAAAGCAAGGGAACCAAGAGATTCATCAGTGAGCTGGGCCAACGGATTACAGATCTCACAGGGAATCGGCGCGAAGGCGAGTTTCTACGGCAAGTGCTGTCGCCTGCATGTGTCGAGGAAACGCCGGCTGTATTGTCGGTTCATGGAATAATATTTAGGAGCTAGGAGAAGACAAGGAGTACATTTACACCTCACAATTGTAACATTTAAACAATACTAATAAATAATAATAATAATAATAATAATAATAATAATGATGTATGGTATCAATAAAGACGCTACAACAGACAGTAAGCATATTAGCAACAAGAACAACAACAACCAGAACAACAACAGCAACGACAAGCGGAATAACAGCCAGTAGCCGTCGAGCGAAGGCCGTGGAGTGTGTGTGAGTCTGACGCGTTCTGGCAGAACGAGTGTCTCGTTCACTCGATATTGTCTTTCTTCGTACTTATCTGCTTATCCTTCTCTCTCCCACATGTGTAGTATGGATTCACTCCGTTTCTGCTATTGTGCTCACCGTTTCAATTTGCTTGTAAATTTTTCGCACGTAGCTCTTGATTGACCTGCAAAGTAGCGACCATAAAGTGGTGGCAAGGTTTCGCTTGTGAGGATGCATACTCTGTACGCAAACATGATATCGCCACCAGTCGTGCCAGACAAGATGACTGAATATAGTGACGTTCCTGTTTCTCACTTTCTCTCACATATTTCTTCTCCCAGCCATCTCTCTCTCTCTCTCTCTCTCTCTATATATATATATATATATATATATATTACGACCAAAGGAAAGTCACCTTCTGGTGACTTATTTTTATATTACCAATTTTATTATATTACCACGGAGAATGGTGATATGATAAAATTCAAGTACGGATGCCATGTGGGCAGATACTTCGAAACAACTTGTGGACCGAACACAAGTAAAATCTGTATCAGGTTCTCAGAAACGAAGTTGTATGGAACACGGTACTATGAACGTCGCCTGCATAAATTGTCATATATTTGTCTCCAAACAAAGCGTCGTAGTGAAATGAAATTCAGTTTGATGATTCAGCATGAAGATGATATTGGTGGTAGCATTGATCGTCGATGACTAGTGTAGGGTTAAACGAAAAACGTAGTTGCGTTCGTTTACCCTAGCCAAGGGATTATCCTAATTAACCTGCTGGTCCTACACGAAGAGCCTGCGGAGCTTTTCATAGCAATATGTACCTCGAGCTCATCGCCTAACCTACAACACATAGTGCATATAGATTTAGGCAATGTGCTTTTATTCGTTTTCACGAATAAAAGCACATTGCAGGAAGAAAATGGATTCTGGGCCAAGCAGGATAGTGGGAGATAACCCCATATGTGGGATAGTGGCATTATTACTATTCGAAGGAACAGAGTCCTCATTATGCCTATAAACCCAAGGTAGCAGGGTAAGCCAGACACTTTTTTCATTAACGTAACACGAGGCACCCTTGGGATGTATGGACTTGTTAGTTGCTGGATTTGTGTACCTATATACACATGTCCGCTGGACTTGCATACTTGTCTACCTGTATACACCCTTCTCAGAGTTCACCATTTCTATATCAGAGGCGCTTAGAGCGGCAGGATAAGCGGGGACATGTTGAGATTTCTGGGATTTCTCCAGGATGGTCTGGACACTCTAACAACCCTTGAGAACGACAGGCCACTTGTCGGGGATGCTTCCGTGACTGATCCATTGGCTGACTCAGCGAACAGGTGCCGAACAGAACACACGTCTCGGCCAGACCGAGACGTCCAAATACCGAAAGTAATTTTAACATCAACGACCCCTTGGATTTTCGGCTTGTTTTTTGTTTCAAAAACTCTGAGTGGCCCTGGACCCTATGACGGTCGCTGCCCCTGATGAACAAAATCCACAAGCGTTTAAAGCTAGTTATAATCAGCGCACACGCAGTTCTGTTATTGCAACAACGATTACTGATAACAACAGTCGAAACACATCGGTACTGGTGGCCGGCCCCGGATGGTTGTGACCAACCAATAACGGTCGGATAGTGGTATATATAGCGGTCAGATAGTGATACAGATCGGTATTTTTCTCTTTTGTTTGTTCTTCTTCGCTTAGATTTTCACGCCTGTTCCCTCATTTTCCCTCCTCTCTCTCTTGTTGTCGCTTTATCTCTCGTTTTCTCTTGATGATACTTGGTTCTTGTACCTACTGGATTTACGTTGCACTTGTAGGCCATTGATTGATTTATTTTCTATTGCAATTTGTGGCTGTCGTTGAGCCTGAAGCTTTCTTCCTCGAAACGTTTGCTGTGTTCTTATTGTTTTTTTGACCCAACCTGGGTGTTAATAAACCATAATAATTGTTTTGTTGAATCTGTTGTGTGCACACTTATGCGTGTGATAGTGTGCGTCTATATCTGTGCGGCTGTGAGAAACGCTGGCCACATGGCCGGCGTTTTTGTTGAATTACGTTGAATTGCCCAACACATTTGTTGTGAGTGTGACATATTTGTGGCGCGATCGTGATACGGTGCCACAATACATTTGTGGGCGCGACTAAGTAACTGCTCTATTTCAATATGTGGCTTCTAGTGTTTAACAAAAAACAAGAGTCAGATACATATTCGTGTTCGTGCTTGCGGTGGTGGTTTATACAACTCCTATACTCTTATTCGAATACGAGATTAATACGTGCTGAGCGGCCGAGTAGCACGATGGGTTAATGCCAATGCGAGCTGATTTATTGCTAATCACTAATCGGCAAAAAGCTGTTGTGTCGTCGTCGGCGTTGTTGTGTTGTTGTTGTTGCTGTTGTTATCGTCGTCGCCGTTATTGTTGCTGTCGTCGTCGTCGTTGTTATTGTTGTTGTTGTTGTTGGTGGTGGTAGGTGGCGTTATTTGGACTGTTACTGTGGCTGTTTTGCTTTGTGTTGATTTCTTTTCGATTGTTGTTACTAGGTGATGTTGTGGCAATCATAGAACTGCGTGTGCGAAGATTATCATGCCTGCGGATCCTATTACATCCTATAATTATTCGTGTTATGTTATTTTTTTCTAATATTGGGGATTTTTTTTGAGACATCTGTTTTCCTGTGTTTGCTGATGTACCTGTTCTCGGTACTGCTCTTGTTTCTCCTGTCACCGGTGATGATGACGTTGCTGTGGTAATTTTTTTTATTAATGCCGCCATTACCGTAGGTATTGTATCGGTTACCTTTAGTGTTGGGTCTAGTGTTGTTGTTGTTGTTGTTGTTGTTGCTGCAGCTGTTAAGTCAACTTTTATTGTTGGTGTTACTGTGACAATAGTAGGTCTTGCTATCTTAGATCGAATAGCTGTTGTTACTACCCTATTGTTACCTAAATATCATAATTGTTACTATCTCCGCTTTTGTCGTTGTTGTAGTTTGTTGCGTTGCTACTCTTTGTTGTTAATGTTTGCCATATCGACCATCGTGGTTGTTGTGGTTTTGTTGTACTTCTGCAATTTGTTCTTTACCTTTTTATCTTCTTTTGTTACTTATTACAATTATGTGCATTGGCGTCATCATCTTCATCGCCATCCTCCTCGTCATAATCATCATTGCCGACCTCAGCCATCTTCTCTGGTCGTTGTTAATAGCCAAAGTGTTTCTTTTTGTTTTTCTATGCTTGATATGCTTCTATGCTTGAGTCTAATATCGGCCTCGTTAGCTGCTGCTGTTGCTGCTTGTCGTTCTTGCCATGGCGTTATCATCATTGTGGTCATTGTTGGCGTCGAGTCGCATTGTTGTCACGAGCGGCAAACACAAGCAGTTGTTGTTGTTGTTGCTGTTGTTGTTGTTGTTGCTGTTGTTGTTGTTGTTGTTGTTGTGTTGTTGTTGTTGTTGTTGTTGTTGTTGTTGTTGTTGTTGTTGTTGTTGTTGTTGTGTTGTTGTTGTTGTTGTTGTTGATGTTGTTGTTTGCTGTTGTTGTTGTTGTTGTTGATGTTGTTGTTGCTGTTGTTGTGTGGCTGATGATGTACTGTATAGTTGGTTGTTCAGTGTTGCCGTGCCGCCACAGAAGCGGCACCAGTTGAAACAGAAGCAGGTCTTCATAGCTATGAGCAGTGCGCGTTGAAGGCATGCTTCGTTCGTTTAGTCTCCCGGTCGCTCCGCTCTTGCTTTCCTTCTCTTTCTTCTTCTCTTTCTTTTTATTTCCCTTCTTTGCTTCTTTCCTCACTTCGCATTTTTTTTTCCTTTTCTTTCGTTTCCTGCTAACGGAACACCCGCCCGCCCGTTGCTGACCACGACACAAGAGAGAAAGAGAGAGAGAGAGAGCTAACACTCATTTAGAAGTTGCGCTCAGAAGCAGCTTAGATTCATTCATTCACTGCTCCCTCACGACTCACGCTTTAGCGGCCACACCGTCACACAAATACATACGTGGATGGATAGATACGCAGACATAAACACACACGCATACATACATACATACATAAACACGAAACTATACCGTAGTCACCCATACGCACCCTTACATGGAACGTAGACTTCTTCTGAACGGCTGCTTGCTTGTCGAGCAATTACAGCCACATAATCACAACCAGACGTAGCAATAACAACACACCACCACAACACCACCGCCACCACCGCTGGCATGGGCGCGCTGCTTCTCGACCGTACCACCACCACCACCACCACCATCTCCATGCTCTATAACTATACCCCATGCTCACCCCCTAACTAAGACTGATACGACCGCGCCGCACTGCAAGTACCGCCGCCGCTCTTAACGCCTAAGCGCCGAGGGGCCGAATGTTGTCCAGCCAGTTAGTTACTCGACGCGGTCGATGCCGGTGCCAGCGTGACGCTCAACCGGCCGCTAACCGTTTACGCTGGTTACGGCCTCGACAAGCGACGTCTTAACCGCGGTCCGGCGACGTCTTGACGCCACCCTCCTTAAAAAGTCAAAAGCAGGCACTCGGCTATTATCATTAAAGTTTAATTGTATTTGGCTGTTGTTGCTGATGCTATTTTATTGTTGCTGTTGTTGTTGCTGATGCTACTTTATTGTTGTTGTTGTGGTGGTTGTTGTTGTTGTCGTTATGGCGTCATCTGCCTAAGCCCGACTTGTCGCCAAAGCCGGCTAAATCTACTGAGTAAGAGCTTCGGGCTTGCCTTGGTCGCAACGACTGGCGCAACGACGAAATCATTATCGAGTTTGACACTCTGCTGTCTGCCATGGATGCTGGCGTAGATTCTTCTGCCGTTGACTTGCGATCGTGGAAATTACATCACTAGCTAGCTATACCCGCCTGAAGATGAAGAAAATACTATATATATATATATATATATATATAAAATTGTTTAACTGTATAAAACTGCTTACTATATTAACAGGTACCGTCAATATATATGTATATATATATATAAAAAGTCATTTTCACTTATGGTTGGGTGTGATCCTGCCGCTGCCCACAATGGGCAAATGAGAGGAGGACATGCAGTGGAAAGGCAAGCTAGACCAATACTTCACCGAGCGGAAAGTGGCAGAGGCCACATTGTGACTATCGAGAAACAAAGCGGCCGGAGCAGCTGCGCGCCTATAGCTTGCTAGCGTGCCTTCGAGTCGGCCGTTTGACCTAATTTGTCGAGTACAAACAAGACACTTCTAGACGAACAGCGAAGTTTCAGAGCTCAGAGATCGACGCTAACGGCATGTACAATTATCTTCACAGACACTGAATGGATTGGCGCGAAAGAGTTGATTTCACTGTGCAGTGAGTTTGTGGACATTCGTGTCTGCTCGAACCGAGATTGAGGGCTTGGAGGAGCAGATTCTCCTCAACTCAAAAACTCAAGGATATGCTGGAAGCCAATCAAATCATTTTAGACGACGGTATAGCTGAGCACCCATGTATAGGACAGAAAACCGACTCTACACAGGACGACAGTCTCAGCACTCTGTTGTTTGCGTTACCTATGGCAGATCGACCGAGCCGTATACAGAACCGGCATCTGGCCGTACAGGGGGACGATCTAGTACT
>QVRM01007013.1:0-74138 GCA_003439945.1 Dermanyssus gallinae | reverse complement strand
CCTTGCCGTCCGCGGCAAGCAAAGAACGCGCTTCATATATATTGTGAAGCATCTTTCTAGCTGCGCAAAATTTGCCGCGGAAAGATGGCCCCACACTCTGCCAAGGCTGTAGCTCAACATTGGCACAATCTTAAGCTCAAAAGACGCAATGCCGGCACTCAGAGACAGTCGTCGAAGGTCTCTCACCTCTGTGTGAATAGAGGCAATAGCCGCCCGACACCTGTCTCCGATGTGCTTTGTAAAGGAAGAATGCAACTTGAACAAGATGGCGGCGCCCAACAGTGCGCTGTGTTTTCTATGTAGCTCCGTGATAAAGAGCTCGTGTGAGTGGACCCAGTGTCCTACCTGTTTTGTGGGTGTAGCCCATGTGAAGTGCTCATCACCGCGCACCGATGTAGGGGCAAACCAGCCCGCTCGGTGCCCTGGATGTGTCCTGAGCTGGAAGGCGCCCGCCCAAACGACGCCTTGCTTGAGATCCTGCAGCGGATTAGCCGTCTCGCGGCGGCAAATACAATCCGAGTGTCGGAGCTTGAACAACTGGTCTCCGAGCTTCGTTCCCGTCCCACCGGGAGCAACGTAAGCTCATTATGAATAGAAATCGAGACGAGGAAGCAGGTGGCACAGCACAAAGTGGCACAGGGCACTGGCAGCAGCTCAAAACTTGCCGCCAAGCCCGTAATTGATTCGAACGTCTCAGATGCGCCCACCGTCACTCGTTCTGTTGGAAAACAAAACCAACAGCAACAACAGTGTCAGGGGAAGCAGAGACAGCGAGTGCAGAAACCGCAGCAGCAGACGCCTCCTACAGACGTCGCCAAGAGTGTTGTCGATCTCGATCAACAGCGCCAACAACGGCGGGAAGAGAGAGCGGCTGAGCGGCAGCAACGACAGCGCGAGAAGCTGGAGAAGAAGGAGAAGCCGGCGCCGGCAGCAGAAAGTGACGTCACCATTCCACTGCAGCCGCGCGACCCGGTTGTAGACACAATGGACTGTATAGAGGCAGCCAACGTAACATCAGCTAGAGAAGGCTTCCAGCTGGTGGAGAGAAGAAGAAAATAGAAGAGAAAGCTTGCGAGTGAAAGTGGTGGATCGACCAGCAACAGCCCAGAGAAGCAGGATGAACGCCTGGGGCCGCGGCCGAGCGATGCCTCTCAACTTCACAACCAAACGGCAGCAGAAAAACGCGAAACTAACGCGAATAGGAAGCACCGTCCTCTTCGAGCAGGAAGTGCTGAAGTAGACCTGGGTGAGATAACACTGTGTAAAAACCGTGTGTTGCCCATGAGAGCTCTCCGTTTGGAGGGCTTCAGCCGGAAAACGTCGGCAGAACAGCTGCGTGGTTGGCTAACCGGGAGACATACTGTAGTGCGTGCTATTTGGAAACTCAAAGTTTCCCGGCCGGACTCCGTCTTCTGCGTGGCCTTTGGTGATCGTGACTTTAGTAACGTTTCAAGTAGCGCCTTCTGGCCGAAAGGCGTGAGTTTCCGGCGCTGGCTGGGGGCTCCGCCGGCTCAGGCTAGGGTATAAGAGTTTACTGACGGGCATGGCTTAACAGCTAGACAGCAATGACGCCTTCTGCCAAGGCAGCTGCATGCTGCTCGCAGCTGCAAATCATTGCTTTGGAATTGTGAAGGTTTATCTGGGGCTTTACAGCTAGCACGGTAGAACGTTTGTTCGAAGGTGTGGACATTGTACTCTTGACGGAAACTTTTATGCGAGTGGAACTGCATCTCGATGAGATGCAAGGTTTTCATCTGCTAGCGAGTCTTCCAGACGGAGGGCGGGGAAGACCAGTAGGTGCACTTTCAATCTATTTACGAACAGGGTCACCCCGAATGCAGTGTGTGTGTCGAGGTGAGTGTTGCATGACACTCGCCTCAGGTAGTTTCAACCTCGCATTGTTCTACCTGCCACCGCACTACAATGACGTTGAAGTTGCCGATGCGATCAGTGCTGGTCTAGCGGGACTAAACCTCCAGCTACCCACTCTGGTCGGCGGCGACTTCAACTGTCATATTGATAGTGGCGCCACCGACAGGAAGGGCGATGTGCTTCTTACGCTTCTAGAGAATAGAGGCCTGCATTGCGCGAATGAGCGTGATAAATTCACGTACGTTTGCCAAAGTGGAAGAAGCACTATCGACCTCCTGTTTCATAACCTTCAACATCCGACGGAATTTCAGAGATGCGAGGTCCTTAATATTCCAGCACGGAAGCACCTGCTGGTGCTAGCGTCTCTGTGTCTGCCTGGCCAGGGGCGCGCCCCGCGGCGGCAGCCGACAACGTATTTGTCTAGGCAGCTAGATTTGCGTGTATTGACGCGCAAATTACGGCTCCTGAGATCAACTTCTGACATTGAACAAAGCAACCACGCTTTGGAGGCCACTGTCAAAGCGGCTGTAGTCAAGACAGAAAAAGACGGGCGCGGCCCTGGTTTACACAGGCCTGCTACCTAAAACGTCGGGAAGTGTTGGGGCTCCTGCGCCGAGCACGGGCTCTGCACCCCGACCCCCAGATAGTTGCTGATTGTAGGGCGCTTTATGGCCGACATAGAGCAACCTACAAGAAACTGCTCGTGGAGAATAAGCGCCGGTATGATGAGGAGGAGGAGTTTCGCACGCTTGAGAGAGCAGAGCGCGAACCCCATGTCTACATTGTTCTCCGGCTGAGCAAAAGCATGCACAGCATGACAAAGAAGCAGTTGCGGCAGCACTTTAGTGCTCTTCTGCTCGATGCAAACGCCCCCGCGCCTAACCCAGTTATTGAGCAACCGCTCACTCTGGAGCAGCACTGCATGAATTCGCCGTTTACGGTGGAAGAAATGGTGCAGATCTTGCGCGGGTTGCCCAAGAGGAAGAGTAGTGGTCCTGATGGGATCTATTACGAACACTGGGCTGAGTCGTCCGATGTTTTAGCAGGGGAGCTGTGTAATCTGTTTAATCAGATACTCAGCGGGGGACACATACCCCAGGTTTGGCACGAGGCCAGGCTTACTCTGCTATTCAAGGGCAAATACGGTGACAACGTGGACGATCCAAATCTCTACCGGGGTATCGCGTCGGAACGCACTCTTAAGAAAATCTTCGCCAAGTTGATTATCTCGAGGGTGTTTCCAACTGTGGAGAAGACCCTACCTCCGGAGCAATTCGGTTTCAGGAAGGGTCGAGGTACACAGGACGCGATCCACGTACTCCAGTCGGAAGTTGAGCGGGTGTTGGCTGTGCCCGGGGGCCACTTGTACGCCGTCTTTATTGATTGTGTCAAGGCCTTCGACAAAGCTCCCCGTCACTTACTAGTCGATTCATTTCGACATGCTGGGGTGGGTGGTTCTTTTCTACGAGTGCTCTCCAGCTTCTTTGCTGAAGACCGCCTTGAAGTAAACATAAGGGGCGAAGACACCTTGGAGCTGAGGCAAAACGTAGAGACCCCTCAAGGGGACCCTCTCAGTTGCCTAACCTTCTCTTTGCTCATCACAGATCTAACCCGCCACGTGCGGAAGGAGTTTATAAACGCCGTTGTCTTTATGTACGCGGATGACATAGTAGTGGCCCACCGGGACCGCGGTGCCATTCGTCGTATTGTCGGCGACGTAGAAGGTTACCTTCGCCGTAAGGGCCTAGAAATAAATTCGCGGAAGGGACGTTTTAATAGTAGTCTGAAAACATTTTTTAATCAAAGTGGCGCCTATTGTAAGATATTGCCTTGATCTTATATGTATATTTATATATATATATATATATATATATGCATACCCTGCTGTACTCTGTGAGCTCTTGTGAACACGTGCATAGAATAAAAGAGGCATGTTTTATTAAGCGAGTGTTCTGTGCTTGCTAAAAAAACGCGTCGACAGAACGTGCACCTGAACCGACTCGGAAACGAATGCTCGCCAAAAACTGCATTAAACGAAGCCCGGTTTAAACACACACTCGCCTTGTCAGAATCATATCGAACATTCTGAGACGAACGTTGTAGTTCGCTCGATGTGACAACTGCTCAGCCGGGCCTCCGCCTTCATCTCCGGCCAAACGGGGCACAGGCGACGAAAAGGAACAGACAAATAGTAATGTCACGCAAATGGCGGCGAGGTTATTACCATTATATGTATATGTGTATATGTGTGTGCACGTCGAGTGCGGCGGCGTCAATAAATGCTACGCCCGTGCAACAATTGCGTGCAAATTGTGTGACTTGGGACGTTACCGAATGCTAGACCGTAAGGACATTGGCACCACGTCATTACAACAACGCATTGTATATACAATCAGTAATACTATAGAATATATTGCATTGTGAGTTATCGTACCCTCCCTGCCTGCCTTTGCCAAGGCTTCGTAGGTTGCTCATTGTTTGCCGACGCCCCTATCTGTGTATCGCACAAAGCGTCTTCACTTCAGCGTTGCAGTCTTTCTCTGCAGGCAACATGATGTACACACACTGCAACGATGACTTGCGAAGTGAGCCAGGCTTGCTGAATTATGGCCGGTTTCGATCCACATTTTGGACTTTGCAGAAATGTGTTTTGATGAGCTTGCTAAGCAACGAATGGACTAAAACTAGCTTTAACAAGCGAGTGAATAAGATAAGTGAATAGAAATAACGATAAACAAGTAAACAATAAAAAGTGTCTTTTGAAATCGGGATATGAGTTGTTAAATTCAGTAAAGAAGTAATAGGAGTAGTAGTAATAGTAGTAATTGTGTCTTAGACGGCTAACGCACTGTTCTAAAAAGACCAAAGCGTTGTCATTGCTTAGGATCGAATGCTTTACGCCGTTATGCAATGACCAATGGCACAGGTTATCAGGTTATCACAGGACGTACGGTTGCGTTCTCCCTAGACGCAAAGAAAAGAGACCCCGTGGCGAAATCTGGGCATGATCATAGCAATTTCTTTTAAGGTCGCGTTTTCTATGCATGCGTTAAGTGTCTTTTCGGGCGCTTCCCCAACTAAACCCCCCTCTCCTTAGAAGGTCATCTGTAGACACAGGAGAATAGGATTAGTCTTACCATCGTGAAGCTTCTTCGTCATGGTCAAGACCTAAAATTGCATAAACAAAGAGTCGTTTAAGTTCAGCATTTTGCAGATTCAACTGCAAAATATCTTCAAACCCATCCCTAGCACTTTGCTGTCTCTTCACGGTCCGGTAAGTAGGGGTTCTAGCGATTCGGCCTTAGACTTTTAAGGATAACAATTGCGTCCCATTTGATGAGCGGCTTTAAAGATCTCGGTGTAAGCAAACCAACCTAACAAAAATTCTAGTATATATGTTCCTTGAAAGTTTCAGCAAGCTTAAACCAGTCAAAAGTCAAGTCTGACGATTATCATTGTTAGTTTTTAGTGGTTTTCTGGAAGTCTTATGCGATAAGTGTACATTATCGTTTATCTGCTTCTATTTTGCAATGACCTAGTTGCGTGGGACTTAAAAACCTTTCGGGCTGACCCTCGGCCAACATTTATGTCAACGGTACTGCTTTTCGTATTGCTTTATAGACGGACCCCATAAATACAAATGTACAGCGGTGGGGCTCGAACCCGCGCACCTATGTGTCTCCTCCGGTCGTGAAGTGCAGGCGAATGCATCACGCCACCGGGCTCGACAGTTGTGTGGCACTTGGCGTCCCTGGTATTCCCGCACAACATGTTATTGTAAAGAAAAACCTATCGGCGAGGTGTTAGCTTCTACCGATAGGGTCTATGGGCACAGGTAATTCCTTTCTTCAAAATGTCAATAACTCTCGTTAGACTCAGAACGAGCTTCTATGCCTCCTTACCGAGTGCTGCGAGAAGCACGTGTCTCAAGTGTTCGTGGCGGATCCTATTTGGGTCTCTAAAAAGCTTGGCCGCGAAGGTCGACCCGTGCCAGCAGAAACATGCTCAAGTACACAAACAGTTAAACAGTGGGTGGTTCTGCATGACTCAGAGGAGCCGGGATCACCTCAGCAAAACTGCCAAACGAAAGAAAAAAAAAAGGCATTATAGCACCCAATGTATAAGTTGCTGTCGGATTGCTAGATGCTACCACAACTTTTCACCGCCGCACAACGCCGTGGATGGTCAATGCGGTGTTCAAGCATTTCTGCTGAATTGCATGCTACTTGGGCGAATATTGTGCGTTACATTGACGCTACGTTGACATGCTTCTTTAGTCCTCTGCCGTGGGAGACAAAACTGTACTCGGCGCTCCGTCTTTTTCACCAATACTCGGTTGAAACGCGTAAGCCATGGTGAACGGGTGCAAGCCGTAAGTCCGGTGAACGGCCTACCGCAACGCTATTTAACGCTGGGCTGCTGAATTCGGAGCAGAGAGCGCCGAATGCGGAATTACAGCGGCGCTAGCGTTTGAACTAAACCCTTGAAACCACGTTGAAGACTCATTAGAGGAACTTTCTCGTCAGATGGCGGGATGGTGATGATGATGGTGGTGGTTTGGATGATACCGATAACGCATTCATGCCTGTCGAGTCGGCGATAACTACTGAAACACTACGTGGCTGCTATGTTGTCTAAATGTCTTTGACGTCAACGGCCACAACGACTATGACGACACTCGTGATTAATATTATTATTATTATTATTATTAAGCGGATGAAGAACATTACAAAGACGCGGTCTGCGTGTGGCGGTATATTTAAATGCTAGAAAAGCTATGAATAAGCTACGATACCGGTCACTGTTGTCAAGATTCCGTAGTGACGTTCGGATGACGGACGGTGGAGAGAGAATGATTGAGTAAACGCATTGGGAGACTCGGCAAGAATATACCTGTTCTTGTCGTGAAAAGTGCGCACCGAAAAAAAAACGGGTGGGCACTATCTTCGGATGAGATAGGGCCTATGCTACTTGGCTGTTGCTCACAATTAAATATATTATTATTTTATTACATTACCTTTTGGTATTGTTGCTCACAAATGTGGAAACAGTACGCTGTGCATTTGACACAAACGTAGTTCTTGCAGGGTCCCCTTTATGTTTACGATGTACATGCATTCGTGCACATGTGTATGTATATTTATGACGGTAAAATACACCTACCTAAAAACGCTTTTGTAGTAGATATCTGACAAGACGGCAGAATGATTTTAGGTCGGCGAAAAAAAGAATTAATGTGATTAGTATGAATCATTACTAAAAAGGCAGACTGGGTCGCTAAAAGCGTTTAATTAAGCAAAATGTCGTGGGCGCTCATTCCGACTTTCGCAGAACAATTACGGTGTTGGCTAGTCGAACTGAACCGTGTGCCGATGCGAGTGACCGAATTATTGTTGGAAGGCTGAGGTAGATACAAGTAGACGGCAACAACTAGAGGAGAATTTGCATTTATTTCTTGCAGGTCAGGAACAACCGAGCACCAACCGCATCCTCTGCTATGGCCGTTACGATAGTTACGTATTGTGCTGCTTAAGCCTCGACCTCCGGGTAAAATAGGGAGATCTTACCCGGAGTCAAGGATCATAGAGCAGGCATGATAGCCGGCCGGCGACTATTTCAAATCTGAAATGAAAGAGTTCCGCGGCGTCATCGTCGTCGTCGTTTTGAACAACAGCGGGTAGACAGTTCTGATGTGCCCATCCTTATCGGTTGCCAGTACATAGAATGTGTGCGTTATAGTTACCAGATTGTCGGAGTCAGACCGTGAGAAGGCGTTAGGCTGGCGGGCTGGTACGCAGCAGTCCTATCAGGGAACTCTTAATTTCCCCCCGGCCGTGACTCAAGCGAACAAAACACGCCTGTCATCAATGCTTTGTTGTTGTTGTTGCTGTTTCACCTTGACATCAGGGTACCACCCTCTGATGCTCCTGAAGAAGGCAAACTGTACCCGCTGTAAATAGCGGTGGTGTGTCTGACTCTGATTGTACGGATAGATTGTAGGCGGAATGAATGTTGTATGTATATTAGTGTGTATGCATGGTGTGACGGTTTGGTATTTCTAGGCGGAACAACATAAACAACAGTAACAACAACAACAAGGATTGCCCGTCCGGCTTGCCGTCTAAGTTGGGGCGACTAGAGACGATGACTCATTGTACCATGGCGAGAATGGAGAGCGCGACGCGATGATGCGGTTGGTGACTCGAATATAGCTGCCGCTTTGGGTCAAGAGTGTTTACGTTTTGTCGGCAGTGTCGTCGGTGTCACATGTAATATAGTTAGCTATTACTAGCGATGAAAACACCGAGGACCGGAATATGAATATACGTAGACGGGAGAAGCTGTGTTATGAAGAGGAGCGTCATGAGCGAGACATGTAGGCCGGTAGGTAGATAGGGTAAGCAAGAAAGACAAACATATAGAAAGAGAGAGAGAGAGAGCGAGTGGGGAAAGAAACGCGCAAGATAGCGGGAGAAGACACAAAGCCAACGTATTCCTGATGATGGTAATATAGCGAGTAGCAGTAGTAGTGGAGGAGGACATCCATAATGCTAAATAAAGTAATTACTTAGAACAAGGATGTTTTGACCATGCATAGGAACCCCAGAGTAAGGTATGTTGGTGGAGTGTAATGAACTTTTATACTGTCGCAAAAATGTCAAAGGCAAATGCAGAGGAAAGGTAACGGTCAAAACTCCTGTACACACGAAAGCATGTAGGGTGTATAGAGAATTCCGACCGCCAAAAAGCCTTTTCGGGAAATACACCGGCGAGTGGTTGCATCGATAGTATGTATGCTAGAGGACAAAAGAAAATCGAGAATAAGAAAACACACAAAAATAGGTGGACGAAAGCCAGAGGTGTAGCTTGCTGCACACCGCGATAAGTGTTTAATAAAAACAACTACTTATGTCTTGTATATAAAACGAAACATATATGTCGAGTGTGTCATGATTTCGTGCCATCTGTAGAGCCGGACCTTTTGTCGAGCCAATTAGGCTTTGTCTGTTTTATTTTTGTCATTCTCATCTTCTTAGCTGTGTCTATTTTCCAGCTATATGCGTCAGTCTTTAAACGAGCAGGTTATGATAGCCCGAGCCCACGAATTCCTCGATAGGCTTGGCTACACCAAGTCAATCTTTATTAGGTTCTGACCGAAATACTCGTGCAGGGTTAAACTTGTACGCGAATAAACACCAACAAGCCTCCTGTATGTTTTCTTTCTGTATGTGTATGGATAACAAGCGGGCCATTTCCACTAATAATAAATAGCAGCGTTCATACCTCACAATTGTAAAAATAATAATTGACCATGCAGGCCGTTTTGGATAAGAAATTGTGTCCGTATAAAACCTTAGCTTGTTTTGTTCGGATGACGCCTAATTCAACCGCAGCATCACTTACACTGCTTCCCAACACGATCTGAGAACTCCACACCACAGCCTGCAAGACAAACCAGCTATCTATCACGTCTAGAGCACAAGGCATTGGAACTGGAGAGCAAGAGCTTTTTGGACGCAACAGAGAGCAAAGCGACAGCCGAAGAAAAAGAGGAGCTGCCTAGTTTCCTCATATTGAAGGCTGGAGGTGAATGCCGTAAATAATTCAAAGCAAGGTGAGTAGAATCAAGACATACCGTAGAACTTCACGGAAAGGCATACAGCCAAGTCAGTAACGGTTGTACACCTTAGACAAGTCAGTAACGGTTGTACACCTTCACGGAAAGACATACAGCCAAGTCAGTAACGGTTGTACACCTTAGCCAAGTCAGTAACGGTTGTACACCTTCACGGAAAGACATACAGCCAAGTCAGTAACGGTTGTACAATAGTGCCAATAAGGACATTTTAGTCCGCTGTACTACAGGAGATGTTTCGCAAAAAATTCATGCGTAAAGAATATGATTTAGCCTCTAAATTATACAAGTATTAGGTCTGAGACATTTAAAAGAATAAGCGTAAGTTGAACGTTTGAAGTTTGAAGTAAAACCGCATCTCTTCTGAATCGTTTAAAGGTCTGCAGGTGAACAACGAGATATTTATTCTTCTTTACGGTCTTATCCGCTTTCTCTTCGTTCTGCGCTTTCTAAGCACGGCATAACAATTTCCTTACATAAAATTACCATTTAAGACTATTGCAACATGTTTTCGACACACAGACGCTCACACACACGCACACACATACATATATTCTTTTTTTGAGTTACAGACGCAATTGACTATCATTGCCTATCGTACACAGGGTACATTATGGTCATGGTCGTTAACATTGTTTGTATTAATGTTGCAAATATTCACCATTGGTGCTAGTCTTTTACTCTGGTCTAGACGTTGTCCGCCTCGGCGTTTGCCGAATGCACTCTGATCAAAACAATAATTCCACGAAATTGGCGCAAAAGCTCGAATTGCATTCAGCGACTGCGCAAAAATAAAGCAACAATAATCTGTAGTTTCTTCTACGCAGTCAAACCGGACCGCGACAATGTCACAGAACACCAACCAGCTGCGGAACAATTCCTTAACGCACCACTTCACAAGCCTCCTCGACCGTTTCGTCCGTCATTAGCTGGAGCTCCTGAAATAACACAAATTATACACAAATCTCGTGAATTCAGCAAATTAAAAGATGTGACGTGAGAGGTCGAGTTCAAGGACACTGACTGCCAAGATCCATAGTAAATTCCGTAGGTGGTATGCATTGCTCTAGCAAATGGTTCTTCCCTTGTGCTGCGCCGTGCCTAACAACGATGCATTTATGTGCATGATCATTGCGCGTCCGGTTTCCGATTATTTCAGACCCGAGATTGTCACGCCTGTTTGTAAGCAAAGTGGTTGCACGATCTTCTATTGCTTGCTCTATCATTTAAAAATACTCTTTGTGGACAACAGATCTCATCTTTCCTTCTTCTACGGGCACGCCTGATATGCAAATCCTTAGGGTTTAGCAAAATCCCCGAAGGAATCGTACCCACGTATAGTACTAGAATAAATTTCTACCCATCGTAGCTCAGGGAGCACCATTTAGAGCCTAATAGTTCAGTGTGGTCCAGTCACTCAAAATCCTGCTTCGGGTTAAAAACCTTAAAATGTGGTCAACGAGTATTTTGTTCTTCATAAGCTTGCAAACCTTGTGTGCAATAGGTCGATAGTTCTCCACTTGCGGACGCCCTCTTTTATAAAAGGCAAAAACTACCTTCCAGTCATTCATATGGACGGATCTTGTCGGGTGGTTCGCTGTGTAGATATTGCATATGCTATCAAAACAGAAATAATTTACATACAAGTATATATCTTAATGACAATGTCCTCACACAAGTTTAACATAACAAGCCCATATCTTACATACGGATATTATACGGATAGGTAGCGTGACCTTATTGAGCGCCTGCCTGCGTTGATCATTCATGGATCATAGGGCAGCGTAATCGCCAACGATAACGAAGCATCATGGACATTTATCAGAAGGCTTTCAAACGGACATATGCACAAAAGTCAGGTTTATCGTTGCTGTTGCTGCAGTATATTATTTATTAGCGCCCGTTTATAACGGTGTTTTTCTCGGTGTTAACGTTTGTCGCTTATATTTTTGCCGCCGTGACGATTCTAGTTAACGAGTACGGCTGTTGCCGTTGCTGTTGTCACAGCTGTGGCACGACTCAGACAGAGAACCCACCTGTTGTGTGAGGAGTTCGCATTGCTGGTCGTCGCGAAGTTCTGGGTCATTTTCATTGCCTTCGGGTGCGGGCCGAGCACCTTTCGGCGCGTCTCCACTGGCTAATTAGGCTCTTCCTCTGATGGGATCTGCTCTGTACAGTCGGACACTGCTTGCCCTACCTCATTTTCCTGGTCAGAATCCTTCGTCCGAAGGACCTGCAGGAACTGGTGAGCCCGCTGAAACATTCAACCAGACATCGTGGGTGAATTTTTCGGGTTGTATTCAATCGTGACAATACTCCGTCCTAAATCACGGCGCCAATGCGCGATGGTAAAGCACAATAGTGACTCGCGTCTATCACCAGGGCAGTGGTCGTAAGGAAATATCGCCATCTATAGGCTATTCTGTGCAGCAGGAAAACAACCTTTTCAGAACTACAGGCAGCCTTTGGCGTGAAGTGGCGTAATAGTATCACATCAAAGAGATAATGTTTTCTTACATTGAGAGCCGCGAGAGTATGGTAGAAACATGTTGAAGGTAAACATTCCATGCAATTTTATCCTCATAGCTCTCTGAACAGAATACGTGTTTTTTTTTCGTGTTTGCTTCTACGGGCCTAGTAAGATGTAAAGAAGAGTAAACATGCGTATCTGTGTTCCTAGATGTCGTATTTACGTATTTATGGTATGCTCGTATTTCCTTTTCTTGGCGCAATAATCAGCATTTATGTTATCCAGTTGAATTCCCAATCCACAGCTCGTTGATTCAATTAAGTGACGTAGACAGCACTCTCTTCAGCTACAACTACACACGGTGGGTATTTAATTATGTCTAAGGTAAGGAAACGGCTAATAAAAAAGAGTCGAAGAAATACTCAAGCCCGAATACGGTAATGCACGCATTCGACCCATCAAACCAGCAAACCATTCATGAATTCAACAGTCGAGAAAAGATCTTGTTTTGTTCCTGGTCCGTGTCGTATCAACTTTTAGGTCTCGTGTTCTTTTTAATTGTACTATTTTTGGAAGGCCTCGAAAAAGCGAGGTGCATTTGCGTCATCGGCAGCTAGCAGTGACGTACTCGTGTATTATAATTATAATTAGCAATAATAATACTGTAGTACTACCTCGGATTAACACGTGGAATCGGTTGCGCCACTTGTAGGCTAACGTGAATACACAGCTGCCGCAAATTCGGACGACCAACAAATGCGTGAAACACAGATTGTGCTTCTGGTCGTATCTTTTCGAGTTTACAAAAATTACATCTCGGGCATACACGAAATAAAATCGATTTCATAAATATATGCACGTTTTTTACAACGAACTTCTTCTGCGTAGCGCTATTTGTAGCGAATTGAGTCAAGTGACTCTGCAAATAAAAAGAGCGGAAATGCCCTCTTGTGGTAAATGCCGCCCACGCAGACAATTTGTTGTTGTTGTTGTTGTTGTTACTGTCATTTTAATTGTTGTGTGTTGGTGGTGTTGTAGTCGTCGTTGTTTTTTTGTGTTGTTGTCGTCGCCTTAGTTGTTGTTATTGCTGTTCTTCCTCTCATTGCTATTGCTGCCCTAACTGCTACTACTAGCCCCACGGTTGCGTGGGGGGGGGGCTAGCAGTAGCCCCGCTCTGAATGTCTAACAGATACACAGCAGACAGACAAACCGACCGGCGGACAAACAACACACAGGCTGAGCGTCTGTCTGTTTGTCCGTCTGCCTGCCAGCTGTCCATGAGTCTGTCTGACGTCAAACGGGCGCTCGGTCTAGGCGGCGTCGGGTTGGCATATATGTGTGTGTGTGTGTGTTTGTGTATGCGCGCGCAGTGAGGGAAGCTCACAAGGGCGATCGGCGTGCCGGCGTTCGTTGTTAACCAACCGCTCCCGCAACGATGCAACAGCTAACCAACAAGGGACGACTGATTGACTGAGTAAGCGACGGGCTGACTTACTGACTGAGTGGCGAACTGACTCAATGAATGAACGCGTAAACAAACACCCAGTCTGATATCCTCCACACCCCCGGCCGCCGCCGTCATCGCCAACCGACCACCAGCTTACCCAACGATCCGTTGGTATTCTCCTGTTGTTGTTGCTGTTGCTGCTGCTGCTACTGCCGCAGGGGTTCGTTGCGGTAGTTGGAGTCAACTGTCGGAACTCAACGCATCGCTGGTCCACCACCAACACCACAGCCACCATCACCACCGCCATCACTGCCGTTACCCTCGGGACTACCCCCGCGGGTTACCTACCACTCGACGTGTTGCTGACAGTTCGCAGAAACAGCAGCAACGTTGTCGACGATGACGGCAACAACAACAAAACAACAACAACAATCATAACATTGGCAACAATGACAATATCCGCGATAATAGTGGCAAAAACAACAGCAACAACAACAATATCTGCGACAACATCGGCAGCATTCTTCGGCTGTTTTGTCAATTTTCTTCTTCGCATCTTTGGTTATCTGTTTATTTGTTATCACCTCGTGTTCTTCAAAATTCATCGAATTGCACTTAAATTTGCGTTCAAGGAATTTTAGACGCCTATCCCATTAGCTTGTATTTTTTTCGCTCAGTTTTGCTGTGAGCAGTTCGGCCGCCCAGTTTTGTTCTTCCTCACTTGCGGCTATGTTTTTTAGACGGCTTACGCACTATATTTTAGCTTGTGCTTCCCTTGCCCAGAAGCTGGAGACTCCGAATTCCCCTTCGATAAATTGTGCTGCACATGTGTACCTACATTGCATTGCATGCCGGCCAACTGCACCTTGTATTGTGTCCAGTTTGCTTACCATGCTTGCGTCTAAACATACAATAGAGTTAGCGTGTCACTGTTGGCACAAACATGCTTTTCCAAAGCTCTTTAGTCACCATTAATCTGTTGCAACTCCACAAAGCCTTCTTACAATAATTTGTCAATTTTCAGCTCGTTCTCTTCTTATTGCATGCTCAGCGTGAAAAATATCTCGACTGTTTTCTATTATAACCCCCAAGTATTTGTATGCGTTTTTATATTCTGTTTCTTTTCCCTGAATCGGTAGCGGCATCTCTCTGATATTCCCGGAAAATATTACATTTGCACATTTCTTTTCGTTGAAGTCCTGTCTAATATTTTTCGCCGTTTCTCCGCATATTGTTAGCATTATTTGCATTTGGTCAACACCTTCCGCTAAAATCGCCATGTCGTCTGCAAACAACAGGACACACGGTCGAAGGGATACTATATCTTTACCTCTAGCGTATACCATTCTAAAACCAAGATTCGATGCATACACATGTCGTGCCACCTCCTCAATGTACAGTAAAAACAGTGACCCGGAGCAAGGACATCCTTGTCGAAGTCCTTTCCTTAATCTGTAGATATCAGATGAGTTCGACCCGGACCTTTTTGCAAATATGTAGCTCCTGTCATATATTTCTTTAAACATACTGACCCATTTCTGTCCTAATCCACCTTCTATCATCTTGTCCCAAAGATGATGTTTCTATCGACCGTATCGTAGGCCCGTCGGATATCTAGGAATGTTGAAACTAAGTTATGTTTTCTAGATCTGGCCCAATTGATACTTTCCGTTAGTACGAAAAGACTATCCTCTATTTTCCTGCCTGTTCTAAAACCACTCTACCATGGTCCTATAAGTTTTACCTCTTTCAGCTCGTCCTGTAGCATGTCTCTAAGAATGGTAGCAAATATCCTGTACACAACGCTTGTTACCGTTATTGGTCTGCGATTGGACAATTTCGTGTTTTCCGCCCCTGGCTTAGGTATGAAGGCGACTCTTCCTGTTAACCATTCTTGAGGGATCTCCTCTCCAGCAAGAATCTTGTTGAATTTCCCCGCCAGGTATTCGTACATTGGTATGCCAATATTCTTAATCAATTTTAGCGATACCCCATTCTCTCCACACGCAGTTTTGTCGTCTTTTGATCTAATAGCCGTTTTGATCTCTTCTTTACTTGTCCTCCAGCCAATATCCGCTCTTCTTACATGCGTTTGTTGATCTTGTAGTTCATCTATTTCAGCGTCAAACATAGTATTTAGTGCCTCATTTATCTCTTGTTGTGTGTATTCTTTTTGCTTTCCTGCTTCGTTATCTTCAGCTATTTTATCCTGCTGTTTTATGTATTCCCAGAAAAGTGTCATCCTCTTCCCTGCGCTATTGTTTGTAATGCTTTTTAAATCTTTAAGTTTGTCTAATCTTATGGCGTTGGCTATATCCTCGCCTAGTTTTATTTTTACTTCCATGTATTCCTTTCACAGCTTATCTGCTTGCTCCATGTCGTCTTGGCGTACCGCTTTCGATGTTGCCTGGGCAGGTGTCTTCTTTGTTTCAAACCTCTATTTAAACCCTTATTCCACCAAGAGTTGATCGTGTGGCTTGGTGCCAAACTGATAATTTAGTTATCTAGGATTTGCTTTGCCGTTCTAATACCTTTTTCATACGGTAGTCCTACCCCAGTTTCCCTCCACTGTTTTAGCCCTTTTGCAAACTTTCTTTTGTCTATTATTTTTGTAGTTTTGTTTTGTTTTCTCTTTAATTTCGGGTGTCTATTCTGACCACTAAAAGTTATCAAATTGTGATCGCTCCCCACATTGTATTGTTTATCTTCGTCAATACACATGTTTACAATCCAGTTTTCTGCTCGTTGGTTGGCCAGTACATAGTGGACGGTCGACTTCTTTTTATGCCTCTGTATAGGTGAACGTTCCCTCGCATTTCATACTTAGGTTCATATTCTTTAAACTTGCTTGGTTACACAGGTTTTCTAAATCCCTACCGGCCTCATCGGTATTTTTATCAAAGTAGAACAGACTTGAAGCAAGTGTGTCTCAGTCACAGCTAACACATCCAGACTAATCTTATTCATTATTCTGTATAGCATCTCCCATTTTTCCTGTTTTCGTCCTCCTCGTATGTTCAAATATACAAATTTTAGATTTTGTCGGCCGTTCAACCTTGTTCCTCTTCCTCTTCCCCCTCGACGCGTCTTTTTATATTGCTATGGATCGGATTTGTGTCCTTCAACCCCACATCCCGTGGCCCCAGCTGTCTCTATTCCCCCATCTCCCTCCCCAACCATTGCTCCCGTACGGTCTTCGTTATTCAACCGCATGCCTTTGTTGTAACTGTGCTTCCCTGTCTCCCTCTGTTGCCCTGTTGTTGTTATATCGGTAGGTCTCCTGTTCTGTCCTCCTTCGATGCATTCCCGGTTCCAGTTGTTGGTCTTGTTGTATTCCTTATGGTATTTTTGTCGGTTGATTTCCTGCCAGCCTCCTCTGTTGTAGTTCCCTTGCTCCGCTGCCATGTCTGTTGCTCCGTCGTGGTCTTCCCGGATACCGTGAAAAAACTTGTTCCTTTGCTGGCGATTATATTTATTAACACCATCCGTAAAAGTTATCGGATTGGTTCTGTTATGCCTCTCCTCCACGTGATTGTTGGCGCTGTACCTCTCTCCAATTACGTCTGCTTGCCCCGTGCGCCAGGTTACCCCGATCGTCTTATACTTGTCGCCTTTCTGTGGTTGCGGCTCTTGTTGCTGTTGAGGCCATGCCGCACCTTGGTGGTGTTGTCTATTCCTTCTCACCCGCATGGGGACGTAGCGTGAGGGCTCTCGTGGAGCGTTTAGTGGGCGCTGTTCAATCTGCATGCGCTTACGGAGCTCTTTGGCCACCCTGAGCGCCATAATCGCCCCTCCAACAGAGCTCACATGGACGTCGTCCTTTGCTAAAAACTGTGCAGCCATTCCAGTCTCAATTATTTCCACCAATGGACTGTCCGCCTGCTTGACAGTATCTCGCATGAGCTCGTTAAGTTCATCAGCGCGTACCTTTGGTATGTTCATTACTGTACAGATCGATAAGTTCACTCCTAGCTAGGCGCACATGTTTATTACTCGCTGTACCTTTGTTCACACGCATGTGCGCCAGCTGTTGTTCGTGCTCATCAGTGGCGCTAAGTAAATCGTTTAGTCCGCCTTGATATACCACCGTTCTCGCGCCTTCATTCGCCTGAAGCCACTTTTCTGCTTCGTTGGCGATATTCTCGGCTTTCCTGTCGCCGAAATAGCGAATGTCGACACTCCGATCCTTATCTATTTCCGTCAAGAATGCATCCTTATGTTTCCCGATGCAGGAGTCTTCAATAACAAGTTCTTTCTCCATCACCATAGCATTTCTGTCTATTTGCTCATTTTCTTCCAGGTTTTCTCGTTGTTGGTGCTGTTGCTCTTCTACCCGTATATTCGCCACTATTTTCATCGCTCTGCGCGCCTCTGCTCGTGAATTCTCTGCTTCTGTTTTTGCTTGTTGCCGCTCTCAGCCCTTTCATTTCCTGCGCGAACGTCTCCTCTAGGTCTTTAATCTGTTGAAGGAGACGTTGTTCAATTGCGTTCATCTCATTAAGAGTGTCTGTCTCGTCATCTTCAGCAGCCCCGATGTTGTTTTTCGGATGCTGCTGTATCGGTAGGGTCGACTTGGCTTGTGTGTCGGTTGCAGTCTCCTCCGCAGTTGCCGTCGATTCACAATGTGCGCCGGTTTTGCCTTTGACGCTCTGAGGATCTAGCTTGTTCTCCGCTAGATTGTCTTCCGTTTTACTTATCGAGATCTTTTGATCATTTATACCGAATGATCTATTCGGTATAGGCTCAATTTTGTTGAGCCTTTTCTTGATGGCCCTGGTTGATACTGGGTAGTCAATATTCGGAGATTGATGGTGTTTGCCTCCTGGCTCGGTTGTATTCGGTATCGGGTTATTTGTACTATCACTTTCAAATCTACAACGGCCGCATTTCCGTTTCCCCGCAGGGCTTTTCGTAGGTGCGCGCCTCTTAGCGTGCAGCCTATGTGTAGCAGGCACTCGTCATGGTAGCATTGGTCACAGACAGAACACTTTACTCCTCTGGTCGCCCCGTCTATATTCTTGTCACATTGGGCGCACAGTTTTGTCTCACAATTTTTGCTGTCGCTATCGTCAAACAATTTTCGGGACCTCGATCCAAACGTGACCGCTCACGGCGATCTCTAGCAGACGACTATATATGGCAGTAGTCATTTGCATATAGTTTTCGACGCATCATTTTACTAGACTCGAGAGAGTCGACCAGCTCGACTACACATGATAAACCACATCACATGAGATCATGTGGTTTCTCATGTGTTGTATTATTTTCCGATCCGGAGGCCAATCAGACTAAATACATATTTTTAAATTCTCAACGCATAATTTGTGAGTGACCCCGCGAGGTTTTAAATGTAATATCTAGAATAAACATACAAAATAAAAGGCGTCTGAAGTAATTACGTTCATACAGACTGACATGTTTGTTAGATAATCAGTAATCCATAGGACTGATTGTTGATCAATATATTTCAGTTAAGCCACGTGGTTCTGGGTCTTAAACATTCTGAAACTTTAGCAACTTGAGCGTATTGCAACTTACTTAGGTGCCATCAAGAACTTTGACTGAATAATAGAGGCTTCGCATAGTTGAACGTGTATTCACATCCTTAGAATGCAATGGGCAAGGACATTTTTAGCCGACCGTCACCTTCAAGTTAAAGTTGGTGATAAAGTTAGTCGGCCATACCCTGCATTATGTGGTGTGCCTCAAGGTGGATATTTAGCCCCCTTCTTTGGTGTGGACATAAATAAATACCTCCCATCTAACGTCAACTATCTAGAATAATTAAGCATTAATCGGGTGTTCTGAAATAGACATGATCCTCTTATCCTCTAAATACGTAGTATTGGAACATTTGAAGTACTTTACATTGGCTATAAAATTATCGTCCAAGTTTTACTGACTCTCTTTGATACACCTTACCTGGACATACACATTACGCCTGATGGCATTATTGCATCGCTGCTTCATTCTAACAATCCCTTACGTATACATTTAAATTTGAAAAATCTCTTGTCGTTAGCAAACTTACATATATACAAGTATCTTGTTCTCCTGACTGGGAGCCCCGTCTGACTAAATGAAGAAAGCTAGTGGAAGGCGTCTATGACACGTCTAGAGGCGCCTACGGTTCAGAGTGGCAGTATATATGTTACCTACGCATTCATATAATCAATGTATACTTCAATTCCTACTGAGTGTTTGCTCTTCATTGGGACAACCTCTTCTTGGTAATACCGATACTTAGGAGGACTTTGATAGCTCTATATCTCTGCTTCCCCCCAACGTTGCACACTCTTTAACAGTATGCTTAATCGACTCATTTTCTAGCCTACATACTCGACATTCTGTAGTTTGCCTCTCCTTATATTTAGCTTTTTGCATTCTTGTATCCAAAATCCCTGCCCTGGCATTTGCCAATAGCTCACCCGCTCTTGGATTATCATATACCCATTTTATACCGCCCCTTACCCGCTTTTTCTTTCCATATATACTTCCCAAACTCAATCGGAAACTCATCGCCGATTTCCATTTACCTGCACATGACTGGCTTACTCTCAATTTTACCATTTTCTTTGATACCCTTGCTCTTGCCCATTGCTGATTATTATATCTAATTCCCCTAGCTGCAAACTCTACTCTGCGATTCCAATTCGTTTTAATCCTTAGTGCCGTCTTTACCAGCTGCATCTGTTTAACCAACCTTTTATGTGTGACATTTTAACCCTAATACTAAATCCTAGCTTACCTTATACTTCCGTTTTGTATACATTTTGACATCCCCTCCTTTGCCCTCTCAAGAAATTCCGCCAATTTAAACAGCAACCCAAATTTTAAACTCGCTCTTCGAACAAGGCAACATATCTGCTGTATGTCAACTAACTGATTGTGAATCGTAAAAACTTTTTTGATAAACGCTCCAATAACTTAGGGTGCCAGTGATACATCGCTCTAGAAGGCGTGGCCCCTTTTGAGTTCGTAGTAAGTCGTTTGCTTAGCGGGCGGCTAAATGAGCGCATGCAAATTGCTTAACCTGCCGGCCGTTTCAGGGTCGCACATCACACAGGTGGCACCGTTAACCCTTCTTATCTTAACCGGGTACTATAGCTTTGGAATTAACCGTGGCTATCAGAACCTGAGTAGGTCAGTGCGTCATGTCGAGACAAATGTTCTGACGTAAAACAAGTCGTGTGTTTTTTTACAGGGGCCAGAAACAAACATGCATGTCGCACTAAAAACTTGGTGATCCCCTAACTTATATGACCGTGATATTCGTGGTATTACTTCAGTGCATTTAGGAAGCCGCTAGTCTGGTTTCCGATCTTCGGCCTGGCGGCGCTCCATGCGTTGCCGATTCACATCTATTATAGTTGTCTTTGCTCTCATAACAATCTCCACAAAATCTGAGCCCACATCCTAGCTTTTTCTCCGGCCGAGCATTCCTGAGAGTAGATGTCTTGTCGCATTGCACTGCACGTCTAGTCGTGAACGGATCGTCTGCCTCGTAATCTCGAAAGCTCTGCATGCAAAGCGCGTGTGATTCGGATTCGTGTGTCGTCGGTCATGCCGGCGTTGCACGAGACACATATGTCATCTTTAGTCTTCCCGATCTTCACCGTGTAGGTTTCGATGCTGCCATGAGCGGTGAGAACTAGGGTTAGGTAGTACGTCGTTTCCGCGTTCTCACATCGGTACCGTTTCATGAAATCTAAGATTATTGACCTCGTCCACGACCCTGGTGCCTCTCGTTTAGCTCCAGTCCACTCAGCTTCCTAGCTTTCCATAATTTTTTTCTTGCATCGTCATTTCTAAGTGCCTGGTTTCGCCATGGCATCAGGCGGGAAATTACCAGCACAGCGTCTGTAGACACCGTCCTGTGCGCTCTGGTGGCCCTAATGGTCAGCACTCTCTGCTTAGCTTTTTCTTGTTCTTCTTGGTGTTCAGTGCAACTGGCCCCCACACAGCTGACCCGTAGAGCAGAATTAAATCAGCTACTATTGCCAGAAGACAACGCTTTTTCTCCTAGGATTTCTTTGTCCTTGGCATTAGCCTGGTGAGCTTGCTTGCCACCTGATGCGTTTTGGCCAACACATTATCAATGTGGGCTGTGCAGCTTAAGGATCTGTCGAGCTTACCACCTAGGTACTTGACCTGCTTATGTATTTGGATCATGTGGCCGTCCACACGGATATCCAGCTCCCGGCAATGCTTTCTTCCAATAAACAGGGCCTCGCTCTTTTCCGGTGCTAGTATTAGGTGGTGGAACTTCATCCACCGGTTGACCCCGTCTAAGGCGTTATTTGCTCGATCCTCTGACAGCTCCGCGTCCCTTGTGATGACCAATATTGCCAGGTCGTCGGCATAAGCGATGAACTCAACACCGCAAGGCCTACATATCTCTAGCGCGCCGTTGTACGCTAGGTTCCACAGCGTAGGTCCTACCACGGAACCACGTGGTACACCTGCAGTTATCGCGTACTCCCTGCCGTCGTAACTCACACTTCGTTTGGCCAGATACGACGCTATCATACGCCGACTGTACGCTGGTACTCCCTGTTTCTCCACCGCATTTAGGATCACTTTCCAATTTGCGCTGTTAAACGCATTCTTTACATCCAGCAATATCAGGAGGCAAAGATTACGAACTCTGGGGTTTTTCTGTCTCTTTTCTTCGGCCTTAGCGACTATCTTTCTATGGGCTAGAGCACGGATTTCCCTTCAGGAAACCTGTACTCATCCTCTGAGAGCGAGACTTGCCTTTCCTCTATTGCGTCGTTGAGTCTGCTCGCGAGTATTGACTCCACGGCCTTGTAAACTGTGTCATGAAGGCAGATGGGCCTGTTGGCTGAGACCAAGCATGGTTCCTTCTCCGGCTTTGGATTAAGAACCAGGTGGGCCTTCTTCCATTCTTCTGGAAACCGTCCTTCTCTCAGGAGTACGTCTATGACCGTTTTCAAGGCCGATGGGCTTCTTAGGCGAATGATCGACTCCGGAGGTATGCCGTCGGGTCTCGAGGCCGTGCCCTCTGACATCATTTCAGCCGCTCGCTGGATTTCCTCGAGCGTTGCAGGAGGAATATCCTCCTCATTCACCGCAATAGGGTATCTGCCTTTCTCCGTCTGCATAAGAAAAAGGCGAGCTACAATGGCTTATATGAGATCTGGTGGGATCGTCAGTGCTCTCGTGCCCAGTTTGCCCATTACAGTGCCCCACACGTCCTGCTAGATCTCCTCGATTAGTTGGTTCCAGCACCGAAGCTTACTCTTTCTGATGGTGGTCTTCAGCTTCGAGCGTGTTGCCTTGTTTTCGGATCAGAGGTCATCTGCCTTTTCCAGCCACTCCTGCCCAGCCGATTCCGTTCTCGCCTTTTTGACCTTCCCACGGGCTGTAGTGTATGGACGGGCCCCGTCGACCTGAATCCAGGTAGACCCCTTTCCCTGGCCCCTGTCCCGGATTGCGATGTCTTTTTGACGATTTGTCCACCAGATTGCGCTGTCCGTCGTTTTGTCTACCGTCTGTACCTTTTTGTCCGCTGCCTTTGCCAGGGCCTCGTTCGGCTCTGACAAGAGGCATAGATCTAATCCCAACCGGTCTACTGCTGCCGCTAGGAGGCTACGTGGGGCCCTGCATCTATTGAGATCAACCTGCAAGACCTTATTTTAGTCTCCACAGCTTGTCGTGATTCCCTGATCCATTCTTGCCGCCGTAGCTGCATCTGCCATTGCATCTTTGGCCAACGTGGGAAGCTTCGTTATATGTCTCCTACTTGGTCTCTTCCAACTACTTTCTTTGTTTCATGATTGGCCCTAGTGTCCTGTGTTACCAGGCAATTGGCACTATTCTGCGGTTCCTTCTTTTGGAGCGGTTGACCTATCGGCTTTCTTCGCAGATCGCCCACCCCTTTTCTGTAGACAGGACATGCCCTACAGTTCACTAAGTACCCTGCCACAAAGCATACGTAGCACTTTCTGCTCTCAGCGGTGCAGTTTCTCGCTAGATGTCCAGTGGTTCTGCAGCGATAGCATCTGCGGTCTCGGGGCATTTCTTTAGCACAATCCTTCATCGTATGGCCCATCCCCTGAAATCTCGTGCAGCATGAGAGATCGATCCATTCGGCCACCCGGCACGTTGACCAACCCACACTTAGTCGTTCTCTCTTCAGCAGGGCTCGCCGATTTTTTCACTTAGGACCAGGGCAGAGATCCATACCCCATTTGCCGCCTTGCATAGGACCTCTGCTGTTACCTCGCCCTGAACCTGTTTTTTGACAGCTTGGTGCTTCTTGTTACTAGGTCTCGACATTACCGCTTGATGCACTTATTGCACACCCTAACACATATACGCAAGCGGTTTCTGATTACACCCTATGCTACTTTATAATGTATTTGTCTAGGGCTCTATACTTAAAAAAAAAGAGATAATAAGCGATAACGCAATGTAACCTTTTAACTGATTCATATTGCTAAAATAAATGTGATTGTCCGTTTGTTTTGGGTACATTCAGGGTTAAGAAAGAAAAGAACCGTGTGAAATTTGGGAATGGTTTTCTTCGGTTTAGTCACTTCGAAACTTTCTTTTTCGAACCAAGTTTGTCAAACGGCAGCCTAAATGACAAGTTGATGACTATCAATTTTGCCATTATGCTTTATTTTAACCCTAATGGCTCAACGCTTGGAAATTTTGACCAAAAGAGCAAGAAGACAATATTCGTGCGTACCACCGTAAACAAATACTTTTTCACCGGGTAAGTGATTTTTGCACCTTTGTGGTACAACGGAATAGGTTCAAAAGTGTAAAAGTTATCCACACGCCACATCGTTTCGATTACTTCCCTTGGGAGGGTGTCATCTCTGCTATACTATGCTTGAAGTCATAAGAATAATTATCTCAGTAGTAGAATCTGTTATCTTAATGTTATCATTACCACTGGTGTTTGACCAGTAGTAATTAGGTTGAGACGTATCTACCTAATTACCGACTGAATACCATTAAACCACAAACAAACAGCAATGGCCTATGCGAGCAGTGTGTCAATGCGTGTACTTACGTATATACGTAACTAAACGCATGCTAATTCTGTTCATACAACACTAGCTCTCTCCTCCATCACAAGCAGAGGGCAAACCGGCTTTATCCGGAAAGTGGAAAAGAGTAGCGTCCCCCGGCCGGCCGAAAACCTAACCAACACAAGTGGTTTATCAACTAGTTATCGTTTTATTAGCCAATATATGGTTGGCATGATACTTAAACCGTATAACCTCTAGCAAATGTACGTTAAGTGTAAGCGTTTGCATGGCCGTTAACTTGATAGATATTTTCATAACTTCTAGGGGCGCTACTCATTAACGTTACTTGTTGTATCGTCGCGCGTAGTGTGAGTAGAAATCTAATACTGGTGGATAGCGCTATCCGTAATAACGTTTGCTAAGAACATTTGAGTTGATTTTTCCACAGACAAAAGTATGAAATGTGGTAAGCACGACCATGTCGGTGGCACAACAGCCATACCAAAAATTGGGTTACCTACAGTTTGTACAGTTTCCAACAGGAATTATGTGTATTTTAAGGTCATAGAACGGCGAAGAGCCTAAAAAGTGAGTGTATGGTACGAAACGATTGGAACTGGACATTTCGATATGTGCGACAAACCTGTGAAAGACGTCCAAAAGCAGCAAAGGACGATACACAACATTTTATTTAATGAGGGATAACATATTCAGACCTTCGATTGATGATTGTAACACAGAAACAGGAAATATTTATTTGCTCTCGAGCGATATATTTTAGATCAGTTAGTTTTATGCACGTTAAGTGTCAGTAAAATTGCTGTGGAATGAATTTCTTTCTGTGGCATGAATAGAGTTTCTTCGGCAAATTTTTGGCCACGTATGATATCGCATCTAGGCCGTTCACTAGGGTGAAATTCGGAACGTTTGCATACCTTGCGGGACGGAACGCTTCCGAATGGGAAACTCTCCAGGTGTATACCGATAGTACAAGAGTAAACCAAATTTACAAGGTGTTGGGCAAAAAGTTGAGTATCCTAAAAACTGCGTTCTTCTCAAATATTATAAATTAGTTGTAATTGCCGAATTGTACCTTAACTGCTGTTGATGGAACGCACAGTTCACGGATCAAACGAAATGCTAGGGCTAAATGAAGGGCTGCCCTAAAGTATGGTTGTTTTATTTAGGCTACTTTTTGCCTTTTTCTCATTTTCATGGCACTGGTTTAGGTTGCCAGACCTGCTTTGTCGAAAAATGATCCTAGCCAGCTTAGAGGTTTTACACTTATCAAATCTGTATTACTTAACAATTGTTGGTATCGCCTAAGGTGTTTTTCCTTGTAGTAGGCTTTTCCGGTATACCAGGCAGCTCAAAATATCGGTAGGTGTAGTGTATCATACGCATGTACGTTGCATGGTGTATAGAATGGCTAGGTGTGATCATAATTGACATGGTTATATCGCTTAATTTTCAGCGTACTTCAATGGTACGGTAAACGATGCAATAAACTAGAGGGCACAAGTAAGTTATTTACAGACAAATAACGTAAAACACTTAGCAATTGATTACGATAAATTATTAGCACAAAGTCATGATTAAAACTAACCAGCAATAGCCATAGTAGACGCATGCAAATCTCTATTCTGCTCGTTTATTTTATGGAGAGTAATGTTGTTCTGTCTTGAGTACGTACACTTGTCACCGTTCATGGCAACCGCTTGCCATGACTATAATGCTTTCGTAGTCACCGACCCATAATTCTCTCTCGATTTACACGAGGGATAGCTGTTTTCCATCAAGTTTGGCTTAGATAGTCCATATGTTATAGATAGACGGTAGAATGGTAAAATTATGTAAAATGAAGTTATGTAGTCTTTTCGGGAGCCGCCGGACCACGAAATGGAAGAAAGAGGTTTTTCTAAGATGTCAATTTAGACGGCGTTGTCGTGACTGAAAAGAGGCTGCAGATAAAGGGAAGACCACAGATAAAGGAAAAGAGAAAGCAGTGGGCTCTCATTGACGCCAACTGTAATGGACCGCTGAAACAGCTTATTATTGTAGTTGAGGCCGCGTACAGGGAGGTCATTGGCACCACATCGTTCTCATCAAAATAGCCTTTTCGCTGTCTAACAGGGTTCATACAAGCAGGCAGCGAAAAAAACATGTTGTGATCCAGGCGCTCCTGCGGTCGTGCATCGTTTAATAGTATAAATGGACTTAATAGGCAGTCTGATAACCACGGAGATATGTTCCTTAAATCCCGCTAGTAAACCACAGATGGGCTCTCCTTCGTATGTCACAGAGCAACGGGGCTGAAGTTGCAAAAATGTCAATTAAGCAAAGTTACCACCTATTATATCATGGAGTGCTGTGCATTCTAGTAAAAAAGGGGTAAATTCAGTTAAAAAAGGTAGACATGGTGTTGTTAAAGACATAAATGAACCGCAAAACTGTGAACACAACTCAAATTAATACGTAGTACACGTTATTCATTACCAGACACGCATATTAGCGCTTGCAGTGAAGTGCATATATTAGCGCTTAAGTGTCTATTTTGTACTATTATTAAAGAAAACGATATTTTTTCGGATTTAGCGAATCGCCAAGGGTGCCAAGGTAGTAATTAGTACTTGGTGGTGTCTCTTTGCAGAGGGCGAGCTTTATCCGGCTTTCGAAGAACCGCCGAGGAGTATAAAGTACTTAAATGAATCTCAGTTTTGTAAGCCGTGGTCTTTGCATCTATAAAAACAGTACGTTATGCATGGCGAACGAATCGCTCGCTTCGCCGGAGGTAGCGATCTCTTCAATGAGACCGGGAACCACGAACTTGACGAGTAAGTCCTTTGTACACCAAGAAAGTATGAGAGCATTCCAATATTTAGTGATATTACTAAAAAATTGTAAGGACGGTGAACTGTCGACTATTTGAGAAGTTCGCCACGCGAAGCTGTTCCATAGCTTTGTTGGTTGATTCAATAAAGCCGTGGCAAAAGAGGCGTTCACATTTACACGACAAGTAAGAGCTTAATAAGCGTAGTTTCGAACGCACCTTAACATAGTTTGTTCCATAAAATCCTCAAGTCGATCGCCGCAGTGGACGCACATAGGGCTGGGAGCCTTCCTGATCCTAAACAGGTAAGACTGGAAGTTGCCGTGAGCTAAGCAAGTCCCCCCGGTTGATTGAGCCAGCCTCCTATGTTTGCGATGAGGGTGCGAAGGCTAGTGCCTGGAACACCCTGCTGTAGACGTCCCATCCGTCTTGCAAAAGTTCGCCAGTGCGCCGACGTTCCTCGTCATTTTTAAAGTCGGGGTAATCTATAGGCAGTGGCGCTCGGCTGCCTTCTGATCCCACGGGATCTTTCCTCCCAAAAACAACAGCCGCCGCTGGGCTAAACATCCCGTAATTTCATCATGTACGCTGCGCTACCCAGAGGGCTCCGACCCTCTGGGCCCGCTCCAGGCGAGTCCTGTTTGCGGCGAATATTAGTGCGTCTGTGGGCTAGTGCGGGGCTCCGTACAAGGTGACTGACCCGGCCGCAAACATAATGATTCGCTTCTCAGCTGCCGTGGCCTAAATATAGATTGGGCATAAGGCTTGTGTAGTCATTGGCTGTCTTTGTTGCCTTCTCCGTCATCCGCCGCACGCCTTCAGTATCACCGAGACCCCTGCCAGGTAACCCCGAAATACCTTGCGTTGTTTACGAGTGCGATCTCTTGGTCTTCTAGACGGAGGTGAAGGACGGGGCATCTTCTTGCAGAGGCAAAGCAAGGCTCGCCGTTTGCGCTTTGTGATTGGTTGGCACGACTCTGCAGCATATCCGGGGTTCCAGGCTTGACGGTTAGGACAAGGTCATCCGCGTAGGTAAGGATGTTGACCAAGGGAGGTTCCTCAGCCGCAGCCCATTGTGCGTTCTAACTCATAGCAGGGGGCCAATCGTGAAGCTCTGGCTCCCAGCAGTCATGTAAAAAACCGTTCCGTAGGACTGGACTGTTCTGTAATGCAGGTAGTTTAATATAATTTTTCGTAAGTAAAAGAGAAAATGATCCTCTACGGTAACCTAATTAACGCGTTTTTTGACAGTAAAATCCCGTTGTTTAGGCGGGGAATTGCGAAGGGGTTCAGCCTGCGTCTGGATCCGCTTTATGGCGTCGGTGGTTGAGCGGCCCTTTACGGCCGGTCTATCTGACAGCATGTCGCCGCGGCGGCAGCAGCTTCTGGGTAATCCGCTATTAATACTTTAATCATCAGGGTCAGGTGCATTTCCTGCCCGATCTTCCGCCACTTTCTCTAACCTAGAGATGTCTTCAGGAGCGTTTCTTGCTTCTGGAGATGTTCCTATCTAAAAGATCCCACAGTCTTTTATACTCGGCGTCATGCTGCAGGATATATTTCCCCTCGGGCGCGCGCCGTCAGCCACGGATAAAGAGGCGTCGTTCCTGAACGCTTATTTTCCTTAGGTGTCAGAGCTCCTCCGTCCACTTCTGGAGGCCCGTCCTCGTAGATGGCGGGGCCGTCCGATTTTATGCATACCCCAAGGGACTTTTGGAACTCGGCGGCTCCTTCACGTTTCGGGCGATGCGTTAAAGGCGCTGGTCTCAGGTTGGTTGTTACGTGGAATTCCATGATATGACAGTTACTTGGTGATTCTTCGTCAATAGGAACTCTTTTGTTTAAAATTCAGTGAGCTTCTGTCAGGCGCGTGATAATCAACTCTGAAACAAGAGGCCCAGCCTATGGAAGGTGGGAGTACCTTTGTTGAGAACAACTAGGTTTATAGCCGCCAACACATCCAGGACTACGTGTCCTCTCCGGTTGGCAGCGATAGAGCCTCACGCACGGTAAAAGGCATTAGAAGCTCCTGTTATAATTTAAATAATGTCGGCTAAAATATAAGGTTATGTTTTTAAAAGCTAGAATCTTCAAGCGGATCGGGCTGCAGTAGCATGAGTAAAAACGCTCAACGCTCGCCACGTCAATCCAAATAGAACCCTAGCTGCCTCCATCTCTCGAGATCCCGATGTGCCAGCGGCTGTCATGATGCTTGCTGTTTTTTCGGCATCCGCGAGCCAGTGCGGGCGGCTCTCTTTTGTCTGCCGCACATTATGCTTGTTGACAAACAGAACGTCTGTTGTGGATCTGCTGAGCTTTTCAAGCTTCACGTGGGGAGCCCTGCCGCGCTTGTAGCTTAGCTGTAGAGCTTTAGGAACATGCGTCATTTCATGGAGAAGACTGCGTGTTGGAGATAATAAAATTGCTCAAGCACGACGCAGCTAGAGCTGATTTGGCCATGCGTGTGGAATCTTGAGCCTGTAGATAAACTTTAACCTCATAAAGCTGGTATTTTGCGTCGTCTATTTGAGTTTTTCATAAGTGCGCATTTTTAACGAAAATTGCTATTAATTTTATTGCATTTTTTTTCACAACTTTTAATAATACGCAATTTATATATTTCAGGAGCTCCAGCCTACCATCCTCGTTGTGAAGGATAATAATTTGTGAACATAAGCTAGTCATGTCAGCGTTAAGTTTCAAATGAAGGATAATAATTGTTTATAAGTATGGACCTAGGCTAAAGCGTTGCGGTATTCTAGAAGGATATGATACTTGTTCTGACAAATTGCACTCTACCTTGACATAAATTTGTTGTTAGGTAAAAGGGGCGACCGATATCCGAACATGACACATGCAAGGGAACGTTTTGGTCCGTGTTAAATCCTTAACATATGTTACTTGATTCTTATAGGAATGCAACTCTTCATATAGATTGGTGATTTTGTGTGACCCGTCTCTTGCCTTGTATCGTGTTGAGCATGGGGCGAGTCTTCTGTCACGTCTGTCCCAATGGGGCCCGATGCTGAGACACGGTGAATTGTGTGCGCCACCTTCTCACGTTTTCGATCGTTGGCATTGACTGAGTGCTGTGAATGCGGTGCTTCGGAGCGCGGCGGAGTGTCTGATGCTTGTCGACTTTCTTCTGCTTTGAGTGCTTATGATGGTGTTGTTCGGCGGATTTGTGCATCTGTCGTTGTGGTTGTGTTCACAAGTGAGACTGGTATCTCAAGCTTTCAGCGCCAGTATGGATCTTGCTGGGTGAGACTTTACGGCTACATACAACTGTGGTACATTCGTGGTAGAAACAGCTGCGCTGTCTACTTTGCAGTGTGGTGAAGCAGGCTGTTGACATTACGACGAGTGCAGCTTTGGGCAACATTTCTGCATCTAGACTCCAGACTATTCAATGAGAGGAGGATTCGGCGGACGTGTAATCTGCGGCAAGAACTAATTTCACCGGTCGTCTGCTACGTGCGTTGCTGTTTTAGTCGGCAAATCATGGGAGCTACGGGCAATAAAGCCCCGGTAGAAACGAAGAGAAGAGGAGCAACCGCTGTAAATAAACGTAAAGCAGAGCCGCAAGAAGAATCAAAGGGGAAGAAGGAGAAGCTGATGGGGGAAACAGGGCAAGCAGAGGCGAATTTGAAAGTGTGTGCAGCAAGCAGTAGCTTAAAAGATGTAAATGTTTCCAAAGCGGCGACCCTGCCAACGGTGCACTCAGTAGCATCAGCTGTGGTGAACAACGTCACAGCTGACGGTTCTCGAAATGAAGAGATCGCCAATGGTATTGAGTTGCCGGCAACTCAGCTGATTGTGGATACTGAAGAGACTGGGAATGATGTTTCGGGTGATGGATGGACCCAGGTGATAAATAAAGATACGGCAAAGAGGCTTGGAAAACTTCAGTCACAAATTGAGGCTATCAGGGCAAACACCGTGCGTAATTCCAAAGGTGTTTTCCGTATTGTAATTGCACGGAGGATTGAGCACGACTGTGACGGTGAAATAAATATAGGCAGCGGGCCTTTCCAGGGCAACATGCTAGCTCTCTGTAGTGAGCTGTTTCGGCTCTACCCTGACACTAGACCTGAATCGAAATCAGGTTATATTCATGTTTGGACCAATGCAGTTGAAGTTACCAAAAAGGTTTTGGGGCTGACAGAGCTTCTTGGAATCCGCGTAACTACAAGTTGTAGAGACCTGGACAACAACTGGGCACGGATTACTCAGGTTGACCGCGGCTTCACGGATGAGGACATATTAGCAGCGCTGAAGCAGGACGGCGTGGTGACAGTTAAGAGAGAAGTTGGGAAGCGACGCGTGGGTGATCAGCTTACAGAGTTTGTTACAGACAGAGTTCTTCTACGCTTTAATCGTGTGCCACCCACAGAGGTATTTCTGGCATGCAGAAAGCATAAAGTTGTTATGTACGCTGGTGCACCTAAAGCGTGCTTCAAATGTCAAAAACTTGGTCACATAGCCGCGAATTGTAAAAATGAGATAGCTTGTAGAAATTGTGGTGAGACTGGCCATCTTGCAGCTGAATGTAAAAAGGCACCTAAATGTGTAAATTGTAAGGGTTGCCATGCATTTCCTCGTCATTATGTCCGTTACGCACATACGAACTTGAAAAGCGAAAGATTTGGATGGAGCGCAGACGATTGCAACAAGTCAGTGTAGAGCATCCCGCCACGGCTATCAAAGTGATTGATCAAGCTCCTTCATCAACACCGGAATTGTCTGCTAGACATCCTGTCACGACGCAGGGTTCCAGTCGCTCTTACGCATCAGTTGTGAGATCAGTAGTTGTGGAAACCGCGGCCGGTCCAGAAGTAAAAATCAATCTTCCGGGAATTACAATGATCCCCCAGAAACAAACGATGAATCGGCTGGCTAAGCCTACCTCTACGACGAAGAAAACGACGTTCGGCAAAACGAAGATGCTCCTGAAGCCAAGGATGCGTCAGGCTCCCAGGACAAAGAAAAGCGTGGCTGCAGCGTTTAAGCCCGTCATGAGAATTTTAAATGCTATATGCCCACAAGCAGTGGGATGTCTGAAGAGCCTTTTTAGTGCAATTGCACCTTTGTTAGAGCTACTTAAGCAGTTTAACTAGAGTCTTACCCTTTCTTGTAATACATTGGATAATAACTAGAATTTTACACATACCTTGTAATAACATGACCATGGCATTAGATAGTTTAAATGACATTATATCACATAACCCTACAAATGTAAGGCAGTGCGAGACATGGTGGGGACCGCCAGAATTTCAAGTTGTAACTCTTAGCGGTGTAAAATCGCCAATTTTTAGTACTCTTGCAGCCATCCACATTAATGCGGGAACAGGGGGGCTCAAGAAGTCAGGGCAACTCGAAACGCTGGGGGACATACTGGTGCAAGAGGGTTCTGGGCTAGACGTTGTAGTCATAAGCGAAACATGGCTAAAATCAGGCGACTACAACGCATATAGCATCCCCGGTTTTAATTTGATTGGCTCAGGACGTGAAACTAGTAAACAGGGAGGAGGGGTTGGCATGTACATACGCTCGAACTGCCTTATACTCTCTAAGCTTGCTATAGTAGTGATGATGGTAACGTACAGGTTCTCAGGGTACATCTGAAGAAGTGCGGTTTTGAAGGATTTATTATAGGTATGTATTCGAGTAGGGTCACGCATAAGGAGGTCCTACTGGATTTGTTGGAAGAGGTACTTCCAATTGGGTTCAGCTCTCCCATGTATAGTAATGGGTGACTCGAATATTAATTTGCTGGCTAATACAGACAGGGAAAGCTATATGTCATTTTTCTCGGAAAGAAGCTTTTTTCATGTCGTCAAGCAAGTGACTCGCCCCGCTTCCGGTACATGTATTGACCATGTTGCTGTTAGAAATTGTGAGGATTTCCTGGAAATCTGCCCGGTCGTTTGGTGCACCAGGCTATTTTCGGATCATTACCCTGTGGTTGTGTTCTTATCTGGAAAGTATTCTCCGGCTACCGAGGCCGTACCTGCTCCGACAGCCTTATTAAGGATACACGATCGGAAGAGTGTCACTTTGTTTCTTGACCGAGTTGCCCAATTAAGCTGGTTAAAAGTGTATGACGCTGACGGCACGGAAGAAGCTTTTGAAGCTTTCAGTAATTTGTTAGTCAATGAATATAATAGATGCTTTAATAATTTCTGCCAGAGTAATTTGAAACAGCATCCAAAGTTAAATTTTTCTGCAAAGTTAAGGCGCTTGCGGCAAAGCGTTAACAAGCTTTATCGTTGGCATCTAAAAGCGCAGTCGGGAGAATCAAAGTCTTCGTATTATCGTAGCTTCCTGCGCTACAAGCGTGAACTTCGTAACGCCAAGACAAATTTTTACAAGACGTGCTTTAGGCAACTCCAGGGTGACACTTCCAAACTTTGGAACTTTATTAATGGTTCGTGTGGCAGAGCCAGAAAGTCAGTGGAGCTTCCCACTACTCTGGAGGCCAGTTCTGGGCTTGTGACTGACCCAACGGATATAGTGACGGAGCTAAATCACCATTTTGCTACGGTGGGATCCAATACAGTAAAAGCTCTCTAAGTCAAGGAAAACGTTCAACCAGCGCTGGAGGCCACCTGGTTTAAGAGAGATTTGTCATTCTCTTTTTTGCCAGTAAGTAAGCCGGAAGTACAGAGAAGTTTAGAATCCACGAAGGCTTCCTGGAGAGTTGGGGCTGCAGGAATCCCAGACCGATTGCTAAAGCTGTCCTCCGTCACTCTTTCTCATCCATTGGCGCATATTATAAACCGTTCCCTGACTACTGGCGTTTTCCCCGCTAGACTAAAGGTGTCCACAATTATTCCCTTAATATAAGGGCGATCGTAAAAATCCGAATAATTACCGACCAATTTCTTTAGTAGATTACCTCTCAAAGATATTTGAAAAGGTAGTTAAGTCCAGATGCGAAGGGCACCTTAGTGCGATTGGGTTCTTTTCGAGGAATCAGTTTGGATTTCGTAAGGCACGCTCAACGGAGCTTGCCCTCGCTCATCTATATCAGGAGGTCGCCAATTCTTTCCAAGACAACCAACTTTGCCTTGGCGTCTTTTTGGATGTTTCTGCCGCCTTCAACTGTGTAAATCATTCGTTGTTCGTACATATGCTCAAAAAACTTGGTTGTGATAGCACTGTTGTGTCTTGGTTTAGGTCATACCTAGCGGAGAGGCAGCAAGCGGTAAAGGTAGGTTGTTTTAAATCGACCTTAGAAGAAGTAAACATCAAGACGCCGCAAGGGTCAATCTTAGGACCGTTTATGTTTATTATTTTGATTAATTTCATTATTAAAGAGATCGCGTCAGAAGGGTCCTGTACGCCCATCGTCTATGCTGATGATACGACCTTACTTTTTCGTATTCAACCATCTGCGATACAGGCTGATGTACAGAAGGCTATGCAAGTAGTAGAGTATGCTGTTCTTGTGTTTGAAAAATTCGGTCTGGTGATAAATGCAACCAAAACAGGACTCACGTTGTTTCGCCTTGCCAAAAGGGTCACGCAGGTTCAAACGCTGGAGCTCAATGGAACGAAAGTGACACTTTCCTCTACTATCAAATGTCTGGGCTTAACTTTACATGAGACGCTTAGATGGCATGATCACTTAGACGTTATTACGCCTAAATGCTATGTGGTAATTTCATCTATTCGTCGTCTACGAGAACTAGGAGTGCCTGTCGAGGGTCTTCTTATGGTGTATAAAATGATATTAGTGCCAACTCTTTGTTATGGTATTTCAATTTGGGGATTTTATAATAAAGGTATAACTCATAGGGCCGAAGTCATTCAGAATGATGCCCTTAGGGCGGTATTTGCGCCGCATCGATTCGGTTCGCAAGTGTTTTCAAGACTTTAAGCTTTTAACACTTAGGGATCTTTATAGGGTAAAAATTGCCACGCTTGCATTTAAGATGTATATGGGAGTTATTCCGGATGATGCTGGTTTTCCTATAAGAGCTGCTGTTAGACGCACAACTCGACGTGCAACGGAATTTGTGAGGCCAATAGCTCTAAAGCAGACCACTCGTCATGCTCTTGCATACACCCTTCCGACTATCTGGACCGAACTTCCCAAAGAAATTCGTGTACTTACCTCAGTCGGAATATTTAAACGCGAGGTGAAAAAATGGGTAACAAGCAAAAACTCTAGTCAAAACTAGTTTCCCGTCAATAAATTGTGTGAACGGGAGAAGTGTTTAGCAACTTCAATTGCTATTTTCGTATGGAGTGAGACATATTATAGTATGAAATAGATAATAGTGGTGTTACACATTTTGCATGCACACTTTTTACACACATTTTTTTTAATGCACATTTTAAATATTTTTATATACGAGAACTTAAGCATTGTGAAATTGCGGTTCCGTGAATAAACCTCAAATTGAAAATTAAAAAAAATATATATATATAGCAGTTCCAGTAAATGAATGTACGTTGGAAAAGTAAATGCTCTTATGTATGCTGGTTCCGAACGTGAGCGATTGAGAGGGATTGGTGGCTCCATCTAGGCGACGCCGTGTGTTCGACAAACGATTTAATAATAATAATAATAATAATAATAATAATAATACAGTTAAAGGGATCATTAGCGTTTGGTTCTATAGTTTTTCACTATAAACGAGGTTATAGGCAATTAAAACTAAATGAATAGGGTTTTTCTTTGATAGTAATATAATGTTTAGTAAACCGTGGGGGATTTGAAAAACTACCTATGGACACATTCAATCCTTTCTAAATATGTCACATTGAGATTGCTGCATTACGAAAGAACCTCCTGGCTTTCATCCAGAAAGAGCTTTTGCATGATCTCTTAACTACTAAAACCTACTGCTTGCCGATTATCTTGCAGTATAATTTCGGCTGGATCTCTCATACTTTTCTAGAAAATGTGACAAAAAGCTTAACTTTCATAAATCCTACCTTGAAAGCATTTGTTCTACTGACTGGATTTTAGTTTTAAAACCGCTCAAGACTACTAACATTGTATGAACTTCTTACACACTTAGATTAAAGCGCACACTTGTATGTTTTTAGTAATGGCACTTAATAAATTGCTATATAATGTTTGTTCACTTTGTTTCGGATAGATGCTTTAATGCGCAACCGACACACGTAAATGGAACGTGGGATGCAAGCCTGTGTAACTCGCACACCGGCTACGGTCCAGATCTCATGACTCCAGTTGTGCTGAGCCTACCTCACTTTCTTAACGCGGATCCAGCGCTGCTAACCAACGTCAGTGGCCTTAATCCTGACCCAAAGAGGCATAGCTTCTACATTGACGTCCATGCTGTGGGTTTTATTATAACACTTTACCAATATATATTTATATATTTACACACCCTTTAGCAGGGGGGCTTTATTAGAACAGATCAACTTGTTTGTACGTAATTCGCATTCCTGGTACTGCGCCAGGCAAACATTTTGTTAACAATTTCTTTCCGGGCAACAGTTTTAGCATGTATGTTGATCCCGGCTCTTGTGTTCGTCAAAATTGAATCAAAGAATATGTTCGCTCGATCTGGGAACTTACAAATAGAGACGAACGTAGCCTTATCAATATCATCTAGAACAACACAAATATCATCACAATTTATATCACAAGTCCTCACATTACAACGAAAAGCAACACGTTTTAAAAACTTATTCTGCAGTTTCCTTAACAAATTTCTATCACGTTTCAATCCTAGATTCCATACTGGAGAGGCATATACAATCACAGGTAGGACATATTGCTTATAAAGTTTGACATACAGATTAGGGTCTTTCAAGACAAAGGATCGCAATATCCAGTGCATTCTCCGACTAGCTGACGCAGCTACCTCTAGAACATGCGGTGTGTAGCTCAGCGTATTACTTGTCAGAACTCCTAAGTCTTTTATCGATGGCTTTGCCGCTAGCTGTTCAGTACCTAATGTGTAGTTATGTACAGGATTATTGCTGCCGAAGTGCAGAACTGCGCACTTATTTACAGAGAGCTTTAGGTCTAATCCTTTACACCAATCCATAAATTTATCGAGTGTTTCTTGAAGAATATTCATGTTCGATTCATTTTCTACAGATATATACATTTTTACATCATCCGCGTAAATTTTCACTCTCACTCCTTCAGATATAATATACTTTAACGAGTCAGTATATAATATGTACATAAGAGGTCCAAGAATTGTTCCCTGTGGACAACCGGACGTGACCTCAGCCGTTGACGACAGACAATCATTTACCCTCACTCTAAAGGTCCTATGTTCAAGGAAAGCTTTGATCCAGTTTGTGAGTTTCTGTCCAACACCGTACCGCGGGAGAATGTTTAGAAGCTTCGAGTGTGTAGTGGTTTCAAATGCAGACTTAAAGTCGAAGTATACACAGTCAAAGGGCTTGCTATCATTAGTTAAAAGAGCCCAGTCATTTTGCGTTTCCAGCAGTTGTAGGACAGTAGAATGGCCTGGTCGATATGCGAATTGCTCCCTAGAAATTAGACCTTGTGAATTCGCATTTCTATAGATCGCATCGGCCAACTCCTTTTCAAATAGCTTGCACGGCACAGAGGTGAGCGATACAGGCCTTTTGTTGTTTGGATCACTTTTGTCGCCGCGTTTATGAACCGGACAGACAATGGCGCAGCGGAAGAGGTCTGGGACCCAATCATCTTCGAGGGTTCTGCGAAATATCAAAGACAACTGAACACACACATCATAGCCACACTTCTTATATACAAGAGCTGGGATACCATCAGGCGTGGCGCTTCGCTTGTTAGCCAGAGAGCGAAGGTGGCGTTCAAGATTTTCAGGAGAGGAGTCAACGTCCTCAACCATGCGCAGATCCTCAGACACAGGCGGCGTTGGTAGAGTAGGTCGTGCGTCGCGTAGCTGGACTTCCGTGGGTGATGGATATGTTGCGGCGAATAATCCGCGCAGAATTTCAGCTTTCTCCTGGTTTTGTGTAGCAACCGATCCATCCGCTCTATTGATCGAGCTCAAACAGTCTTTAACTTTCATTCGCCTTTCGATGTATCTATGAACCGCGGTGGGAACAGCCGATTGGGCTACGGAGCATTCTTCGATGATTCGTTTTCTATGAAGCATCTTTTGCAGTTTCTTTTGCAGTCTAGCTCCTTCTTCTGGCGTCGCTCTGTTCAATTGCTGGGTGATGCTTTCTATGCTAGGATCCAGAACACCATGCAGATTAGGAGACTTCCTGGGTACACAACAATCCATCAGGAAGTGCATGTAAGTGACAAATTTGTTATACATGTCATTCACGTCAATACAGGATTGGAAGAAGGTTGTCCAGTTCGTAGCACCCAGATTCATGGTTAGGCATTCATAGTCTCCCTTGTCAAAGTCCCAGAGTTGTGTACGATCCGTCGTCACACTACGACAACTAGAGATCGTGAACGAGACCATTTGATGGTCTGTTGCAACTGGCGCCGGTGAAACGATGACGTTGCCAACAATATCATCTCTAGCCAGAACAATATCAAGAACATTGCTACCTCTCGTGGGATGCTCAACACATTGCAGTAGTCCTGCTTCGCAACAGTACTGAAGAAACATTTCTTCCATCGACGGTGGTCCTTCTTGGGCTCGTAACTCCGCTCGTCTGGAATGCACAGTGCAAGTCTGTCCAGTTTATGCCAGGTTGATTAAGATCTCCAGCAAGCACTACACTATGTTCATCCGATGTAATTGTTTCGAGATCGGTAATGAGAGTAGCCATTTTAGTCGATAGCTCCGCTCGTGATCCCGTAGGGCTAAAGTACGTACAGATGAGTCGTACTGTGCCGTTCGGAAGAATCAAATCAACCGCAATAAGTTCCGAGGAAGTATTGCCGGTGTCGACCTCAGAGCATGCAAACTTCGAACTAACAAGGAGCAGTACACCGCCACCGTTTTGGCCAACACGATCTCTGCGAAAAACTTCGAATTTGCCACCCGCCGAGAGTTCTGCCGAGGAGACGTTTTCGTTCAGCCAACTTTCCGTGATGAACGCTACGCCGATATCTCCGGTGGTCATGAAGGCAAGCAGGCAGTCGACGGCTCCAGGTTTGGCCAGTGATCGTGCATTGACAGATATGCATTTTATCGTAGAAAATTCATCATCCTTAGGTTTCCTTATTTTGTCCGTTTCAGTGTTCGTTTCCGTAAGAGTCAGCGTACGCTTTCTTTTCTTCAGTGAGTGGGAAGGGTGTCTTTCGATGACATCAGATTCTTTGAGACGGCCATTGAATTCTTTTATAATGGAACCATCGTTCCAGATGTCCTTATCGAACATTCTCTCTACATCAGTGTCTGGTACTTCGACATAGAAAGAAGTGTAATGATTATATATATTTGTTAATTAACTAAGTATGCTCGCTAAACACTAAATATTCCGTGATACTTACATTTATTTAGTACCCTCAGTTTGTGTAAATGTATCGTAGTAGTGCATAGTTTACGCAAAATCTATCACATCATTTTTGCAAGATTTTACTTACATTTATTTAGTACCCTCAGTTTGTGTAAATGTATCGTAGTAGTGCATAGTTTACGCAAAATGTATCACATCATTTTTGCAAGATTTTATGCTCTCAGTGTTTAATCCATATGCATTTCATTATTATTATTATTATTATTATTATTATTATTTAGAAGAATATATATAATGCTTCACGACGTTGCTGCTCGTCGACTTAGTTGCTTCTTCTGCGCGCCGTAGCCGCTCTATCGCTCATGCCCGTGAGGAAGTCCATCCAGTCTCTCATAGTTCCGAGCACTCAGGTCGTGTTACCTTTTTGGATCTCCAGGGACAGTCGCTGGAGAAGGCGTCCGCCCTCTTGTCCATCGTCGTCTGCTGTAAGGCGCCGCCAACCCGAGAGCTCAATGTTACCGTGAGGGGCCCAAAACCACCCATCGTCTCGAACGCGAATGGCGAAAAGTGGTGCGCCCGACTTAGGTCCGCATACTTTCTTATCTTTGAGGTCTCAGCTCGCGAAGCGCGCCGGGACCGACAAGAGAAGGGGTCAGAGAGTCGGTTACCGTCGCATCCCACACCAGGGAACGACCCTTATAAAAGGGTATCAGAGTCATACCGTCGGGACGCTTACCGTCGTCTCTTAAAAGCCCAGATGGTTCCAGGACGCAGGAAATCCCCGCCCTCCGCAGCAATCTTGCAAATATTTCATTGAGGGCAGCGTGTCTTGGGCGCCGGCCCGCTGCGTGAGCGCAAGACAGGCCGTGTCTGGCGAGTCGCCCGACGGGCTAGCCGCAAGACAATTTGTGTGGCTCAACCAAAGCAGCTCCCAATCTCAGGCCAACGCATATCCGGTTGGATTGCTCATCAAGGCGGGTACCCAGTGAGTCAGCGCGTAGTGCATGCAACCAGTCGCTTGCTCCTGGGCGAGCTTGGTCATCACCGCATTCTTCAAGCAGCGAACTAAGCGAAGCTTCGTGGGCCTTCTCGGCCCAGGCCCTCTGACCGGCAAGTCTATCGGGGCCAGGCAATGAAGCTTGAAGTCCAGTCGCTATATCGTCACGAGCCGCCTCGAACATTGCCCGAGCCGCCGGACATTTTCCGACGTAGCATGCATCGAAGCGGCCACGGCCGGGCCAGCCAAGAATCGAGCCGAGGGGAGACCAAGGCCGCCCATCAAAGTGGGGAGGGCCGCCTTTCGTGGTCGTAAGTTTAGACTCAGCACCGTCTGTAGGGCCTTCACCACCACGTCGTCGAATGGTTGGAGAAGATGGTTTAAATCGACTAAGCAGTCTATGGACCGTAAAATATGTTTGATGCGGCCTTGTTGGGCTCCAACAAGCGGAAGACGTTTCTGCATCGCCCACAATCTGTCCATCAAGGGGTCGAGTTGTCCCGACAACGCAGAGGGCAGAACTGGTGCGCCAAGAAGGTTTACAGGTATTTCGTGGTCAGCCACGACTCTACACCCCAGTAGCAGCTCGAGTAAGGCACTTAATGAGGGGTCGTCTAGGTCTGTCCCCAGGCTGAATAGAACCGGTCCCAAGGGGTCCCCCTGCTGTATGCCAGATGCCGAAAGCAACGTCGCGGCGCCAAACACCAGGACGGGTGGCTCTTTGTACGCATGTGACTACTAAGGTGAAGAGTTCCGGGACTGTATCCCGAACCGCATGGAGGAGGTGATCTCTACGGATGGTGTTGAATGCATTGCGAAAATCCAACTTCAGGAGTGCCGTACCGGGGGAGACTTGATTGCATAAAAGCTCTTGCTGCATGTACGATAGTCTCCGCTCCGCCCTCCATATGTGTCTTCATATAATGAGAATCATTTACCTCTTTTAGCTTTCATACCTACTCGGGTAGAGCCACTAACCGCTTTAAAAATTTATTATCGAATATCATAACTCGATGTCACCAGCATATGCAGCTTTATCCTTTGACTTGTCCCACACCTGTTACTAGAAAGTATGGAAGTTCATCTAATCAATTCTATCATGTACTGAATTACAGCTTATACTCTTGCATAGATTAATACTGCGAAACATTATCTGAAATTGCTTAATTCAAAGCGGACTGCTTGGTATGGCGTATTACGTTCATGGAGCAATCGAAGAATCATAAGGCTCCTTCCACAGGACTTTAAGAAAACATTTATGAGAGTGTGTTGACATCCTTGTATTCAGCGATATTTAACTTATTTACGCCTGCAGTGGTTTGGCTTCTAGGCATACACCTTCCAAGAGCGCTACATAACTTTGAACTTTATTTGCCACTCCGCAGAAAAGTTATCCCACGGTTGTTTGGCCACGATAATTCGTTGTGAAAGTTACCTATGAAAGAAATTAGAGTCAAAATCCGGCCTACTTTTGTAGCAGCTCGACTGGACGTGTTTATAGGAACCTTTTATAGATAGCATACTACGTGTTAGTCAGGTAAAGTCTACAGGGGGAACCTTCCCCGCGGGTGACCTCGGACCATTGTTCCGGTAGGCACTCACAGCTCCTACCTGCCCATCGTACTATTAACCGAAGATCTGGGACGTCTGGAGCGAATCTTAAGAGAGGCTGCGGTTTTCAGAACATCGAAGACCCGGAGTTTTAGTCGGTAACGCCGGTAGTCTTGCGGCGAGTCCGACACTGTACGGCCCACATCCAAAGGTGGTGTCCGTTCGTGCGTAACGCATAAAAAAGGTAAAGTCTACAGGGAATATCCTTGTATTTATGCTTATTGATCTTATCCAAAACGGGATTAGTAACGTCACATTTCGGAGGGGTAAGAGTTGCTGCCAGGGTCGCATGGGGTTCCATTCTGGGACCCATCTTCTGAAATTTGGCCTGAGACAAGGTGCAAGACATCGACTGCTCAGAAGGGTGGTCTTGCCCTGATGATCACGGCGCATGGCGACACGACCCTACAAGGCGTAGCCACCAACACCTGATCGATGGTGGTGGAGTGGATAGACTGCATTCATCTGACCCTTGCGCTCGATAAGAGCGAGGCACGCTATCTAACAGGTCGGAACAAATAAATAAGGTAAACCTTGTGAGAGCGGGCTACTCAATCGAAATAAGAAAAAAAAGAAAATGCCTCAGGGTAATCCCCTATACAGAGTTAACCGGAACGGCACATTTGAAACATGTCGCGCGGCAAAAGCCCATGCGTGCGTCTAGCGCGAATTATGTTAAGATGTGGAGCAGTGTCAGGGATAACTGACGGCTTCTAACTTTGGTTGCCGAATCACGCGCAGCGTCTGTTAAGGTGCACGTCGCACTGCGGGCTGCAAAACATCGGGGAACGCTATAGACGGGCTTACAGGCATCATTAATCTGCGTTAGCCGGGCGTACCGGACGGTTTCGAACTCTTGGTCCTAGATAAAATGCTGCAACAGATTCTAATCACGGTGCACGGCCGTGTGGGGCCGCCCAATTAGGCAAATGGTTAGCTACATCATGAAGTCGGCGAAAGCATGAACACTAACTTTTCGTTTTATTATCAAAGGTATAATAAGCGTAGCGTCAGAGGTATTCGTTTATCGCTAACGAATGCAATCTTGGCTGAGGGTCAGCCCGAAAACTATATATACTTATATACGTATACAATTAACCAGATGTTTGCTCTGTTCAATTACTTTTTATTCCAGGGATTGGGTCTGACAATTGACATGAGGCTACGAGCTCAATTCAGCATGAAACTACAATCTGTAGAAGCGGAGCGACTGCCAAAAATATTGTTGCCTATCTTTTGGACGGAAGAAGTAAGTATATTTCTCAAGCTATTTGGACTACGCACAAACAGAAAAATCCAAGCACTGTCTATTGGACAGAAGTACTGGATTTTTTTAATATTATAACTATTACCATTAGTTAGCTTGATATCTCTTGATTATCTTAAACCATGTCACTGTAAACGGATGTGTTCATTTCTGGATCCGCCGTTTTATAGATTTTTTGTATGTGCAGCGGTTTAATTCGATGTTTCTGTTGTTCGACCGTGACTTGGTTCAATTGATTTTCACTTCTGTCACGTTGGTAGGCGGTTCGTGCTGGACCCTAGTTTTCTGACTGATTTCATGCGTGAACTGTGTTTAACGTCTGTTTTCGTATACGGCTACCATTCTTGATACACCATGAACTCCGCAGCATGTGTATTCCGTCGAAATGGCCCGGACTAGAATTAGGTTCCGTTTGCACGAATGTGATGAGACGGGCATGCGAAGTTGCAACCAACATTGTTCTTTTCCAGCAACAGAGACTAACCGCCTTTTGTGCGGACCTCTACTTTTGCCAACTTGGTCTACGGTTAGCTCGTGGGGAGATATTAGACCAATGAAATCCAATGCCGTCATGATTACTAACAGACCGGTCTTTCGAGTTTGGCGCGCCCTCTAACATGGCACAGCAAAGCTCCCGGTCGAAACCAGCTTTGCTGTCGTTTTAATCAAGCGACTGTCCCACCACGTCCTGTTTCCAACAACGGCTCGTTCACCAACATTTATGAGAGAGGTAGATCTCGCTCAGCCAAGCGCCGGAGAAGGCGTCGAGAAGCTATCATTGGCACAGCTGATTCTCAAGGTCTTGTTCCGGCAGTGGCACGAGCGAGACAGAAGTGTTTGTGCTTCGTATCGCACCTTGCGTTACCGCCAGTAAGATGTACAATATCGTTAAATCTAGACGTATAACCCCATGCAGTGTGGCAGCTTAATACAAATAACGGCTCATATTCCACGTTTGTCTCTTCGTCACCGAGGAAGCTGAACGCTTTATACTTAACCCAAAATGTTGGTCACACGGCACCGTGATAATGCTGTACTTTGGTCGCATTGCTCCCGGAAATATTAAATCGCAGTTGACGGTGATAATGTTATAGCTCGGCTGCCTCCTACGTCAGCTAATACAGAGCCGTCGGGGGAAGATATTGGCGAGTATCAGTTTAAATGTCTCTAGTTATATTCTAGATCGTCGAGCCCGGTGGCGTGGTACGATGCGTCTGCGCCTCGCGACCGGAGGAGACACATAGGTGCGCGGGTTCGAGCCCCACCGTTGCACATTTGTATTTATGGAGGTCCGTCTATGAAGCAATGCGAAATGCAGTCCCATGGACGTTAAATCTTGGCTGAGAGTCAGCCCCGAAAGGAGTTATATTCTAGATCAGCTGCTAAACCAAATGCAATTGATATATTAGGAAGTTATTGTTTGATGTATTTGTCATTGTCATATGTGAGATATGGTTTAATGAGAGCACATGCGATGCTGAAAACCGTTTTTGGAAAAAATATAGGGCGTAAACACTCGCGTGGCGGCGTATCTGTGTTCTCGTCACAAAATCGCTAGATTTTGTAGACGCTGACTTTACTTTCCGGGTAAATGTATTTTTGTTGATTTAGTCTCCAGACAAGACGGATTTCGTATTGTCTGCATCTCCTTTGGACGTCAGTTCTCGATGGGTGAAACACATCGACGATATTGATGCCATTATAAACGTCTGCTGTCGAATAGACTGCTCTGTTTTATTGGTTGGAGACTAGAAAATGGACTGGCAATCTTAAATTCTGCTCACCGACTCTACAGCATCGATATTTAGGGCCTGCTGTTCTGCAAATAGGCTATCCCAGCTACTTCGCTCGCCTACTCATGCGATACTACTATGATGACGAAATGAAAACATACAAGTGACTCGATATTACGTCCGGAAATCGGAACGAGATAACAGTGTTATCAAAATGTCCTTTGTGGAATGTTGAGTCCCCAAATAGTCTGTGCCAAACGTCAGGAGAGAACATGTTTAGTGAATATGACATAATATTTTTAACCGAGACATTTGAAACAGATTTTACACGTACCTCTTTTAAAAGTCACAAAATGTTTCATGGATTAGCGGCTAAATTGGAGGGCTGAGGACGACCAAAGTGGGGCGTGTGCATAGGCGTGCGAACGAACGAGCATGCCAAGCTCCTTCGTAGAACCGCCAGGCAGATTATACTAGAACTAGTCGATTAATATCTTATATGTGCTTATAGCGCACCAGAACGAACCGTCCATCAAATAGTACAGGACATAGGTAACTGCGTGGAACTCTGCACGAATGTAAATAAAAATGTAATTATAGGTGGTGATTTTAACTGTGATTTGACAACAGAAGGTGCCAGGCAAGAACGTTTTAAAGCTGCGGTCAACGAACTTGGATTAAGCATTCATAATAAATGCAATGACCCAACATATTTTAGCTGGAACGGATACATATACGGTCGACATTGTTTTATCATCGATACCACAAACAGTCGAGGCTATCTTTGATCTTACCGTAATACCATCGGCACATTGTAATCATTGTCAAGTGGAATTCAAATTACACCGAAGACAAGATGTGGCCACACCTATAATCAATCGACCCTCTTGCTCATTGAATGCCCATATGTTGGAACAAGCACTACAAATGGCCTACGGCACAGATGACATAAACTATATGGAAAAAACGATTAAGTGGTCTATCCACATGGCTGCAAAACCAAAGAACGTGAGACTGCAGAGACACAAGCCGTGGTTTGAAAAGGAGTGTCGACAAATGAAGAAAGTGATCTGCCTGTATAAACCCACAACATCAAGTGAACTCCTACAACTGACGGAATTAAACGAATATTTAAAAATATGACGAAACAAACAAAAGAGACGGCATTACGAGGAACAGCAACCCATTAGGCCAACTTAGGAAAGCGTGCGGAAACCATGGCTACTTCTTCCAAGGAAACCAGTACCTTCAAACCCATTGATAAATGACGAAGAAAGGGTAGCCCACTTTAAAAATCTATTAACGAGAGACGTCATATTGCCAGATCAGGACCATTTAGAGGAAATTGCTGATTTTACTGAGGACGAAGTCAAAGCCGCAATTATATCGAAGCAAAACTGGAAATCAGCAGGACCTAATCGTATTCGTAATGAACACCGGAAAGTCTAATATTGACGCTTTATGCCCTATTGTGACAAAACTATACAATGTGTTCGACAAGGCAAAATTCCTGATGAGTGGCGAAAAAACTATTTACAGCCTATATTTAAGCGAAAGGGAGATGCAACTAACCCAAAGAATTATAGGGACATAGCACTTACAAGCGTCATTTGCAAGATATTAACGTCGCTCATTGTTGATCGATTGTACCCTTGCGTAGAAGTCAAAATTCCGGGGGAACAATACGGGTTTTCAAAGAGACGATCGACGTCAGATGCAGTTAAATTTGTTTTAAATCATGTATCACAACGTCTCTCTAACAAGACATACGCTGATAATGACATATGCTGCGTTTATAGATACAGATAGAGATACTGCTTTCGATTGCCTGCCAAGGGACCGTCTATTAGGCACGTTTCGCAAACATTTTAATATAAAGGGCCCCCCTTTTAATATCGTTTATAATATATTAGCCCACAATATAATTTTGGGTGAAAAACGGCGACCACTATGTATAAACGCCCGTAACACAAACCATCGGGGTAGCCCAGGGAGACTCAGCTAGTCCATTTCTTTTTATTTTGTATGTAACTGGACTCGCAGACTTACTGCGTAACCTTAAAGCCCATTTCGCATTTTATGCTGACGACCCAGTTATTTTAGCAAAATCTCGTAACCATCTACAGTTTTACCTCCACGAAACTGCGAAGTGGTGCGACGAAAACAAGCTCAAGATTACCGCTGAAAAGTCGCAGGTTTTACACTTTAGTAGGGTCATACGCGGCTAGAGATCATGATCTGTCAGTATATGAAAAACCACTCCAATTAGTTAGACACTTCTTGTACATAGACGTATTTAGACCCCCGGGCTCTCTTTTAGCAGACATACCGAGAAGATACAAGTAAAAGCTACATCTGCAATGTTTTTTAGACAATATGCATGATGTGGACGTAAAAACAGCTATACATTGCTTAAAATCAAAGTACTCCCTATAGCAACATATTGCCGTTCTACAATTGCACCATACCTGACCCTTAGCCATTTAAAGTCTAAACAAGCTAGTCCAAATATGTTAAGCGTGTTTTGCGGCTTCCAAAGTGCGCGTCGGCAACACTTGCCTTAGAGATGTGCGGAGAGTGAACACTTATTGAAGACCTAGCACTTAATAACACACCAGTTACAGCGCATATTCTAGACTCATATCGAGCCTATAGAGTGAACACAAAAATGTTTTTATTAATTTAAAAATTGTAGCTGAGAATTATACTGATGGCCCGGACTTTTGTCCACATAGATGGAAAGGAGCCATGCAAAGGAACCGCTTGCTAATCTGCCGAATAACCTGGCACGGGTACCACCAGTACATATGCATGAAGCCAAGCTGTTTTAATATTGAAGAATGTGTTTGTAGCTTCTGCGGATAGTGTGATATTGGACGCTATCATATACCTTTGTGTGCAGAAATTTGCGAAACGTCCTTATCATCGAAATCGTTAAATACATACTGTGAGACCAGAAAATCACATTGTGACACCTTGTGAAAATTGAATCAACTGTCTACGAATGTTGTGGTAAAATAAATGCTGAATTGAATATTAAACTTGCGATGATATTGCTAGTAGTATAATGCTGTGGAACGTTCAGTCCGATCATAAAATAATGGATGCCGTTTTCATTACGAGTCATATAGACGGTGTTAACTGGACTAGCTTTGTGTGGACTCTCCGAATGTAAACGTAATGTACACTCAACTTATTGGGTATTCTTTATTATTATTTTACACGTTTACTTCGCTGGCTGACCAGTGTAGTCCCATTGAGGACAAAAATCGTCTTGGTCATAAACTAAGGTCGTGTAGAATTGCATTTCAGTTCCCTTAGCTAACGAGATGACTAGAAGACTTTTCGCTTGCTTTTTGTTACGCCACTAACCGACTAAAGTGCACAGAATCGTTTTCCCCTGTCACCTCAGGTCCAGCGGTGATCTCTACTGACTCACAAAAAGCTGAGTTTTTAGCTGAAAATTTAGTATTGTGTTATCTGCGTCCGGTTCCAATATTTCACTGGCAAATAACCTACGCAGCATTTTGCATCCTGATGGTTACCCTCTATGAGTAAGCAATTGACTCGCCTCTGTCCGGCCTTTACTTGTGGGTTCCCTAAGGAATTCTTTCTATTGGGATCTTCCCTCCGGTTCCCAGGCGTATCCATCTCCCACTTGGTGCAATTGTATCTGGCTGCACTGGCAATCTGCAACTACTCAACAAACTAACCCTGTTACCTAACCAACTAATTTTCGAGTTAATGAGCAACTTCAGAGTGCTTATACGACTACAACCGCAGGTCTCTGTTTTTAAAGAAGCACTAGAGATTTATGACCTCTTGAATTCAGCAGGGATCTTTATAGATTTGTTTTTTTTTCGGACTTGAAAACAGAGTTTTTTTTCCTACTAAATTCTGCTTTATATATATATATATATATGCATCTGAGAATTTATCATCTTATCGAATAACTGACTAGAGGATCCACAAGGAGCAAGAAACCCTATCCGATCATCTCTACGGAACTTTCTCCGTCAATCTAGCTTACGCACAGCCTATTTTCCCGACACAACGCAACGCTTTCCCAGACTAAAGTAGACCCGCCAACAAAAAGCATTAAAAAGGAAAGTATCTAATCTCATTGAATCCTTGGCAGTGAAAATCTGCACTACTAGAGGAAGCCTGCCGAGACTCCAGCTACCACTCACATCCTATGATAGCCAATCGTCCACCGTGCTACAGGTGGAATAGTTAGACTGCCGAAAAGTAAATGACTTGCCACTGACGAGTATGCGCGCGCCGCAGAGCAAGGCACCAGACAGAACTCTCCTATTTATGGGAAGAATACAGAGAAGCACCAAGAGCCCTACATAAGGCCATTAAGATAAGCAGAAAAAACACTGGAACTCTTTGTGTGAGGAGGTTGGGAAAAAGCCCTGGGGCAAAGGGTTTAAGATCGTGCGTAACAAAATATACATATAAGCTGACAATTAATGCATCCAAGACGAAAATCCTTCGGTTTTCCCTGAAGAGGACTATACGAGAGAGGACGATACTTATGTCTTTTACAAAACACATAGAGAACAAGCGTGCAAAAGTAGTATCGGCCATGACGCTACTCGGAAATCTTACACAAATTGACATTAAGACTGGAATGAACCTTTTTAAGATAAAAATAGCTCTAATTATACCTTACTGTCTTCGAGCCATTGCACCAAACTTAACCTTAGATAACATGAAAGAAATAGACAAAATAAAAGCTAATTTTGTGAAGTATATGCTCGGACTACCGCGTAGCGTATCAGCAACTTTGGCGCTGGAACTATGCCAAGAGCGAAGCTTTGTGGAAGATCTTATTCTGGACAAATACGTTTTAGCGCACTCGTCGTAGAGCAATATTGCGCCTACAGAGAAAAGCGTAATTTAAGCTTTGTCATAGAGTGGTTCACCGCCGGTCCTGCATTCACGACAGACCGTTGGAAGCAGGAATGCAAGTGAACCGATACCACATACTGCAATGCAAGGAAATAGAAGCTGGTTCGACGCATGTAGTAGTAAAAGACGTTATCAGCCGACATTAATTTTAGGTAATATCTACCAATTTCTGGTGAAATAAACTTTTATCTATAAAAAAATGCACCACGCACAGCCGCCCCTACCAGTAGAAGAAGCCCGACCGACCATGAAAGCGCTGTTTCCATCGCAATCCTCACCAGCGGGGATTATCTTAGAACTTTGATATATATGAGCATATACGGGTGGATTGGTCATCAAGGCGAGTACCCAGTGAGTCAGCGGGTAGTGCATGCTACCAGTCGCCTGCTCCTGGGCGAGCGACAGCTAGAAGACGTGCCTTGTCCTGGTCATCACCGCATTCTTCAAGCAGCGAACTAAGCGAAGCTTTGTGGGCCTTCTCGGCCCAGGCCCTCGCCCAGGCCCTCTGACCGGCAAGTCTATCCGGACCAGGCGATGAAGCTTGAGGTCGAGTCGCTATATCGTCACGAGCCGCCTCGAACATTGCCCGAGCCGCCGGACATTTTCCGACGTAGCATGCATCGAGGCAGCCACGGCCGGGCCCACCAAGAATCGAGCCGAGGGAAGACCAAGGCCGCCCATAAAAGTGGGGGGGGGGGGCGCCTCTCGTAGTCGTAAGTTTAGACTCAGCACCGTCTGTAGGGCCTCCAACACCTGGTCGTCGAATGGTTGAAGAAGATTGTTCAAATCGCCTGAGCAGTCTATGAATCGTGAAATATGTACGACTCGGCACGCGGAGAACAACGAGTGAAGCAGGTAGTCCCTAATGGGCTCCAGAAGTGGAAGACGTTCCTGCATCGCCCACAATCCGTCCATCAAGGGGTCGAGTTGTCCCGACAACGCAGAGGGCAGAACCGGTGCGCCAAGAAGGTTTATTTCGTGGTCAGCCACGACTCTACACCCCGGTAGCAGCTTGATTAAGGCACTCAATGAGGGGTCGTCTAGGTCTGTCCCCAAAGCGAACACCCACTGACTGCCTCAAAAGCGCACCTTATCGAGCAAGTCCACCATCGGTCCACCAAGTGTGCCATTATCTAGGTACCAAGCGTTGAATGGCACTTGAACGGAGTTAACCAGCTCACGTATCCCCAGGCTGAATAGGGCCGGCCCCAACGGGCCCCCTGCTGTATGCCCGATGCCGCAAGCAACGTCAAACAACAGGACGGATGGCTCTTTGTACGCATGTTCCACTAAAGTGAAGAGTTCCGGGACTGTATCCCAAACCGCATGGAGGAGGTGATCTCTACGGATGGTGTTGAATGCATTGCGAAAATCCAACTTCAGGAGTGCCGTACCGGGGGGACTTAATTGCATAAAGGCTCTTGCTGCATGTACGACAGTCTCCGCTCCGCCCTCCATATGCAGATTATATTATTGCCAACCTAAATATAGCAGGGCTGTCGATGAACTAACAACGGAGGAACTTACAACACATAGTAGTGTCTTCATATAATGAAAATCATTTACCTCTTTTACCTTTCATACCTACTCGGGTAGAACCACTAACCGCCTTTAAAAATATCATAACTTGATGTCACCAGAATATACAGCCATATCATTTGACTTGTACCACACCTGTTACTAGGGAGTATGGGAGTCCATCTAACCAATTCTATCATGTACTGAATTACATCCTACACTCTTGCATATATTAATACTGCTAAACATTATCTGAAATTGCCTAATTCAAAGCGGACTGCTTGGTACGGCGTATTACGGTCATGAAGCAACCGAAGAATCATAAGGCTCCTTTTACGGGACTTGAAGGAAACATTTATGAGTGTTTGACATCCTTGTATTCTGCGATATTTAACCTTATTTGCGCCTGCAGTGGTTTGGCTTCTAGGCATATACCTTCCAAGAGCGCTACATAACTTTTAACTTAACATGCCACTCCGCAAAAAGTTATCCCACGGTTGTTTGTTCACGATAATTCGTTGTGAAAGTTAACTATGAAAGAGGTTAGAGTCAAAATCCAGCCTATTTTTGAAGTAGCTTGACTGGACTTGTTTATAGGAACCTTTTATAGATATATAGCATAGTACGTGCTAGTCAGGTAAAGTCTACAGGGGGAACCTTCCCCGCGGGTGACCTCGGACCATTGTTCCGGTAGGCACTCACAGCTCCTACCAGCCCATCGTACTATTAACCGAAGATCTGGGAGGTCTGAAGCGAATCTTAAGAGAGGCTGCGGTTTTCAGAACATCGAAGAGCCAGAGTTTTAGTCGGTAACGCCGGTAGTCTTGCGGCGAATCCGACACTGTCCGTCCCATATCTAAAATAAGAAAAAAGAAAATACCTCAGGGTAATCCCCTATACAGAGTTGACCGGAACGGCACATTTGAAACATGTCGCGCGGCAAAAGCCCATGCTTGCATCTAGCATGAGTTATGTTAAGATGTGGAGTAGTGTCGGGGATAACCGAAGGCTTTTAACTTTGGTTGCCGAATCACTTGCGTGTTAAGGTGCACGTCGCACTGCGGGCTGCAAAACATCGGGGAACGCTATAGACGGGCTAACGGGCACCATTAATCTGCGTTAGCCGGGCGTACCGGACGGTCTGGAACTCTTGGTCCTAGATAAGATGCTGCAACAGATTCTAATCACGGTGTACGGCCGTGTGGGGCCGCCCAATGAAGGAAATAGTTAGCTACATCATGAAATCGGCAAAAGCATGAACACTAACTTTTCGTTTTATTATCAAAGGTATTATACGCGTAGCGTCAGGGGTATTCGTTTATTCGCTAACGTATAAAATCTTGGTTGCTGGTCAGCCTGAAAACTTTATATATACGAGGTGTGTTCAAAACGTATCGCGACTTTTGTGTTTTTTCAAAAATTATTCATTTATTTATGAATATCTATTTTGTCCCCTTCAAAGTAATCCCAATGAGATATTATACACTTGTGCCAACGGTTTTTCCAATCTTCGAAGCACTTCAAAAAAACATTTTTTTTTATCTTGTTCAGCTCCTCCTTCGATGCCGTCTTTATCTCGTCAAGCGTAGCGTAACGTCGTCCTTTCATGGGCCTCTTCAGTTTAGGGAACAAGAAAAAGTCACAGGGGGCCAGATCTGGGGAATACGGTGGCTGCGGCATCATTAGTGTGTTGTTTTTGGCCAAAAACTCGCGCACAAGCAACGATGTGTGAGCAGGGGCGTTATCGTGGTGCAAAAGCCAATTTTTGTTCTTCCACAAATCCGGGCGTTTCTGGCGGATTGCTTCGCGCAAATTGCGCATAACTTGCAGGTAATATTCCTTATTGACCGTTCTACCCTGTGGCAAGAACTCATGATGCACCACGCCCCTGCAATCGAAGAAAACTGTCAGCAAAACTTTCACATTCGACCGAACTTGGCGCGCTTTTTTCGGTCTTGGTTCGTGCGGCAGCTTCCATTGAGATGATTGAGCTTTGGTTTCCACGTCATAACCATAAACCCACGATTCGTCACCAGTTATGACCCTCTGGAGCAAATTTGGGTCGTCGCGGACAGAGTCCAACATCTCATTAGCAATGTTCATGCGATGCTGTTTTTGGTCGCAATTGAGCAATTTTGGTACGAATTTCGCGGCGACCCGTCTCATGCCCAAATCATTGATAAAAATCGAATGGCACGAGCCAATCGATATGTTTAGGTCCTCAGCAACTTCTCTAACGGTGATTCGACGATTGGCCAATACAATTTTCTCCACTTCATTAATTTTTTCGTCTGTTGTTGAAGTGCTCGGGCGTCCGGCACGCTCTTCGTCGTTCACATCTTCTCGGCCTTCTGAGAACATTTTGTACCACCAATAAACGTTGCTTCGGTCCAAGGTAGCTTCTCCGTATGCCACAGTCAACATTCGGAATGCATCCGCGCACTTAATTTCGTTTTTCACACAAAATTTGATACAGGTTCTTTGATCCATTTTTTTGAATAGGTAAAAATCGAAGACGATCCAAAACACGTGCAAGCAAAGCAGCTGTCAACAATTAAGTGAACATTCAAAATGGCCGAGCTTGTCGGCATAAGTGAGAGACATGAGTACCAACATAACGCCACAAAAAATCGAAATTCGAATATACGTAACCCGCGAAAATTCAAAAGTCGCGATACGTTTTGAACACACCTTGTACATATATACGTATACAATTAATCAGATGTTTGCTCTGTTTATCTGCTCTTTTTTATTCCAGGGATCGGGTCTGACAATTGACATGAGGCTACGAGCTCAATTCAGCATGCTACTACAATCTGTAGAAGCGGAGCGACTGCCAAAAATATTGTTGCCTATCTTTTGGACGGAAGAAGTGAGTAGTATTTTCTCTAGCTATTCGGACTACGCACAAACAGAAAAATCCAGGCACTGTCTCTTGGACAGAAGTACTGTATTTTTTTAATATTATAACTATTACCACTAGTTAGCTTGATATCACTTGATTAGCTTAATCCATGTCACTGTAAACGGATGTGTTCATTTCTGGATCCGCCGTTTTATAGCTTTTTTGTATTTGCAGCGGTTTAATTCGATATTTCTGTTGTGCGACCGTGATTTGATTCAATTGATTTTCACTTCTGTCACGTTGGTAGGCAGTTCGTGCTGAACCCTGGTTTTCGGACTGATTTCATGCGTGCACTGTGTTTAACGTCTGTTTTCTTATACGGCTACCATTCTTAATGCACCATGAATCCCGCGGCATGTGTACTTTGTTGAAATGACCCGGACCAGAATTGGGTTTCGCTCGCACGAATGTGGTGAGACGGGCACGTGAAGTTGCAACCAACATTGTTCTTTTCCAGCAACAGACCCTAACTGCCTTTTGTGCGAACCTCTACTATTGCCAACTTAGTCTGCGGTTAACTCGTGGGGAGATATTAAACCATTGAAATCCAATGCCGTCATGATTACTAACAGACCGGTCTTTCGAATTTGGCGCGTCCTCTTAAGTGTACAGAATCGTTTTCCTGTATAACCTCAGGTCCAGCGGTGGTCTCTACTGACTCACAAAAAGCTGAGTTTCTAGCTGAAAATTTAGTATTGTGTTATCTGCGTCCCGTTCCAAAATTTTACTGGCAAATAACCCAGGCAGCATTTCACATCCTGATGGTTACCCTCTATGAGTAAGCAACTGACTCGCTTCTGTCCGGCCTTCACTTGTGGGCTCCCTAAGGAACTCTTTCTATTGGGATCTTCCCTCCGGTTCCCAGGCGTATTCATTTCCTACTTGGTGCAAATGTATCTGGCTGCACTGGCAATCTGCAACTACTCAACAAACTAACCCTGTTACCTAACGAACTATCCCTCTAGTTAATGAGCAACTTCAGAGTGCTTATACGACTACAACCGCTGGTCTCTGTTTCTAAAGAAGCACTAGAGACTTATGACCTCTTGAATTCAGCAGGGCTATCTATAGAATTGTTTTTCTTCGGATTTGAAAACAGTTTTTTTCCTACTAACTTCTGCTTTATATATATATATATATATATATATATATATAGACCTTTGCATCTGAGGATTTATCATCTTATCGAATAACAGTCTAGAGGATCCACGAGGAGCAAGAAACCCGATCCGATCATCTCTACGTAACTTTCTCCGTCAATCTAGCTTCCTCACAGCCTATTTTGCCGGCACAACGCAACGCTTTCCCAGGCTAAAGTAGACCCGCCAACAAAATGCATTAAAAAAGAAAGTATCTAATCTCATTGAATCCTCGGCAGTGAAAATCTGCACTACTACAGGAAGCGTACTGGAAAGTCATTCAGTAATGCCTATGTCAAGTATCTGGGCAAGGACCTATGGCGCTCAACAAAGCACAATCAAGTCGCACGACTTCCACAGCAGCCGCACAGGTCCTCTTCAGATAAATTGCCTGGGACCTCAGAGTTAATGAACTGGCATCAAGGAACTCCTTAATTAAAGGATTAAACTTAACTCCTAAATTAAAAGCCTACTTAAAACAATTCAGCCGGGCTATCCTGGATATTAGGCAAAATCAATACTCCCTGATCTCAGTAATATGGTTAAGCCATAAGCACGGCTAGTTTGCCAACCCACTTACGATACTGCTAACAAGCCATGGTAGCTGCTTTCAGCAATACCTACACCGAATTGGTAAAGCTGACTCCCCCGGATGCCGTACATGCAACTCAGGAGAGGCTGACGATATACGGCAGGAAGATTAGCAGAAACTGTTTCCGCAGCAAAGATAACCGCCACACAAAGTTGAGCAGCCTAAAGGGCAAGAAATGTGCCCAGGTGAGGTGATCTCGAGAAGACAGTACTGCGGCCACCCCCCGGGGTTTGTGAGCCCCACAGTGACGTGGTTTTAACAACGACACCCGGTGTGCACCACGCATTTTACAAGTTACCTCTATATAGTCTAGATGATACAACTAGTTAAAGAAAGTTGTCATGTGTACGAATGAGAACATTTCTAGAAATGTTAACTGTTAGTTTTGCATGAAGTGAGACATGTTAAAATGTGGATAGATATTGTAAGTTCTTTTTTACATTTTACATATTTCGTTTACGAGAACTTGAGCACTATGAAACTTAAGTTTAATAATGAATACATATTCAATTCGAAACTTAAAATTATATATATATTTTTTATAATTTTAGGCCTATGGATCATCAGACAGGGATGCAATATTGACGAAGCTCAAGCATTGCGACGTCATATGTTGGACGGCGCTGGCCGCCTGTTTCTGCTTACTCGCGACGTCTGCTTTGTTTGCTGGCCTTCTCTTGTGACTACCGCTTAGAAGAACGAAATACACTAATCTAGCTCTTTAGAAATTTTAAGCACGACAGTAGAAACGTCTTAGCTACGCAACGCTCCCTTAATGTGTATATGTCTACAACATAACTTTCCCTTTTGACTCTTGCAATATATATATATATATATATATATATATATATATATATATATATACAATATACATAATTTCGAGATCACTTATTTCCTAAAAATACAATTATTTGGAGAACCATTGCGTGTTGGAAATTTGTCGAAAAGTGCGTGCATATGATGTATGTGCAGATTGAACAATTGATCTACAGTCTTGTAGTCACCTTTCCAAAAGTTAAAGCCACGGCCATATTGACTGCGACATACCATTCAAATGTAAGATCAAATGCGAGAGCGTTATGATCAGATCAACAGATGCCTCCATGCTTCTCTCGGCCAATAAGGAAAATTGCCTCACTTTTTTCGGGCGCCTACTTGAGGCCGTGCGCTACCAGCCAGGTGTTGATCATATAGATGGCAATTTGTGCTTCACCTTGTAGCGCTATCTTTTCGCGGAAACACAATTAGGAAATCGTGTACTGATCATTTGTGAAGGGCGTCCAGACGATTGTCTACGCGGATGACCTAGCCATCTTAGCCAAATCGCGCAAGAAAGACGCGCTACAACGATGAGCACAATTTGCCATCGATGTAGTAAACGATATCTCATGTTTCGTAAAGAATGTCAAGAGCGATATGTCACAAGTTTACGGCATTTTCATTAGTATAACGGGAAGCGTGAGGATGTGCTTAGGGACATTCAAACGCATCGTGAAGAAATTCAAATTATTCAAAGATAGCGTAAACACCCCAGAGCGGCGCAATATACCTTAAATCAACGTCCTATTCCTCAAGCTCAAAAACTACGTTCTTGAGTATTGGCGTCAACACTGACCCAACTCAACCACCGAAAAAAAAGCCTAGTCGCACATTAAGGAGAATCAAGAAGCTCAAAAAAGACAATACGATGAAAGACAGTTGCAAGCTGCATGCATTGGCAATTGGTTAAAGTATCAGAATTCAGCCTCTCTTTTGTCCGAATCTCTTTTGTCCAAAGCTTCCTCTGGGGGGAACGGGGGCAATCTACGCGGCAAGCAACAGTACCAACAAGAACAGAGCAACACAACGAGCTGATGCTGATGTGTTTGCCGCAACTTCAGACTCATCAGCTTGTTATACAACACCATCCGATCTAGAGGACAGAAACGAAACAAATTGGCTCACACAATGTCTTATGCAGTCAAACCACTCCGCATGCTGTAACAAGGACCAAATGCTCTTAGTCGGTGCTATATACGAAACGAGCACAGAGACGTTTAAGAATGCCACCCAAAATGATATAACCGCAAATAAATCATTAGTAGCTAAGAGTTAAGACAACAGGCGAGAAAGTTTATTCTAAAAGTTGCTTTTATTCGTTACGTTCCTTGAAATAAGGGAGATGTCAGTGATTGTTGACATTAATCAATCATTATTCAATTGGAATTACCATAGTGGTATATTAATTACATGAATACTGGTAATAATACATGAGCGTTCGAAAAAATGCAATGTCTTACTTAAAATTGTGTTTTTTTTCACCGTTGTTGTTGTTTCTTGTTACTGTTGTTTCTTGTTTCTTGGTTGTTTTTATTTCTTGTTGTTGTTGTTGTTTCTTGCTGTTCTTGTTTCTTATTGTTGTTGTTGTTTCTTTCCTAGCCTTTAGGTGTTCGTCGAGTAGAGCTTTCCAGCATGGTGTCAGCGCCAACGTTTGCTTTAAGTGTTTATTTCGTATCATATCGTTTCCGGCCGCTTTGCCTCTAGGTGCCCTTTCAATTTCCCTGACAACGTCTTCGATTGTGACCTCACGAATTACCCATTGCCGTTCAAAGTATGTGCCTTTGTCCCAAAACACATTGTATAATTTTATTTCTTTTCGAGTGATGTCGTCCCCTGTAGCATACTAGCAAAGTGCTTATTCAGTCGCTCAGTCTCCACTGGGCACTGCTGTTTTCTTTTCATTGGACTCTGTAAGAGATTTACCAGTTTGCGTTCATATGACCATGTGAATTTCCCCTGGGAGACACACTTGCTCAACTCCCCTTAAGAAAATTCCACTATCCAAATTTATCCCGGTTTCCAGCTTACGGCTCTTTCATACCCACTGCTGCTAACCCTGAATGCCATCCCCATAGGTATGTACCTTCTACGTGCCACTCCTTCCCAAAATGATGTATTTTCTCCTGAAAATGCTTTAATAGTTTCCCTTGTCCAACCTGACATTGAAACCCCCCGCTACTATTATCAGTGTTTTTCTTGTTACCGCTTCCGGTCTCAGTGGAATCGCACCTGCTAGTTTTACATAAGCTGCGTTAATCTTAATTCCCCTTGACGCTATTGCTACTAAATTTTCCGCTATTATTACTATTTTCATTTCTCCAATCTTTGCTCTTGTAAATACTAAACCCCTCCCCCCGCCCCACTTGCCCTACCCCGTCCCTCGTCTTTATGTGAAAGTGCGTGATATACGTAGAATCCCCCTAAAGTGAAAGGTTTTACAGCCCAAGTTTCCGTAAATTCGTCTTCGTGGGGAAACGACTTCTACCGTCAACTTATTTTCCCTATTGTTTACAACCAAAGACTTCGCTTCGTAAAATTATCGGATGTTTGAATGTTAGATACTGGTATGCTGCGGTACCGATAAAAGTAAATGTAACACATAGGTGGAGAACAATAACCGGATAAGGGACTAGGGAGTGAATAAGCTCAATTTGAGCAAGAATGAAGATTCTACCATGGCCTGTTGAACGGAAGAAACCCCTCTCAAGGAAGTGATGGCGGATTAGAAACTGGCTCAGTGGCCACGGTTAGGATCCCCAATGATCAAGAAGCGGCAGAAGCTGGGGTAGAGCAAATGTTCCAGGACGCTACAGAAAAGCCCGAGAAGACGAGCCGTAAGGAAGTGATAAAGAAAGCGGCAAAAACAGCTTGTAGATTAAACTTCATGATAAAAACACTACCAAAAACTGCCTCGGAATTGGAAGCTCTGACCGTGAAGCACACTAAGACCCAAACTGACATCAAAATGATATCAGAGCTCCACAGGGCGGCCACGAGGCTTTATGAAAAACGTCGTCTCGGACTAACAGAGCTAGGAAGTGAGCTAAAAGGTTCTAAAGCTGGAGGCGGAGCTACAGCTAACAAATGCTTCAGAGACGACCCTAGTCACAAAGGCATTTGAAAATCCACCATTTTGGAACAGACGTAAACCGAAGATTAGCGCCAAGATTATTAAGGAAGAGAAGGAAGAATATTAAGGATGAGAGCACTGTGCAGCAGAGGCGCATGAAGGAGGCAACAATTGAGGAGGAGCTGGTCACGCTAATTAAAGAGAATTGGCCAATACGGCTCTTCAGCAGAACCAAGAACGTTCGCGGTAGCATTTGGACGAAAAAAAAAGTGAGGGCGGTGGTGATACGCGACGGGTCGGGCAAAGCCTCAGAGCTTGTTGCTGATGCCGCAATTCTCGGCGGTAACCAAGGTAAAGGCCGTCAAACCTAGAAACGTGGCAGTATTTCAAACCCGGGCGGCAATGGTGCCGAAAGGCCGAAATTCTGTCGCAGTGGAATTATCAGAAATCACTAGGACTCTCATGGTCGGAAAACTAGAGGAAGGAGAAGTAATTACGCATTGAAAGTGAGCCAAGCAAGACGCAAGGACGCAGAAGCGGGACACCGGTCAAACGGGCTAGAAGAGACTCTCGATTGCGTTCTTCTATTTGGAAGACTTGAATACAGTGATAGCCCAAAAAGCATGCTGGAGAGGACAGCTCGACGCCTCAGTCGACTTCTGCCTCAAGGAAAGCCAGAAAAAGAATAGAGGAAGAGAAAAAGCTTTCGAAACACAGACAGAACCGCCAGTACGAACACACTGGTTGTCCGAGTAGTTGTTGGTTATTGCCCGGTAATTCGAAATATACTCGTTGCGGTGCTTCTCCGACAATACGAAGAGCTCGATCGTGAGAGCTGATAACACTGCTAGCTTCGTCCGGGGTGATTGCGGTATTCGCGGCAAATGAAAACTACCCCCGTTGTCTGTATAGTGAGAACGAATATTATATCTACCCACGCGAGCAAAACCAATATCGAGAAGCAAATACAGGCTGTATATTATATTATTCTTGATATACATTTGTTCTCGTTTCGCATTATTCTGGATTTTACAAAGGTATTATTTAGACGCTTCGTTATCGATGTGTTGTGACAAGCAGACCACTTATTATATACGCGTCAACCTACGACTTATACGAAAGATATTCACATACCCTTTAGTACGGGGGCTTTATTACAATCACAGGTGAGTGCTCCTTTACAAAAAAGAACTTTGCCTAAGCGGGCAGCTTACGAGGAAGGTTGTGTAATGTTATACCTACAAGCTAGACGCTATGCAAACATCTTGTTAACAATCGTTTTTGTAGCAACAGTCAATGACTGGATATTGTGCTCGGCGCGACTTCTCGTTGCGATAATATTGAAGAACTTCGCCGCTCTCTCAGGCTGCTTACATATCCGAGCAAACGTGGATTTGTCAATTCTTTCTAACATGGATGCAATATCTTAATATTTTACATCATTTTAATTGATGTCGCAGCGAGACGCAACACGCAAGTTTCTTATTAAGCTTAGTACGTGTGTTATTGTCACGGATATAGCATATATTGCGCACCGGCGAGGCATACAGTAGGGGAGGTGTACAAGGAGGGTTTTTTAACACAATATAACCAAAGATCCAGTTCAGCCTCCGTGTGGCCAGAGCTGCCACTTCTAAAATGTGGAGAGTATAACTAAGAGTAGTTTGTCAATATGCCTAAATCTTTAATAGACGCCTTAGCCATTAGCATCTCCGAGCCCAATGTGTATCTGTATACACGGTTATTGTGGTCAACGTGTAAAACGGCACACTTATTTACAGATATCTTAAGATAGAGCCCCTTGCACCACTCTATAAAAGCATCAAGTGTTTTTGAAGAAGTCTGGCATATATCATATCATATCACCTTTATTGAAAAATGGGTATTACAATAGAAGCAAAGTCGTTTTGAATCTGTGAACGACGTGCAATCCTCCAGGCAAATGTGTTGTTCACAACGTCCACCCGAGCAATCTCGTGGGGCTGGATGGAAACGCCGCTCCGGAGATTATTTGGTCTTAGAACAAAATACCTAGTAATAAGTTTCTGACGCGCTAGTTGTTTAAACATGCGGTAATCGGCATGGGATTGGTATTCACTAACACTAGGCAATGTGATACGCTCGCGTGGTAGACAACACCGGCGAGCAGCTCGTTTCACAAACTTATCCTCCACGCTCTGCAAAAGGTCAACATCTCGTTTATAGAATGGCATCCATACGTGACAGCAATAAGTCCACTTTGGTACCACTAAGGTTTGATACAGCTTTAGGTACACATTATGGTCCTTTATAATGAAAGACCGCATTATGAGATTACATATTCGAGACGCGGCCTTGACAACCTCAGCCATGTGAGGTCTAAACTTCATTTGGCGGTCGAAGCTTACCCCGAGGGCCTTGTAGCGTGAGACTTCAGGAATGGGTTGGCTGTTTAGCATATACTGAGTAGTATCTGGCAATGTCTTGAGAACAGCAGATTTGGAAGAAGATATTTGCATGCGGTTGTCCTCTGCCCATAGGGATACGGTATCAATCGCTTTCTGTAGTATAGCTATGTTGCTGTCGTTTTTTGCCTCAGCATAGATTTTGAGATCGTCCGCATACAGCTTATATGTAACACCAATATCTCGAAGCATTACCCCGAGATCCGGTACAAATATAGTGTACATTAGGGGGCCTAAGCATGAGCCCTGCGGGACACCAGATACACACCTGCCGACCGCGGAATAGCTATTCTCAACTTTGACGACAAATGTACGGTCTCTCAGGTAAGCTCTGCATCAGTTTATGATTCTGGGGCCGATACCTAACGCTGACATCTTTGTCAGAAGCAGATGATGGTCAACGCGGTCAAATGCACGTGAAAGATCAAAGTAAACGACATGCAGAGGGATGTTGCGATTTCGGGCAAGCGCCCAATCGTGAGCTACTTCCAATAACTGGGTACCCGTTGATCGACCCTTTGTAAAACCATGTTGTGAAGAGTCCAACAGGTCTTTAGAATCAAGAAATGTATAAAGCTCAGCCACAATTATTTTCTCCAGTAGCAAACAAGGTATTGAACATTGAGACACAGGTCTGTAATTTTCTGGCGCTGCACGAGAACCCTTTTTGTGCGTCGGGGTGATAATGGACTGCCGAAAGAAACTCGGTACTTCACCGTCTTCGAAGGAGCGAGTAAATATCAATGATAATGATATTTACTCGCTCCTTCTGCCAAGCTGACAGAGAGCTCTTTGAATAAAATTGGAGGAAGGTTGTCGGGAGTCCGCGAGCATTTTTCTTAAGGCTGTTGAGGTGCACTATTACCTTCTCCTTGTTAAAAACAATGTCATTTATAAGAACGGTCGGGATCTGATTAACGGTGTTGGGAATTCCAGACGGCTGAACATATACGCTCTCAAAGTAATCTTTCATAGCTGCCGTTTTGTCGGAGTTTTCTGTGACCGTGTGTTTGCCAACTATAAGTGGAGTCACTCCAGACTGCAGTGTTAAACGGCGACCAGCATATCTAAAAAAGTCTTTGGCATTACGAATGTTTAGGTTGGCCTCCTCTAGCCGCCTTTTGCGGGTTGCGGCTCGTGCCGATTGAGTGGATAAGCGCGAGTGTGCACGGGACGATGGCGTCAGACTATGCAGGCGCCTAGATGCGTCCTCTATGAACATTTGCAAGGTAGATGGTTTAGGCTTTCTTAACGGAGTAAACATCTCCATGAGAAGTATAATGGCATTCACAAATGACGTATACTGTGATTCGATGGAGTCACAGTGAGATAAAAACGAACGCCAGTTGGTAGCTGCAATGTTAGCCGCGATTGCGTCATAGTCCGAATGGAAGTAATCTAGGGAAGGGCTAGCGGACTTTTGAAGTGTGTCAATAAGTATTTTAAAATACACAGCAAGGTGATCTGACTTTACGGGTGGCTCGTCTACTAAAAGCTCTGCTATAATATCTTCGTTGTCAGTAAATAAAAGGTCTAAAATGGTACCGCTGCGTGGCCTAGTTGGTACTTTCACAAGTTGTGATAAACCACTAAGGGAATAAAAAGAGCTAAAAATGTATTCTTTGGTGGTTTCACTTGAGGACAAGTCAATACATCTCCAATTAATATCAGGTTGGTTAAAATCTCCCCCGCATTTCTATTATTTTCACATATTTTCACATCGTCAGCATATATTTCTCTTTGCACTGGCTGGGGCACTATATATTTCAAGGAGTATACAGTATGTACATTAGTGGGCCTAGTATATTGCACTGAGGGCAACCTGACGTTACATCAGCAGTAAAGGATAGACAATCATTTACTCTGACTCTGAAAGACCTTTTGGTAAGCAAGGCCTTAATCCAGTTAATAATACGACTTGTAACTCTATAACGCGGCAGAATGTTGAGCAGCTTTAAGTGCGTTGTAATTTCGACAGCGGACTTGAAGTCAAACTGTCTTCCCTCGTTAACCATAAGAGATCAGTCATTTTGTGTCTCAAGCAACAGCATGACCGAGGAGTGGGTAAGACGGTACGCAAATTGTTCTTTGAAGATCAGGCCATGTGCATTATCATTGCTGTAGATCGCTTTAGTGATATTTTTCTCAAACAATATACAAGAAACTGACGTGACCGAGGCCGCTCTTTTGTTGTTCGGGTCGCTTTTGTCCCCACGATTATGTACAGGGTAAACAAGAGCCCAACAAGACTCTGTACAGATCAGAGATTTCTCTTTGTGGGATTGACGGAATATCATTGCGAGGGGAACACATACCTCATAACCGCACTTTTTATATACAAAGACAGGGATCCCCTCAGAGGTAGCACTGCGTTTCTTGGCCAGCCCGTGAAAATGTTTAGCAAGGTTTACAGGCGATAAGTCAATGTCGTTCGCGACAATCAGCTGGTTAGGCGTTGGCATAGGGAGAGCGGAGTGGGAGTTCTGCATCTGCAATACATCGCGCGAAGGGTAGGTGGCAGCAAAAAGATTTTTTATCTTTTTTAGTTTTGTCATTGTTGTCTGTTGCGTAGGAGCCATCGCGTCGCTTGATAGAGAGGCTAGTAAAAATGTTTTGCTACTTTCGGAATACCAAACGGAAGCCCTAGCATACTGCGGGTAACTTAATATAATCATAGGGTTGGGTTCTTGCACCTTGCTAAACAAAGGCGTGAGCGTAAAATGGTATGACAGCGTTTTGCTTGTAACAACGATATTGTAATAAGGCTTCCTGTTGACCTGCATGGCGATAATCCAACCACGCGGCCACCACGTGCGCCGCTTCCTCGTGGCGCCACAAGCCTAACATCGTCTTCGTCGTCGTCCGACTTACGTACCTGACCGCAGCGGCGGCGCAACCGGAAACAACGCTTGCCGTGTTAATGCGTAGTTTAAACCGACCAAGCAGCGAGGTAAACGAGTAGAAACTTCTCAATGTCGAATGTATGAGATAATTCGATTCTATCGGTTAACGTTATTACTATATGAATGCGACGGGGTACCTTTGAGTGAATAAATATGTCGAGAAAATGGCTTAGTGGCAAAGCCTTTGCCTTGCATTCGGGAGGACTGGGTTCGAGACCCAGACCGGCCACGCCTAAATTAGTTTGCATGGTTTCCAATTTAGACAAGGTAAATGCCGGAGTGGAGTAAACTTAGCCATGACATGAAAAATCCGTACACGGGCAATTGCCTTACGGGAAATCTAAATAAAATAAGCATGGCTTAAAACCCATCGTTGCTCAGCCGCGCTACGCGGTAGACCTCACACTGCGTGTTGTCATTCGTCGCATCTAAGTTCCTCGTGTTGTAATAGCCGCCCGGCTGAGTCTACATTCCTCACTTAACTTTGTGTAACAGAACAACGTTACATTTGGTGGACCTTCTACGGTTCCCTCTACTTAAAGGGACCACACGACCAAAACACGACCAGTGACACCTACAACTACAACCGACTATCCACTACCAGGGCAGCCGTCGTTCCTTCGGTCCATATTCGCACCACAGGTGCCGCTGCGATTCGACGGCACCTCGGCCACACGCGCTCGAGAATGGCTGCGCAACTTCCAAAGAACGGCCGATATCAACAACTACGACGATGAACAGAAGGTACGGTCGGCTATGCCATCCCTGGAGAAGACGGCCGCCGACTGGTACGACGCGATTTCGAAGGAGGCGAGACTAAAAACATGGACCGAGTTTTGACACAAATTCCTGGCAAGGTTTGGCGACCACGGCACGATGGCAATCATCGCGAAGAAGAAACTAAAACAGCTCTACCAGGACCGGGACACGCCATTCATTGCTCATCTCGAGCAGATCCAGCGATTATGCCGCGACATTAACCCAAACATGTCCGACGCAGTGATACTTCGCTAGTTCCTAGGGATCATGCGTGCACCAAGATTACAGACCGTCCTTCATTCTCGCGCGGTCTAAAAGCGTCCAAACCGCCCAGGGGAGTTGTGCTGAAATAGACACGATTTGCACCGGAATAGAATCCGCATTACTGTTGCGGACATAGGCGCAGTGATGGCGCCGGTGGACCTAAGAGTAGACTTGCCGGCCCGCAAGGTGACCTTCGCAGGGGGCACACCACACATCTTCGCCGCCGGGGTTACGACAATGCAGACTCGAAGTACATGCTTCCTGGAAGTTAGCATTAACGACAACAAACAATATAAAACCTTTGTAAATATCTCTTAAAACCTTCTTGATCGTTTTTTGTCGCAACATTGTGCCCGATTATCCTTTATCGATGAATACGTTGCTCGACTTTCCGCTCGTCTAAGCCGTGATTTGTCTAGACTATCTGAAGAATCGCACTTATCTTCCGCTACGCCAAGAAGTATCTAAATCATCAGGCAGGGGTAGCTCCCCTTACCTGTGGCGGCCATATAGCTGTAGAAAATGCTGAAAAATCTGGAGTTTTAAGGATGCCATTCCGAAACTGTATACAGACAGACTGGCGATTCAAGCTTCCTAGCGACTAAGCAAACCGATTCCTGCCTCAATGACGTCGTATTCACCTCTGAGCTGATCTATACGAAGCTGCGTGAAACTAGTAGGAAGTGCAGTCTGACCCCCGACGGGCTACCGTCAATTTTCTGTAACGAGTTGACCTTGGCCCTCGCGGAACCTTTGGCAATGATCTTTACTCGCAGTTTAGAGGAGGGAATGATCCACCTGTTTTTTAAAGAGTATGTTGTGACGGCTGTGCATAAAACTGCACAGCTAGAGGACTGCAGAGGACTGCTATTCCTCCAGAAAACTACCGACCGGTAGCTTAAGGCTCTATACCGCGCCTTTTCATGGAAAATGATTGTCGATGGAATTGATAACTACCTTGACGTTTATGAACTCATGGAATGTCACCAGCATTGGTTTAGAAAGGGGCGCTCCACTGGAACTCAACTTGCCAATAAGAGCTGTTTTATATATTATGCTATATAATCGGTTTTATAAATACGATCACAGGTTAAAAGTCAATAAATATTAACAACAACAGCAACAACAACAAAAACAACAACAACAACAACAACAAAAGTATCAACAGGGTCATAGTTAAACGAGACAATTGTCGATAATCCGATGCATACAAGCATATCTAGTGTGACGCAGCAATAGGAGCACATAGGAGGTCACTTATCAGTTAGCTACAGTTGGTGACCGGACACCCGGCGCCAGCGAACACCGCTGTTCGAGTCTACAAGGATCGATCACTAACGTTTATTTTGCGTGTTGCCTCATCAGATGGTTCTCTGGCATCTGTCTGTGGTGGTGTTCACCATTCCGTACTATACGGGCGCAGCGGGGTTCCATTTGATGTATCTGATCTGCTTCGTCGCTTTATGGCTAAACGCTTACACGAGTGGCTACGATAACATCTGGACTGCGCGTAATATCGCGCTCAGTTTCTGGAAAACGGTGGCCGTCATTAGGGTGGTGAGTGTAAACCAGATTACGACTTTTGCGGTATGGAGCAAGCTAAGAAAATGAGTTCCCTTGCATTGAACAATGTATTAAAATGCTTCTCCTTATTAAGCTAATATAGCCAAATATTAAACAATCTATTGCATACTAAACATCACATTGCAAAATATGTATGTGTATACAATTATACCATGATTTGAGTACAATCATGAAGCTTATATGCGATTTGCTAACGAAATAGTCCTCATAACTCGCGCGCACCTAGCCCACGCATGTCAGTCTTACCACCAGTTGCACGAGCCAACTTTCGGACACAGATGATTTTCGTATCTAGGCTTGAGGATTGTGTCACTGCCTCCCAATTGAATACTCACCTTACAAATAACAACATCACCGCGCTGCGAGTAGGCAAAATCAAACCAACGTTTGCGACATATTCTTCATTTATTGTTGATATATTTGAGCTAGATAGAGACAAGCTCTTTTGTGAATCTTTATGGGGGTCCGGAACACTTGTTATGGATTATAAGGATTGAGGGGCCAATATTAACGTTGTTGAGACATTTCCAGTCGAAACCCACTGACAAAACAATGCGAGCTTGTGCACACTCAACATATATACGGAACCTTCAACGACACACACCCCAACGAAAATCTATCAACTGAATTTCTTTTAACGCTGCATCCATTACTAAGAATTCTGCATGTGACTCATTAAATCAATTTTGTTCCGAGTACAACGTTGACCTAGTATGCATCACCGAGACATGGGCTTCCAGTGACAAAATCTCATCAGCTGAGCTGTCGCTGGGCGCTCGATATACCGTTTTTTCGTAAAGACCGAACAGTCGCGGTGGTGGTGTGTGCATTCTCGCTACATCCGAATTGCAAGCTATTGAAGTTTCTATTACGGATGAATCTACAGAGACCATTGCTATCGACATACCATGCGGAACAGATCAAAAGTGCCGACTTATTTGTTGTTATTTTTCACCTACGGGTTGCCACACCTTGCTAAGCGAATGACTACACTTTGTTATTTGCTTGATGAGCTCTTGCAAGTAGACTTTCCGGTCATTCTGACGGGAGATTTTAACCAACCTGATATTAATTGGAGATGTATTGACTTGTCCTCAAGTGAAACCACCAAAGAGTACATTTGCATCACTGCAGTCTGGAATGGCTCCACTTATAGTTGGCAAACACACGGTCACAGAAAACTCCGACAAAGCGGCAGCTATGAAAGATTACTTTGAGGGCGTATATGTTCAGCCGTCTGGAATTCCCAACACCGTTAATCAGATCCCGATCGTTCTTATAAATGACATTGTTTTTAACAAGGAGAAGGTAATAGTGCACCTCAACAGCCTTAAGAGAAAATGCTCGCGGATTCCCGACAACCTTTTTCCAATTTTATACAAAGAGCTCTCTGTCAGCTTGGCTGAACCATTATCATTGATAATTACTCGCTCCTTCGAAGACGGTGAAGTACCGAGTTTCTTTCGGCAGTCCATTATTACCCCGACGCACAAAAAGGGTTCTCGTGCAGCGCCAGAAAATTACAGACCTGTGTCTCAATGTTCAATACCTTGTTTGCTAATGGAGAAAATAATTTTGGCTGAGCTTTACACATGCCTCTGCATGTCGTTTACTTTGATTTTCACGTGCATTCGACCGCGTTGACCATCATTTGCTTCTGACAAAGATGTCAGCGTTAGGTATAGGCCCCATAATCATAAACTGGTGCAGAGCATACCTGAGAGACCGTACGTTGGTCGTCAAAGTTGAGAATAGCTATTCCGCGGTTGGCAGGTGTGTATGTGGAGTCCCACAGGGCTCATGCTTAGGCCCCCTAATGTACACTATATTTGTACAGGATCTCGGGGTAATGCTTCGAGATATTGGTGTTACATATAAGCTGTATGCGGACGATCTCAAAATCTATGTTGAGGCAAAAAACGACTGCAACATAGCTATTCTACAGAACGCGATTGATACCGTATCCCTATGGGCAGAGGAAAACCGCATGCAAATATCTACTTCCAAATCTGCTATTCTCAAGACAATGCTAGATACTACTCAGTATATGCTAAACAGCCAACCCATTCCTGAAGTCTCACGCTACAAAGACCTCGGGGTAATCTTCGACCGCCAAATTAAGTTTAGACCTCACATGGCTGAGGTTGTCAAGGCCGCGTCTCGAATATGTAATCTCATAATGCGGTCTTTCATTATACAGGACCATAATGTGTACCTAAAGCTGTATCAAACCTTAGTGGTACCAAAGTGGACTTATTGCTGTCACGTATGGATGCCATTCTATAAAAAAGATGTTGACTTTTTCCAGAGCGTGCAGGATAAGTTTGTAAAACGAGTTGCTCGTCGGTGTTGTCTACTACGCGAGCGTATCACATTGCCTAGTGTTAGTGAATACCAATCCCATGCCGATTACCGCATGTTTAAACATTTAGCGCGTCAGATACTTATTACTAGGTATTTTGTTCTAAGACCAAATAATCTCCGGAGCGGCGTTTCCATCCACCCCCACAAGATTGCTCGGGTGGACGTTGTAAACAACTCATTTGCCTGGAGGATTGCACGTCGTTCACAGATTCAAAAAGACTTTGCTTCTATTGTAATACCCCTTTTTCAATAAAGGTGAGATATGATATATGAAATAATACCTGCTTACGTTAATGTCATCTGAAAATATATGAATTAATAATTGTAGTTAATTTTCCGAATTCGGGTCAGGTTTATTTGCAGCTAAATTAGCTTTACCCTTAATTGATAGTAGGTTGGTTCATTAATTATAACAAAGTATTTGAGATTTGATCAGGGAGATTTACACAGTGCTTTGTAGCTAGGCCATCACGAAGTCTTAGCTCTCAATAACGAGAAGGTCTGTTCTTCACGCAAGTGATTTAGTGACGTTAGTTGCTGTACCTATACCGAAAAAATGCAAGTAGCCGTTAGCAAACATGACAAAAATCCGTTTGAACGTTTGGCTAGAATGGAACAGAAATAGTTACGATTATTTGTATATTCTACTCCCTTCTTCTTGACGCAAGACATGCTTCCTTGAAGTCGAGACCATTCAAGCCCGATAGTGAGCCATTATTGTCAATAAAACAGACTATCGCGGCGGCTTGGTGTTTCGGAGATGCATAACGATTATCGCCCAGATGAGGGGGCTTCTGGTAAAGTTTATACCGTCTTAAGGGTGCGTCTTGAGGATCGAAGAACCTTGAGGGCGTGGCTGCACTTTCCCTCAAGCTCCAACCTGTACTGGCTCCACGTTTCAACTACTAGCCCTAGGGTGCCGCGCGAGGGAGTCTTTTCCTTCCAATGGTCTTTTTGGCTGTCTTTAAAACTGTGTTGAACAGGTTCGTCGCAATCTGTGCAAATTGTTTCCTAAAGCGATTCCTAGCGTTGAACATTGTGTTCCACGCTGTCCGCCTATACAGAGTCGCACAGCACATGATCTTAGTGACAGCTGTGTCACTGGTGGCCTACCTCATCAGCCCACATGGTGGCAATCCTGGCTGTAATCAGATGTCCTCCAGGGTTATCTTGCTTCCTCCCTCTAGTAGGTCCCATGGCAGTATTATAGCTATGACCAAGAGGGCTTCGGTCGAGACCCTTTTAACGCCCTGTTAACTATCGTCCAGGTTATCAATGCTGAGGGAACTCGAGAAGATAAAAAGCACGAGTTTCTTTGTTTTGGGGAGTGTTCACCGTCTTTTGACCTGTTCGTTCCATGAGTCCGTCCTGGGGGCCGAGGGTGGACCTGCCTTCTCGGAGACCACACTGGGCGTCTGATGAAGCTTGTGTGATCTCGACTTATTCGTTTAGTCTATTGACTAGAACGATTGCAAGGATCTGTCCCAAGGCGCCGGGGAGGCATATAGGCCTGTAGGCCGCAGGAGCTGTAGCCATTCTCATAACCTCGGAAACCTCTCTACTTTGAGCAGGTCGTTTGACCACCGCTCAACGAATAGCTCGCTACCCCAAAGGATATACCATTGACAGCTAGTCAACTTTGAGAGCAGAGAGGGGAATATCTTTGAGTGCAACCTGGAAGTTCTCGTTGCCTCTCCAGGGCTGTGCCAAATAGAGAGAGCAGATATTGTCCCCCGCAGTACTTTCGCTGAGAGCTCCAAGAGAACTCTCCGGAGCTTGGCCATGACCGTACAACCGGTTTTGTATGTAACTGCCGCATCTCTGTTTTTTTTTACGCTCGCGCCTTACTGTTAGTCATGAGTCTTTGAGATCTCCTTCGGGTGGCCTTTTGCTCAGCCACACCTCTTGCCTTAACCTTCATTCTCTGATAGCCCAGATCTTCATAGAACAGTACTATGGACTATCAGGAGAAGTGGCGAGTGCCCTTTCAGACAAAATGGCTGTGGTCACCCAAAGGTTCCCGCACTTGCCCAACACCTGCAAGCCCATTTTCTTTAAGCCGCACTTTTCTATGGCTGCTTTCGGGTTAAAGCAGAAGTTGTGTCTGTCTTTATTTGCACTTTTTTTGTTTCTCCTGGAGGATTTCTTTTGCCGTAGCTGCTTTCAGTTTACAGGCCTGCTCACTGGTGTATTTTGTAGGTGGATGGTGCAGAATCACCTCCAGCTTGCCCCTCAGAAGACGGAGGTCTTGTTCCTCACTGGCCGACAGAGAAACCTTTTGCTCTGGAGCTAACTTGATATCCGATTTGCATGAAAACGTAAGCTCACTACTTAGGTGTGATCCTGGACACCGGCCTGGCCGGGGCAACGCGCATAGACCGTGTCCCTCGCAATGTGGCAAAGGTTTCCCACGTCTTGGCTCGAGTTCTCCCCGGGACAGGCAATGTTTGTGTGGGGCGCAGGCGCCTCCTAGCCTCAACAGCAGACTCCATAGCACTATATGCATCATGAGGGGGAAGGTTTGCTTAGAGAATTTGCGCCGAAACCGCTTTGCACACGCGCGGTCGGCAAACAACCGAGACAAGGGTGCCCCGCAAGAGGCCAACGCAGTCCAGCCCTCAGGTTAAGGAGCTCGACGCATCTCCCCGGGTTCGGAGACCATGAGCCGGTAGAGCACGGAACTCCCCTTTCATGGTTTCGAAGTATTGTCCAACAAAATTCGAATCCTTGGGGGGGGGGCTCATACGAGCAAGCAGCGAAATAGCCATCATGTGATTCAGGCGCCCCTACGCCGGCGCGTTGTTTAATAGAATTAATCGACTTGATTCGACTTGGCCACTTTTTGTGGAGGATCTTAGAGCAACGTATGCTTTACCGAGAACGGAGGCCTTTGAGAATCATTTTGCCGAATGAAAGTATACATTTGCGGATGTTGATTGGCGTTTTTATGAAACTAGAGCGATGACTACAGACTCCTGGAAGAGCTCATGTTGTAGAAACAGATCCTTTGTTACTGGGTTTGCAATGCATGGATTTCATATAAAGATATGTATACGAAATGGGTGCATGAGGTATCAACCGAGTTTGAATGCAACCCATGCGGAAAATTATGCGATCTGTATCATCTCCAACAATGTACAAAAGCAATATCGCTGGTGGTGGACGTTAGTTAGGAAAGCTGTAACACATATGTGCATAAACCAAATATTGGTTAATAAACAATGCATTCAATTAATCCATTTGATAGACAGACTGAGAACCACGGAGAGACGGTTTGGGAACACCTAAACGAAATATTCGAGAATCGGTGGATCGGCCGCGGCGTCGGGGGAGAGATGGGTCGATCGCTTGGCCACCTCGATCGGCCCACGATTTAGCTTCGACTTTTTCTGTGGAAGCGACCGAAAGAATGTTTGTCTACGGAAAACCAGACTATATAAGGCCGGTCAGAAGATGTGACATGGCCGCTTAGAAGGAAATTTGCAAAAATTGAAGTGCTCTATTAGCCTTCACGCTAAATACCTCAAAATTATAAGCCCACGCCTCACAGCGGTCAAAAGCATATGCACTTGAACATACATATCATTCTTGGTACCTAAATTATGGCAATGCGCGC
>QVRM01007012.1:0-37258 GCA_003439945.1 Dermanyssus gallinae | reverse complement strand
GCTGTTGAGATCAACTTCTGGAATTGAACAAGCAACCACGCGTTGGACGCCACTGTCAAGGCGGTTTGTAGTCAAGAAGAAGTACAGACAAAGACAGGCCCGGCCCTGGTTTACACAGGCCTTCTACCTAAAACGTCGGATAGTCCTGGGGCTCTGCGCCAAGCACGGGCTCTACATCCAACAACCAGATAGTTGCTGATCGTAGGGCTTTCTATGGCCGACATAGATCAACGTACAAAAACCTGCTTAGGAGAATAAGCGTCGGTATGATGGTATGAAGCAGTTTCGTACGCTTGAGAGAGCAGAGCGCAAACCCCAAGTATACATTCGCCGGCTGTTGTTCGCCGGCTGAACAAAAGCATGCATAGCATGAAAAAATGCAGTTGCGGCACCACTTTACTGCTCTTGTGCTCGATGCAAACGCGCCCGCGCCTAACCTAGTTATTATAGCAACCGCTCACTCTGGAGCAGCACTACAATAATTCAACGTTTACGGTGGAAAGTGAACATCTTGCGCGGGTTACCCAAGATGAAGAGTAGTGGTCCTGTGGGATCTATTACAAAGAATAGGCTGAGTAGTCCAATGCTTTACCAGAAGAGCTTAATTTTAATTTACGATTAGAGTTTAATCAGATAGCGGGGAACACATACCCCAGGTTTAGCACCAGGCCAGACTTACTCTGCTGTTTAAGGGCAAATACGGTGACAACGTGGACGATTCAAATCTCTACCGGGGTCTCGCGTCAAAACGCGCTTTTAAGTTTTTTTTTTTGCTATGTTGATTATCCAGAGTGTTTCCAACTGCGGAGAAGACCCTACCTACGGAGCAGTTTGGATTCAGGGGCTGAGGTATACAGAACGCGATTCATGTACCCCAGTCGGAAGTTGAGCGGGCGTTGGCTATGCCAGGGTCACTCGTAAGCCGCCTTTATCGATTGTGTCAAGGCTTTCGACAGAGCTCTCCGTCAATCACTAGTCGATTTTTCGACTTGCTGGGGTGGGTGGCTCTTTTCTACGAGTGCTCTCCAGACTTTGCTGAAGACCGCCTGAAAGTAAACACAAAGCGCAGGGACACATTGCAGCTGAGTAAAAATGTAGGGACCCCTCAGGGGAACCTCTCAGTTGCCTGGCCTGCTTCTTGCTCATCGCAGACCTAGCTTGCCATGTGCGGAAGGAGTTTGAGTTTCGCCGTGGGGGTCGCTTGGCTGCCGCAACGTAATACCCTCTTGTGGTCAACCGCTGGAGTTTGTCGATCCCTTCCCGTATTTGGGTCTGAGACTACACTATACGGGAACGATCTTTACACGGGACATCGCAGGCACATGTGTCGGGCGGATATTTCTTTTAATCACACAGAGGTGAGAGGCCCTCGACGACTGTCTCTGAGTGCGGCAGTGCGTTTTTTTTTAGCTTAATATTATGTTAATGCTGAGCAAGAGCCTTGGCAGGGTGTGAGGTCATCTTTCAGTGGCAAATTTTGCGCAGCTAGAAAGTTGCTCCACAATATGTATGAAGCTCTTTGCTTGCCGCGGACGGAAATAAACCGCTTTCGGGTTACCTGCTAACGGGTTTGCGGAGAATCAGCAGTGAAAACAATCAAAGTGGACTTGGGTTCACCTATAGCTTCAGTAATTTTTGTTGGAGTGGCAGGGGAAAAAATGACCGAGGCCTCGGCAGAGGTAGCGCAGTTTAAATGTGTAAATCGCCAGGGAGCTGGAATGACATGCACTAGCCGGCCCATGTGTGCACAAGGTACATTGTGCATGGCTATTATCACATGATATGCTCGACCCAAGGATTTCACCAAGTTGGCGATCAATGTCGTTGCCGGTTCTGCTCGCAGATATGCGTGCCATGAGCGGTGTTTGCACTTTTTCGCTCGATGGGACAGCCGCTAAAGTGTGCATACTGTATATAATGACGACTGTATTGTATTTATGTACCATCTTGAAATGCAAAGTTATGCGAAATAATTAAGATGTATGTAATACCTCCCCTATATGTTATAGCAAAGGCGCTTTTACGTTATATATTAAGAACAAAAAAAACAGTTTTTACAAAGTAGACTCGCAAGGAAGAAATAATAGGCTGACCTTTGAATAACAAACACACGTCCCCGGTGTACTTAATCACGCAATGCTTTTCGCTATCAATTGTTGTTATGGTCTTTGGGGGTTTAATGTTTGTCATGTACTAAATTATGTAAATGTGTGCTGTCTACAAATTTAGTTTAGGTAGAGACAATTTCCTCTACCATTAGCTCTATCTAGCAGTACGGTGCGTAGCGGCCTAGCACCAAATATATATATATATATATATATATATATATATATATATATATATATATCTGGTGGACCTTTCTGCTTCTGATTCGTGATAGTTTGTGCAAGGTGGGTCAGTTTTCTTTTCATCAGACTTACGGCAGCTAACTCGTTTTGAGGTGGCTGGCAGAACAATAAGTGCAACAGGAATATACAGGCACGACAGCGGAATCGTTTAGAACAAGGTGTCCTGGATTGTGTTCACGGCCCGAGACGGCAGCCGACTATGCCACTACTAGAAGCTGTAGTAAATATGCATGCATAAGCAGCACTATTTGTCATAACAGTAGTGAATATGGTTATTGAGGGTACTAATAATTGTTGCTGTCTCAGAAAAAAATCGTTCATGTAAATAATTGATCGGCAGGCAGGCGGATCTGTTCGTCTGTCCTGCACAGTGGGGGAATCTGAGTACTGCTTACACATTTCTACCGCATTTCTCTCTCTGTGTTTGGCTTCCCCTTCTTGCGTATAGAAAAACAAGCGGGAAGCAAACACAAGGAGAGCGAGAGAGAGAGAGAGAGAAGCGGTGGAAATGAACATGCGATACTCAAATTTAAAATCCCAGATTTTAGCCGCTGCCTTTGCATCGCCCAAACACTGCACTACTTTGGGCATAACACCCGTGTGCTTTTTGCTGCCTTCCCTTTTGCGATTGACTATCTCGTTTAATTTTAGTTTGTGTTGAAAAGTGGTTCGTTCCATTGGAGTGATGTCAGGCGTGTTTTCGATCGTTGTAGATCGTAGTATCAGTACGCAGCAGCTGCAACAGCACTTGCTCCGCAAGCGATCCTCATTTGATGCTTGATTGAGCACCCGGTCGTAAAGCTGGTTACTTTAACAACAACACCTGGAGCGGCACCTACTCAACACGCCCACACGCACGCACGCATCCACACACAGATATTATCGATCGTAAACCTCACGATAAAAACATCTAAGCTTAGCAAGTACAAACTAAGAGAATGCAGTGTACATGTTGTTTAAATATATTTCTTTTATAAATAAATACATGCATAAACTATATAAATAGTTTAACTTTAAACGAAATCTTCAATTTCAAAAGAGTATGTGTCGCGACGAGATCGAACCCGAGATTCCTCGCAGGGCCACCGGTAATTATCTTCCTCAATCTCTCGCGTTTTGACATGTACATGTGTTTAGCGGCGGTGAGGCTCATTTAGAATAGATGATAAAACAAAACCGCTGAGTGGCGCGGCCATGCTATCACAAGAACTCTTTTTTTTTTAGAGAGAGGACTAACTGAAAAATGCGGAACGCACACACGGTCACCACTGTAAGATTGCCCTCAACTGCAAGTGTGGGGGGCCGGTAGTGTGGGGCTCCAACCCACTAAAACCTGTCATGTTCTCCGTACCCCCCCTCCCCCCCCCCAGCAAGGAAGTGTTGTTAGCATTACTACAAACTACTGAAGGGGAGGGGGTGTAATTTTTTTTTACTAGTTAGTTTACTAGTTGGGCCGGCCCCCTGTAGCCAGAGAGGGCGTCGACATGTGCATGCGGTTAAACCGCTCTTTCTCGGTTGAAACACGCTTGATGACGGTCGCGATTGTGCACCAACCATCAAGTAAAGTTGTCATCTTTGTGACCAGAGCAGGAAGACTAGGTAGAGTCGACGAAGAGCAACCGCGTAGGTTCCGCAAAAGTCGGCGCTGGGCCTCCCAGTCGGGGCAAAATAGGACAGTGTGTTCTGGTGTGTCGTCCACCGATTGGCTGCAGTGGAGACATGTTGGGATCGCAAGAACTACTGGGGAAACCATAGTGCTTAGTTAGCTAGGTTAGATAGGTATGTCCGCCTCTTGGTGCATTAAAGAATGCCTTACGGCGATTCCAAACCCGTAAAGGACGGAGGATATTCTAGAGATTTCTAATTAAAGCAGCCTCATTAAAGTGGGTGTTTCAATTGGGCGTGGTTATCGCTCTACTGCTATGTTCATAATCGGGAGCACAATTGGCGATGTTTAGCTGCTTTTGACGATATGTAGGCTTGAGCTCTTGCGTCAACTGAATATATGCTTATATGGATACATCGTGAGGTCTTACCTCAAAATACACCAGACTGAGATGCACAAAAGACCTAGTTGTCGGCCACGTCGCCAAAAATTGAACAAAATGCTTGCTAGCATGCCCGCATAATTTCCCTTTTCATGATTAAGAAAAATTGTCTCAGCCTCTACGCGTTCTTCCGTTGAGTAGCGCTCTCTCCTGGATTTGGCAAGCCTACCATGTTTTGCCTACGAAGAGATAAGGTCGCGCTACCTTATATATATATATATATATATATATATATATGTATATATATATATATATATATATATATATATATATATATATATATATATGTATATATATATATATTTTATGTATAAGGTAAATATATATCTATGTATATATATATATATTTTATGTATAAGGTAAAACACATAAAGTAAACGTAGGTAGGTGCTAGTGGTAAGGAGATTTTGCAACCGCGTCTAATTCATCTGACAAATTGGCTATACTCTCGTCTAAACGAATGCGGTAAACGGTATTATAATTATATACACTTGTTGTCATCTCTTGCGTTCGAGACATGACACGAGCCTAAGCCGAACGGGTCGTGCACACGTTCCCATATCACAAATGTATATATATATATATATACATAGGGAAGCATGGAATAGTTGAACCAAATATAAACTAAATAACGATTTGGATGTGGAACTATGTGCTTCTTGTCAAATATACTGGCAGTGTCCTACGAATGCTCCCACCCCTCTAAAGTTGTGATTTTATTACAAGGATCACATGAGACTTCCAGAGTGTATATGCATTTCTTTCAACAAAAGCGTCTCAGGATAAAGTAACTTCGTATGCGGGGACGTTAGAGTTCAACACTCGCTCAGAACTCATCGAATATCGGCTTTGCACTATGCTATTTTCTACTTTAAACGTACATAACTCTTCTATTTCAAACATTTAGTGGCCATGGCTCACTGGCAGTACAAGTGTTGCACAAAGTTCGTAATAGGTTCGTAATAGGGCGGGCCACGCGGCGAAATCATCCACTGGATAAAATGTTTTTTTTAGTCTATTTAAATAAAGAAATACTATCAATGCTAATATTATATAGTAATAAAGAGAATAGCCGAATAATAAGATTGAAAGGTCCGGCGCATAGACGCGTTATGAGCCGGATCTTTCGATCTTATATAAATACAAAATTTAGATATTCGACCGCCAACTAAGCAAAGACAAAACGTAAAGCGCGAGAACGCATGCGTCGCCTGAAACGTCCCAGTGCACCAAATCATTCAATGGATTCCATGAGCGACCTGTTCATTAATTAACAGTGTTGCAACTTTAAGAATTTCCTGTTACTCAAGACAATTTGAGTATTTGGTGGTTTACAAACTATTCATGTACAGGAGATATATATATATATATAATTGAGTGTGGTTGAGATGTGAAGCACAACGCGAATTTTAATATCGCGTCTGTGATATGGCGGCAAAAACGTCGAAAACGTGAAACGAAAAAAAATTAAGGCAAGTTCTTCACAGTTCCATTGAGCTAACTGACTGAAGGTGCTTGGCCTTATTGCTCGATAAAAAAACTCCGGCACGAAGTAGGCTAGCGCCATTTCCATCATCTTTCTCCCTGTCGAAAGCCATAAAAAGGGCACACCGCGCCGTAAGAAGTCTTTGTTTCCACCTACACGGCCCGCAAAGAGAATGAGGTGGTGACTTCCCGGCGTGCGTGTGATGAGAAGTGCACATGAGCACACCCTTCGTGAGGACGCAACAGTTCATGCTGGGGGACGACTGCGTATCGTATATACGGAGCCGGGGTTCTCTCTTTTTATGCTGTTGCCTGTGCTGAAAAAATCGTCGGAGCCCGGCCGACTTGTTGGCCATATGGGAAGCGCCAGTCGCGCGGTCATCACTGCCTTCTTTCTATATAGAAGGGGTCCAATCTCCCACCTGCCCTTCCTGGCCGCCGCATGGGGGGTGGGGCAGTTTTGCCGTTGATTTGTCGGACGCTCAGACGCGGGCAGGTAGACCCCCAAACACATAGACGCGTACAACAAAGACATTACTACTACTACTACTACTACTCTGCTGCTACGATGTTTGGGCGACGATAAACAGCATCCAACACAAGCACGGCGACCAGGACCGCTTCGTCAAATATGATTAGCGGATCGCGCGCGAGTGTATATAAAACACACGGTTCGGAACAGTCAATGAATGGGTTCCACGTAGCTCCACCGCGTCAACAACTAGGCGCCGGTGGCCCACCTCCGACAATAGCCGAGACCGACCAATCAGATCAGGCGGTCCATCAACGGAAGTTCTTGTTTATCACCCTGAGACAAGCCATGGGTGGTAAGGGCTAGTTGGTTAGATGGAATGATCGATATAATAGTAGAGAGAAAGATAGAGTAGAACAGTGAGGAAAATCTAAAAAATGAGGACAAGTAGTGCCATCCATCCAACAAAGACAGACGGGCGGAGAAGCCAGCCAACCCTCGCCATACGCCTTGTGTCACCCCACCTAAGTAAGGCCGGTTTTTCGCACGAGAAGAAATTGCACGGCACGATAAAACTTGGGAACCACGGTGCATAGAAACATCCGAAGGAGTGTGCCATTCAAATTTAGAACAAAAATAACGATAAGAAGAGAAAAGGTCTGCCGGTAGAAGGAAGCCCGAAGACGAAGAAAACAAGATGAGTAGACGAAAAAGAGTTCAGCTGACGGAAAAAGCTACTTATCGTAGTCACTCACCAGGCCCATAAAGTGCCTGTGTATGCGTTGTAGGCCACTTTTATTGGGAAAACGACTTAAAGGATTTTTTTGTAATTTCAAGTGAGGAGTTTACACGAGTCTATACTCCTATTAAAGCGCCTGTCTTGTCTGTTATACCATTTTTATTGCACTGTTGACTTTGATTGATTTGTGCCTTAGCGCTCCTACGGCATTTCCTCTGTTCAAGTTAACTTTTTTGAGAGGAGAAACACATTTGAAAGTGTCGATTCCAAATCGGAATATCTTCGATGCTTTCATTACTTGCCGCAAACACCTACGAAGTTTTGACCGATTGTGAAAGTGACCTGTAGTTGTTGTAAGCTTAAGCTCGTCAGCTGCCTAGCTTCGAGCCCGGTGGCGTGGTGCATTCGTCTACGATTCACGCCCGGAGGTGACACATACGTGCGCGGGTTCGAGTCCCGCCGTTGCACATTTGTATTTATGAGGGTCCGTCTATAAAGCAATGCAAAAAAGCAGTTCCATGGACATTAAATCTTGGCTGAAAGTCAGTCCAGAAAGTATTTATTAGCTCCCTAGCTTCACAGCAGGCGGGACCCGTCTTGAGGAGCACTTTGTTTTGCGTAGGTTGCTCGATGGCCAGTTCGAACAACATGTCAGGACGAGTGTAAAACACAGGCATCATTGTCCCGCTCGTTGCTTCGAAGAAGGCTTTTCCAGCTTGTGGAAGTCTCATGTTCTGCCTCTTTTATTTGACCCAAATTCCTATTAGTTAGATGAAAGAGTGTTTCCTTTAGTTTTGCTTAGCGATATCTCTGTTTGTTATCTGTGCGATCGTATGAACATCGATTCAGCGTTTCCCCCCTGTTATACACGTTCAAGAGAGCGGTAATAAAGGCGTGGGCGATGCACGGCAAGATGTCGTGTCACACTTATCTCACTATCCAGCCAAGAATACGATACGGAGGCGGATGAACTATTTCGACATGCACATGAAGGTTGTGCAAGTCCTGCTCTTCCGCAACAAGGGGCGGGCCTTTCGATTTTGAAATGAAAGGTAAAATGAACGACAGGAACGAAAGTCTGAATGCAATGACGATGATGATGGTGGTGACGACCGCAAAGGGGTAATGATGATGGTGATCCTGCACGAATATTATCGGCGACAGCACTGAAGGCACGTACACCAGTAGTGATTGACAACTTGTGACATCCGTGGTTTGACGTTTTTTGCGTAAAAGTTCCGCCATATTCGCGTCGACTAGACCTGTGGTGTCGGTCGGAGGTCTATCGCCTGAGTTTCGCAGCACTCCCATGGCGCGACGCGGAAGGGCCTTCCGAAGCCTTGATATGTGATTGACAGCCCAGCCTTGTCCTTAGCTTTCACTACTATATGTCTGATCGGCCGGTTATTTGCCTCCAGCACAGCAAGCAATAGGCGGTGCGAAACGACAGCGATCATAAACATACTACGACACTATAACAAACTGTCATACCCGCTCGTATTAGTCTTCTACCTGGTTCATAGAAGATCACTAGCATGGTAACAGGCGGTTGTGTCAATCTTGTACCGCCTACGCTAAAATACAACCCCAGTGCAAAGTGTTTGGTTTACTTGTTGAATATGGGTTGTCGCAATGCTTAAGTTCTCGTAAAAATAGTAGGCAAAACGTGTACATGTTTACACATACACTCATTTACACACACAGTTCACACAATTACACCAGTTTGTACGTTTGCACAAAAGTATCTACTTTCACTTACTGGCGTTAGCACGGAACGCATGTATGTTATGAATCGGCAGGGGAGCGCGCGTGATGCAATGTCGTTGTCATGACAATCTTGCATCGATGGTGGTAGATAACCCTCATTTTTCATAATTTCTTCGTCGGTGGCGCAATGCGCAATGCTAAGTAAGAATATGACATTATGCGCGACTTTTTCAACTACCAGAAGGTTGCTGGCACGCTAAGAAAGAACATGCCGCCACTAACTATCGGTCTCTGGATTGGCGTACGCATAGTTACACAATATGTCACAGTGTGCCAAATGCTGGCCATCATTTATTATTGGATAACTCACAAAATTCAAAAGTCATTCTTTGAATATTCTTATATTAGACCAAATAAACTTCTTTATAATAAAAAAATAACTCACAAAATGCAATAATAATTCACTGCTTTTAGTCGAATTTGAAAAGTATGTTTCTCCGTTTCATAGTATTTACAGTGACTGCGTTCGAGTCGAACAATAAATCACCACACAACATCCAATGCTTTGATACGTAAATAAGAGAGGTAAGGCACAAGCATAGTAGTTTTAGGATTTGGCAGAACGTATAGTGAAGGCACTCTGGGAGCCGGCCAACGGCAGCGTTGGCCTGTTTGATCTAAATATATACCCCGGTATATATATATATATATATATATATATTTGTAATTAGACAAATATATATATATATATATATATATATATATATATATATATATATATATATATATATATATATATATATATTTATATTTGTAATTAGACAATTGTAACGATGCGTGAGAACTTTCTTAAGTGATTGTTAGTAATATCATTCTGCAATCGAATAAGACTGGGGACTCTATTTGCTGAGTCTGTGGCCTCAACGCATTTGGCAGTCAATGCGCTCCAGTGGCCGATGCATGCGTAAATACAACCAGAAGTGTAAGGCACCTACTTCTGGCTGACGCCTGATAAGAGCCGAAGAGTCGCGCTGCACACCATAAGGCAGAGAGACCTCTATGGCAGGGACATAGAGTCAGTTAACTCCTTCCGGGCATTGATAAGCGACTAATGACCTCAGTGATACGGGCCGTGTTTGCGACAACCATCGACTCATTAGAATGATGTGGAGTCTACACGATGATCGAGTCTACACAACCGTTGCCTAACGAGTTTAAAGCGTTTGTACGCGTAGTATGGAACCACAAGCTATCGAATGGAACAGGAGAACAAGGACTCCGACCACGACAGCGGTACACTTTGAATACTTAAATAATCGTCACAATCGTTGCGCATTCTCTTTAAATCCTCTCTTACTATCATGGCAAATTGTTTCAATCATGGAAATCATGTTTTTCAACGTGAATGCATACAAATAAGATATCACAGAATCTCAATTGTATCCGATATTAGTAAGATGGTTTCCTTTCCGTTTACAAACGAAACAAATGGCGTGTTTAAATGACTTCTAAACACGACATTTTGTCTATCGAAGCAATTGTTTTTCCCCATCGCACATTCACTCGTGGATGAGACATGTCCGCTTTTCCATTCTATTAGAAAAAGGCTTATTCTAGTGAGTCCTGTGACCTTTTTATTTGCACGCCGAAATTCCTAATTCTCTGTATATAGAATACGTGTTAAAATTGTATATATATATATATAGAGAGAGAGAGAGAACATTGAGAGCAGCACATACTATATATAACAGCAATTGCAACAACAAAATTGCTATGAATATACAGCAACATAGCAGCAACAACGATGAAGAGGGCCGTCCGCATTACCAGCACGAATTCTACCCTCTGATACGTTTTGTATCTTGAAAGTTACAAAACGGTCGGCTAAGCTCACTCTTGGCCTGTAAATATTCGTGTTAAACTTCATAGTGGTGTAGTACCGCACTTGTGGCTCCCCTGACGGTCCGGCTAGGTTCGGAAAAACAACAACGACGACGGCATTGATGGGCACAGGCTAAGGTCACGAAGATCGCTGTGGTCGTAAGCTGAACAGAAGGAGCGCTGAAAACATTTTACGTCTCTCTCGGTCACGGAACTCTAGCTTCAGTACAATTCGACCCTTTTTCCCTCTAGTTCTGAACCTTCCCCCTTTCTTCCAGCCCCCAGCATCAGCATTCTATCGACTTTGCATATCATTGACAACTCCAGTATAGGAGCTGAAGAACCACCCGCAAAAGAGCGAGGGGCAATTGGAGTGGCAGCATAGGCAACAACAACCATAACAACAACAACTACTACTACTACAAAACCGGTACCCTCAATTGGCTTTTTTTCTACAACCGGCAAGGAAAACACACACACAAAAATCGAGCGAAAAGGGGGTAGAATTGCAATATGGTGTGTTGTGCCTGTCTGTTTGGTGGTTTTCTCGTGTCCCACCAACTTGCATGTTCTCTAAGTTCTATGCCGTCAACGCAGGCTCGCTCTGCTTCTAAGCTCGCCCCCATACTCACACGGTACAATCCTACTACCCTCAACTACTACTGTACAACTATCTGTCGCACCACTCCCAAGGTGGCTGTAAATTCTCAACAAGTTTAGGAGCAGAACACGAGTCCTGATTCGTTCAGATCAAGAAGCAGCGCGGGCGCCAGCCGCACCCCCCGGGGGTGCCGCCAGCGATCCAAGCGTTGCCTACATAAATAGAATTGCCAACCAGCGAATCCGCCACATCCAATGGCCGGCACGTATATACGAAAGGAGAAGGAGGAGAGGAGGAAGAAGAAGAAAAAAACCGCTGATGTTCCCAGTGGACAGTCGATCCTGTCGCCTTGTGGTACCATATCCTCGACTTCGATCGGACTCGGTCGGACTCGATGGCTACGTCGTGCTACTTACTGGCCTATATATGTATGTATATGTATATATAGATATATATATATATATATATATATATATATATGTATATATATACATATATTTATATATATATATATATTTATATATATATATATATATATATATATATATATATATATATATATATATATATGTATATATATACATATATTTATATATATATATATATATATATATATATATTTATATATATATATATATATATATATGTGCACATTCGAGGGTCTGCAAACCCAGCAAGTAACCAAAACAGGCGATGCACCCGAACGCTTATGACGATTCAATCCAACGGAACGTAATGCTAGTCGGTTGCACCAATCCTCGAGCTGTGGGGGGGAGGAGCTTCGTTTACCTTGCAACTTGGTTGAATTTTGATCAACAAAATCAGGCTTTCCGCTACTTCCCCCTGTCCAGTGCTTCAGAGTATGATGTGATCATTCTCAGTGAGATTCGAGCTTGTGAACCGCTTTTGGTGGCGGGTTGATTACATGTCAGCGGTATATTTAGGGTGACAGACAGGAGGATTTCGTAGAGCAAGCGGGAGAGCCGCCGTAACGTATAACAAACTCCACGGTATTAAATAATATACAACGAAGACAATTGTCTAATGTTTTCAGAACACAGTATCAATATATTTGCGATATGCTCGAGCTCGTCTGAAGTGACACCGCCAACGTTCAAACAAAATTTTCTTTGCCTCGACAGAATCGATACGAAAACTGCGACGATTCTCTGCTGTGATCTTAATTGCCTCTCAGATAAGCAGGATAAGGCAATCACAAAATGTACACTAAAACGCTGGGATTTCGCAATGTGGTATCTAACGCACAAGAGCACACCTATATTGCGTCACAAGAGATGTGTTATGTGTGATTAGATGTGTTCTGCACAAAAAAGTGCGACGTCACCTATTAGGCGTTGAAGGAGGGCGCCTTGGCAATCAAAGTTAAGCGGCATCTTGTGGCTGCTATAGAAATTGGAGTTGGGGCGCAACATGCACATCGCAGGCGACAAGGTAAGAGGAAATGGACTCATCCAGGTTGATGGAAATAAAAAAGAAACATTTTTCCAATACCGGCTACTCACAGCGACGGAACTACGCTGCCAGTATTCGTACTGTGACAATTACGAACGTTGAAATGAAAACGATTTGCAAGGAGCCTCCTCTGTTCTCTAAGCAACGCAGCGACAGAAAACACTACACAAATGCAGACATACATTCTGGCTAGAACAGGCCTTAGTCTGATACGGAATGAACACCCACACGGCAAGCAGCCCATTTAGCACCCTGCCTTGGCACTACGAGTTAAAAGCAGTCTTCTATATATATATGGCTGAAACCACTATGGCTGAAATATATATATATATATATTTTAGTTATTTATCTTTGGTATAATATATTGTGAGCATCACGTGTCCGTTTCGCTTAGACTAGGCCAACACCATTTCAAAAGTGTGCCCCGAGCGTTTCCACGTTATATGTGAAGACTCAGGCGTTGTTTAAAAAAAGACGACGACCTGCTACTACCCGTTGACAGGTTTAACAAAGTGCTGACTTTGTGAGTCAGTTATATGTATATAAATATATATATATATATATATATATATATATATCTGACTTTGTGAGTCAGTTATATGTATATAAATATATATATATATATATATATATATATATATCTGACTTTGTGAGTCAGTTATATGTATATAAATATATATATATATATATATATATATATATATATATATATCTGACTTTGTGAGTCAGTTATATGTATATAAATATATATATATATATATATATATATATATATATATATATATATATATATATTTAACTTCTTAGTTTTGCGATTTACCGACAACCTGGATGCCCCTCACTTTGACAAGAAAAATAGGTAGGTCGGGCTCGACGTGCAGACTCCCCGTTTCCAGTAACGTCTATTGATGGGCGATCTCCGGTGATTTTCGTGCTGAAGTTTCGATGTCTCTGAACTACCTTTCGTAGTGACACTTTTTTTCTTATTTTATTTCTCGTGACCGGTCAGGTGGTGTGAAAGGCTCGTTCCCGTCCGGGCCGATTTAGCCATTCTCAGATGGTTCTTATACGTTTTCGGAGACTTACGTTTGGAGCACCCTACTCCAAGGATCCTATTCTGTATTTCAACCAGCAGTCCACGGTGTAACGTCCTCTGTCTCTCTGAAAAAATAAGAACAAAAATCAAACCAAGCAAATGCGTCGTGCTAAAACCCGATGCACCTTAATTTTCACTGCTTCTTCTGACTTAACAATCATCCTGAATGTTCACTGTCACGAAAAGAGTCGCCAGGTGAACACTTTGACTCTCTTGAAGACACCGATTGTTTTATATTCAAGGCCACCCACAATCTAGAAACAAAGTAAAGCGAACTACATTGGTTACGCCGAACGAATAAAAACCTAACTAGTTATTTCATGGCGACGCGTTACAACGGCGTGCCGTCCTATAAGTTGTAACAAGGCAAACTAAGTGCAGGCAATCCGGAGATTCCACCATGATTGATTTTCCTTCGAATTCGCTGGCACGTCGAGCAACAGCACAGGACCGCCTCACCTACTCCACACGACCTATGTTTTCCGACTGACTCTCAGCCAACATTTAACATCGACGGGACTGCTTTCGCATTGCCTCGTGAGACGGACTTTATAAATATAAATGTGCAACGATGGGGCTCGAACTCGTGCACCTTTGTGTCTCCTCCGGTCGCGAGGCGCACGCGAATGCACCACGCCACCGGGCTCGATACCACCTACTGAAACGTCAATCCCCAGAGAGAAAAGCAAATTAACAGCTGAACACAATGGAATCAGTGTAGAGGAGAGGTGACAGTGTGTGATTGAGGGCACCTCTTTGGTCGCTAACAAAGCGTAATAGCCATTCAGGCAAGCATCCCGTCCCGTCTTGTTTAAAACTTCATTGATTTTAGTTCTCCAGGGCTTAAAAGTTAGTTTAAAACAAATAGCTTTATGTTTAGGTAGAAATTCCCAACTGCTTGGATCTGGATATCGTTTCAACTGCTGGCACGTTAGCAGCACTGCGTTATTGCGTTTACTCTTGTAGATACGGTAAAAAGTATACTTTTTATAAATTTAAAAGGTACCTTGTAATTTTTGACAACTGTTTCTTATATTGACCGCAATTGTGCACGACTGGCAGGACTATCTAGCAGTGTACTTGGGGCCCAATTATCTGGGCCTTTTTATCGTTGGAAAGCAGCTTTGTGGATGGGCCCAGTGAATGGGCTTAAATTTGCAAATTTCGCACCAACGTTGTAAACGCCGCGGCCGATGTGGCCGGAGCGGTAACCTTCTCCGCATTTGAGTCGAGACTGACTCTTTTTAAGCCCGCAATCATCGACCCGATCTCAAGCCATGCAAGCCTAACAAAACAAAGTCTACAACTGCACGAGCCTCACTAACACCTTCAGCTTCTTATTCTTCTTTTTGTATTTGAGACAATGAGCCAGCGAGGGCTACCCACTGCAAATCTACTGGAAATTCGCGTCCAACTACATAGTTAGCACCACCACGTACATAGAATAGTTTTTTTCGACAGGAACGCGATCCTTTGGCACAGGAAAAGATTATCTTGCAGCGGTTCTCGGAACGCTGCTTACGGTGTACGGTTAATGATGACGTGGCCGCATAACAGCGCTCCGACGATAGTGCACACCCACATTGAGGACCAGCTGTTTCCTCCGCTAATTTATATTTAACAGCCCTAAGCAAACTATTAGAACAAAAAACGATGATTTATACACAGTCATGCAAACAGATGAAATATTAATTGTCTACAGGTTACATCTTCCTGTGGTCTATTTATGCCAAGTAAATACAATTCAAAAACCTAAGTGGGTCGATAAATAAGTGTATGACAGCCATACATATCATTGAAACAGATCAGGCTACACAAGTGATGTGTGCCATAGGTAAGGTGTCCTGTGACGTTATCCGTATATACAACGATGTAGATTCATCAACTTTATTGCGGTATTGTGTTGTATACTGCATCCAGTTTAACATGATTTCAACCACCACATCGGTCTACTTGCACTCAACTTCTCGGAATGGCGCAGTATTGAGCAATGCTAGTAAGAGCCAATAGGTTAACACTCGCACACTATAATGACCCGAGGCGCCTCCTTCTCTTTGTGGTTGTAGATCCAGAGAAAAAGTCCAGTGAAAACTATAAGAAATGTTTGTAGAGTGGTACATTGGCCGGTATTCTGTGGTCGTATATAAAAACTACGCAAACATGTTTATTAGCCATTAGCCAAAACAAATGATAATCAGTACGAATAATAATTGATAAACTAATAATAACATACTAATACTAGCATCACAACTATCATCAAAAAAGAGACAATATGCTTATTCTGTTCTTTTTTACTGAATGCAAATCGTATTGTGTGTCATGGCGCTGTAAAATTGCGTTGCATTTATGTTGTCCTTCATGCGTGTATGTGCAGGGTTGACGCAGTGTTAGTGCGCATCCCCGTAGCGTGCAGGTCTAATTTTAATGCTGACGATCATGGTTGTAATAATGGGTACTAAAATTTATTAGACAACCAGAGGAATTTGTTATTACAATGTCGTTTTTGTTGTCGTCAGTGTGTTTGGCATTGCTATTGTTGTGGTGCGCACGTTGACGTCGCGACTTGGCTCTCGTGGTTAAACGACATCGTAGGCCGAGGTCACGCTGTTTCAATTTTTCTAGTGTTTTTCCTCCTTCTCATTTTGTTCCTGTTGGCTTGACAAAAGGGGTGCTGCACTTTTAGTGGCAGAAGTGCTAAAGAAATATATAATTTACGATAAGGTCACCGCCGAGATAGCATGGCGAAGGTGAGATCCTTTACACAATTCTACGCTTTGAGAGAACTGTCGTACTTTCGTTTACCTGTCGTCGTTTACGGCCTATAAAAAGCTAGAAATACGTTGTGTTTTTATTGACCTATAAGACTTACTTTTTGTATACTTTGTACTGACATAACCACAGACGACAGCACGACCCGGTGAAGTTGTACACTTAGAGTGGTGTGCTTCTCATACCATGCCACATCCATGCCATTGTCTTTGTTTGTATACATTTATTTTTTAGTGGTTAATGCAGCGGTTGTGCCCCGTAAACTTGTGCTGCATCTACGCAATATTATCCGACAGGTCCTATAGACTCCTAAAGGGCCGGAGTAAAGACCAGCTTACTAGAATGCCGACGAGTTTCTGCTTCATGTTCCGAGGGGCAGTCTCTGGCGGTAGGCAGCCTTATGCTTGTTTGCAGCCTATAGGAAACACTAGCTCTTGGGAGACCCCGTTATTAAATAGTTCCGTTGCTGGCTGTGAAGGGCCTTGGGCCGCCAGGGCATCGAACATCAAAGTTTATATCTTTTTTAATCAAAGTTTTATATTTGATTGAGAACCTACTTTAGGCGCCTACGAACCCTGTCGCGCAAGGTGCCTTGCTTGTCAAACAATGTGTCGAGGGTCATGCAGGCTCTGTCGCTGGAGACTTGTTCTCTCATTGTTTTTTTTTTAATAGGGATTAACTGGTAAAATACATGATGCATCCGCTCTGTTTATGTTGCTACACTTACTCTGTAAAAAAGCCACGAGGATTAGCGAGTCGTCCAATAGCGTGATCCACTCGGCCTGTAGCTATGAATTCTCCAGGGGTGATGTTGCAGTTTGGGTAGGAGGCAAGTTCTTGCCGAGCTGTTATTCATATTATTCCTGTCCCTTTATCGTACCTGATATTATAGCGGCTGCTAACATAAGCTTTGTTGCTTCTCCCACTACAGCGAGATCCGGGCGGAACAATTCAGCAGTTCAAGCCGCAAAAGAGGCTATATATATATATATATATATATATATATATATATATGGATTTATTATTTGCTTGATATGTATAAATACGTATACGTGTCACAGGGCGCGATCAGGGGCGCGTAGAGCGATAGCAATAGTGGACATGCTTAGATATCTAGGGTTTCTTGGAGGTTGGTTTTCGGTGGTATGGTTTATCATCTATGCTACTATATTTGTAATTAAATTAAATCCAACTCTTAACGCGCGTGCCAATCTTCGAATGGAACTTAGCGCGCCAAATCTCGAATCAAATAGAAGTAAGGATATTCAACATAACTAAAACTATAAACGGAATGAACGGAACCTGAGCACGTTCCAACTTTGTTGGTAGGGCGCTTAGCGCCCCTAACTTGTATATTATTATGAAAACAAATTGCATCTAAATAACTGTGCTTTTATACCGGGTGGTATAAAAAGAAGTACATACTATCGTCTGTCAATAGTTTAAACTACAGTGCCGGAGATGAATGTTCTTCGGAAGTAACAAAAATAAGTATTATGTTGATTGATTTCGAATTGCGTTTGTAGCAGGTCGCGCAACTGTAGCACATTAGATCCTTGAGTGGCAATGAAGCAAAACGAGTACCAGCTGCGATTAAAACTGTTTTTGAGGACAAATTAGAAGATTTCGCTTATGGAACTAACGCACCCGCGTAGAGTGCCGCTGTAATGTGGATTGCCTCATTTAAAAGAGGCCGTATAGGCATCGATTGGGCAAGGCCCTCGCAATTGAACTTTAAACTAGAGACGCCTCTCCTCTCCAGTGAAGCAAAGTACTTGGAGATACTCCCAGATGCAGGCCCGATAGGCACCCCACATGTGCATTACGTAGCTGCTAAGACCACCAAAGGAATCTAGAAATTACTGTGACGACTGGAATTGCCTCCTGGGAGGACCCAATTGTTAAAGGCCACGGTACTTTCGGAAAAAAATGTTTGCATTATATCGGACGGCTCCATCGCCACTATGCATTACCTATAAGTCAGTAGAGTGAAACGGGGTCAAACATACGTTCGAAATATGCACGGATTAGACCGCGGATAGGGCGCAGCTGACGCGTTATCTTAAATTGTAACTCCTTATAACATGCAAACAAATGCCACAGACAGCCTTGAAAGACACTCAAAGGTCAAACATTATTAAGGGAGGTGCCGCGATAATAATCAAGTGAAAACTCTAGGTACCGACCGCAATGTGACGACTATAGGAGGGCTTATTCATGAGGATCTCAGGTACAATTTTTATGTTGATTCGCCTATGACTACCCCGAAATTGGGAAAAGAGCGGCAAGTGAAAGGGTTGAGAAAAGGGCAGGGGAATTTCTGCTACAAAGAATATCAATTGAAGTGCAACGTGGAAATGCGGCTGCGGTCTGATTATGTATTAGAATTATGTCGTGTATAATGTATAAATAAAAGACACCAAATTTCCAATGCTATGAATTCTTTTTTGTCACACAAGTCCCTATGGCCTCGAAAGTCACTAATCTTGCCGGATGCCATTGGCTCCTCTCTTCTTTCAAGTGCGAAGCAATGGGTCGTCAGAAAATATTCATCGTTAATGCAAAAATCTGTCGGAGGAACGACCGCTGGTTTGTCCATTGGACACTACCACCACGATCTAGGCAGTGTTCCCATTGTGGGAAAATGCAAATTCCCGGTCATTGTTCACGTTCTGAGTGTGGCGTTCAGTGCAGAAGACTGCATACCGTCGTACTTCCTCCAGAAAGGCGAATCCATTATAAAGAGTTTTACTTGCGTGCTCTAGAAACGTTTGCGAATATATGAAGTGTCTAAGGGACTCTATGCGTGTTTCAGCAGGTTGGCGCTCCCATTCATACTACAGACATTTAGTGTGGAAGTATCTGAGCAGACAAGCATGTTTTGAAGCAGAAACGTGTGGCCTCCAAACAGCCTCAATTTAAATCCGTTGGACTACTAGGTATGGGGCGTGATTGAACGGACGCCTAACATGTCTACTTACGCATATATATATATATATCTATATATATATATATATATATATATATATATATATATATATATATATATATACATGTTGTGTACGTGTTTGCGTTCTATTAGTGTCAGAAGGTAACTGTAATCAAGTTCTACTGCAATTTCTCTGTGTTTTGCCACTAGACTACTATAGAAGGAAAGTTTCTGAACAAGGAATACCATTTCACTCAAAGCGGAGCCCGGGGGGATAGAAACGGTTGGAGAATGAAAACAGGATGACAGACCTGAGCATTAATACACATCTGTGCTAGCGCAAGTTATAAGACTCAAATATGTGTATATTTATAATTTTTTTACCCTGCGTTCCTGATACCCCCAAAATATTCGATGTTTCTCATCTCAGAAAATTCTGACGTAAGCTGAACAGATACTAGTCTGATAATGTCCGAAATATAACGCAGGTGGGGGCATAAAAAATCGCATAAAAGCTCCAGCATTCTGCAGGTTGCCACAGATGTGTGCAGGCGAACGTTGTGTTTGTGGAAACCCACCGACCCACCGGTCGGTTCAACTTGTTCGTTCGGACAGCTACCCAGCCAGCTGTCGATTGCAAATCTGCGTTTGCTACTACGTATTGCTTACTAGGTGCTTTTGCATTGCTTTGACTGTTATTGTTGTTGTTACTGCTGTTGTTGTTGCTGTTGTTGTTTTTGTTTTTGTTGCGGTTGCTGGTAATAACTGGTGTGGCTTCCGTCGGTGGGTGGGTGGTTGGTTGGTGGTGATATTAAATCATAGTTAAGCCGGAACATTAATGAACAAGCACCTGGCCGACCTGGCACGTATACGTACGCAAATACCTGCCCATATGAATATATATATATATATATATATATATATATATATATATATATATATATATATATATATATATATATATATATATCGAGTGTCAAAGGTGTACTATTACAAGGATCTACGAGAGCATTTTATTCAATCCGTATCTAACGGCCGACGCTCCCGTGGTTGCTCTAGTGTCCCATCAAAAGCTCCACTACGGTCTGGTACGAGCTCACACATTTACCTTTACCGTGTAGGCAGTCGCATACAGTGCTTCGCGGTAGTAAAAGCAGAATTTCACGCAGTTGGGCCTTTGTAGGTTTCACTGTTTTACTTTTCACATTTCACTACTTTCTACTACTACTACTACTAAGAATTTGTAGGAACTAATACGCTTCTGATCATTCAACATCAACAATAGCAGCCTTATTAGGAACACACTCTTGCCTTCTCCAGGGCCCACTGAGAAAAGTGAAGATGACTAAGCGATCGAATTTTTTAATAACCCACTTTATGTAAAACTTACATCAAATAAATTTTGCCAACTGCCATCGTGAAGGCTAACCGTTATGCCATTATATATATATATATATATATATATATATATATATATATATATATATTCAGGGAAGAACGCGCAAGACCAGGTTCTAGCTCATAACGACTGTGTAGCAGTAGAGAGCCAGGAAGGGCTCTCGCACGAGAGTCAAGTTGCCGTCACGCTGTCCTTGTAGAGCCGGCAAAATGGGACGGCTTAAATGCACATTTTCTTAAATATGCATATTTAATTAGCCTAATGGCATTTCCTGAGGTTACTGAAGGCGAATGTTTAAAAGTTAGATGGCAAAGGATCTGGATATATTTTTGCGAGCCTTTCTCAGTACAAACAATGTTTCTGCTATTGATAATGGAAACATCTTTTCGATGTGATCACGCCGTGTGCGGAACTCTCAAATGCTATTCCAAATGCACATTTTCACGTACATAACAGAGATAGCAGCGGTGCAGCATTTTTTCCATATCCTTGATCGTGGCAACTCCTCCACGCACCTGCCATATGTGCACCTGTGGAGGCTTAAGGCAAACATTGGCAGAGCATTGCAGCACTTATAGTGAAATTGGTAAGAATAGCATCACCTGCAGCGACAGTATTACTATGTCGCTCAGGGAACGCTGGCTTGCAGCAGACAACATGTTGTTGTTGTTGTTGTTGTTGCTGCTGTCGTCGTCATCATGGTAATGCAGGTCTTGTCGTGTCAGGAGTCGACGATGATCAAATCTACATGGGCGGCTCCCTTTGTCCTTCTTTCCATCCGTCCGTCCGTCGGTCAGTCTGTCCATTCTCTAGTTAGTTCTCTAGATGTCTCCTTCTCAGGCGGTTCGCTCATAAAGTCACAGGAGAAGTCTTCAGCTACTTCAGATAGAGTGAGTGAGTAGGTCTAGCACTAGCAGAAGTACTAATACTCGTGAAAGTGGTAGTACTAGTAGTAGAAGTAGTCGAGCAAGGAGAAGCAGAGACCCTCGCGTCCGGTCGTAGGGGTAGCAGGGCCCTTGCATTCGCTCCGACCATGAGAATAGCAGGCTAAAGCACATATTTATCAATTTCGTGCTCTCTAGCCTTTAGTGGCTAGCAATGAGGAATAGGGCTACGTGAGGGGTGGGCAGCAGGATACGCCCTGTACTAGAGAAAGACAGACGGACGGAGCAGCAGGACGATGAAGTGGAACCGTTTGCATTTCTACCAAGACTACACCCACAGCTACCACTACTTCAGTCTGACGACTCGGCGTAGCAACCGCAATTACCAACGTACTTAAGAGTTGCAATTGTCCTCCTATCGTGGCTCTTTGCCAACCGGTGTAGGCTTGAGGGCGAATCTGCCTCTCGCGATCACTGTCCATCTTCCATCCACTTTCCCTTCAGTCTCTCTCTCTCTCTCTCTCTCTCGTTCTGTATCCTTGAGTTCGCGACTTGATACTACTTGCATACATCCTGACTTGCTACCGACGATGAAACCTCGCCCGGGGTTATTTCAGGGAAAAGGAGAGAATCATGCATAACTTGCTCGGTCCATTTGGTCTTTTTCCTGCTGGGGTTGAGAGTTCTATTCTAGGTACTGGTCGTGTGTATTCAATTAGCATTCATTGCCAGCGCTACGCAAACTTGGTCGAGCAGTGCGTAGACACAAAGCCATTCGGTATACGATTAGTGTGGTAAAAGCGGCTAGTTTGGTTGAAGCTTCTTCATAGGGCCTTGGACGCAGAGTTGCAGTTGCAGGCAGGTGACGTTTCATCGCCGCAACAGTGCTCAGTCAGAGTTCATTTGTAAAGCCAATTCTTGCACGAAGGACAAGCCAACTCTCCTTAGGAGCAATACAATTTTTTCTTATCCTAAAACTTAACTTAGAGTCTGGGATTCACACCAAGGAAATATATATATATATATATATATATATATATATAGTGTCGGCTATATAGAGGCTAAAGCATAAGCACCTTTAGAAGTTAAATGGAGCTCGGATTCTGGTACGAGCACCTGAACTTGAAAAAAACTTTGATGCCAAGCGCAGCTCTCATTGTGTGGATAATAATTTAGGCTACCTATTTTTGGGTATAAAATTCTCCTGAAAATTTGAAAACTCGTTGGCTCAAAAAGAATTTGTTGTGATTTTGACAAGCAAATCTAACAAATTAGGGCGGTAGCAGGCAACACTGTTCACCAGCTTTAAAGAAGGCTTACAATCAAGATCTTAAATATAAGTGTATATATATATATATATATATATACACCTATGCTACCGTGGTAAGGGAAAGTTCGCCAGCAGCGAGGGTTGACCCTCAGGTCCTTCCACTCAAGCCCACACAAATACCAAGGTTCAGAAGAAACGAACCTGCTACAAGTTACCTTAGGGCAAAACCCACCGCTTGACAAGGGTCCCAAAGACCAGAGTTTCGCCCAGGTGACACGGGTTCATCTTTTTCGGGACTAGATGATCTACCGTAGGGAAGCAAAGCCGAGTCATTTACGGTGTTGAGGTCTCTGGAGGCGTTGCGAGCTCTGATCGGGCTGCTTTCCGTGATCGTCAAGTTAAAAGGGCTTGCCCTGTAATGAAGATCAAGAAGACAACAGACCTTATCGCAAATTTGCCAGTCCCCGGTCCGGGCAGTCGGACCCTAACAGAGCTCTCTGCCCAACTTGCAGAGTTTCGTTTTTAAGTAGAGGCCTTTTTCGGGCTATCCTTAGCGAACATTTAACGCTCACGTGTTTGCCTTCGCACTGCTTCGTAAGAGGGACTCCACAAATACAAATCTGCAACGGTGGGGATCAAACTCGTGCACCTATGTGTCTCTTCCGGTCGCAAGGCGCACGCGAATGAACCACATTACCGGTTGTCCTTCGCCTCCGCGATGTTGGGAAGGACGACGGCTCATTAGCGGTTACCGTTTAGAAGAACTTCCGCGACTTTAGTAATGGTAGACGGTTTAATGTTGGTAGCAGCCGTCCTCTCAACATATACCTCCGCAAGCGGGCGGTGGATACCGTCTGGCTAGCTATTACAAAGCTCTCGGAAGGCGACGTTTCTTCGGCAGAGATCACAACCCTTTGTGATCTCGGAGAGCACGCTGGCTCGGAAGCCCAGCAAGACGAGACGGCTTCGTTGCTCAATAAGCGCCCCACGCCGGCATTTTTTGACCTAGCCAAGCTGTACTGTATGTAAGCACGTACTACCGTTAACCATATAAGGGAATATTACAGATTGGCATAAAACGTTTTTGTCTAACTCAGCTGCAGGTCTCGATTTCAAAAGTGCTGATCTTTATTGCTGGGACCCACCTCTCTCCGATTGGCAATCGCTCATCGTTAGAGGCCGACTCTTTGCCCTCAAGAAGAAGGATGGCTGCGTGAGGCTTATCGGTTGTTCATGCGCGATCTGGAGGCTGGCAAGAAATGTTTGCTTCATTTTTGAGGACAGATAAGACGTTTCATGTGCCCTTGATGGCCATCAGCTTGGGTTTTTAGCACCGGAAGGTTGAGAAATGTATTCGGCTCGTTCCTGTTTGAATCGCGCTCTGGAGCCACCCTTGTGACCAAGTTTGACCCCAGGAATGCCTTCAATAGTTTCCGAAGGGACCACCGGTTGGATGCGTTCAAAGCTTGGGCTCCGACTAAGCTCCGTCAGGTGGAACGAGCTCGTACAGACTCCTCTTGCCGGACTGACTGCCTTCGTCTGCCGCATGACGCTATAACGTCGCAGACTGGTTTACAGCAGGGACGCCCTGTTTTGCCTGGCTATCAGAATGTTAGTCGACTCCCTCGAGTGCCTTCTAAACGTGTAGTACTTAGATAATAGACCACGAACCCGCCAAAGGGCGTCAGGCCCGGCGACTTCATACAGCATACAGGTATGGCAAGCACGAATGATTGGTGCTTAAGAGAATGCACGTATTTGCTTTCATACAAAAGTCTCGAAGATCCACGACGCCCTCTCTTGCAGGTTCCGAAACAGTCTTGTAGCGCAAAAACTGCTCACTGCTCACAAACAGATGCATACTGCGTATTAATACGCATTATAAACAAGAAATTATGTAATACTACGTATAGCCTGGTTGCATTGGCAAATTATATACCTAGTTTTTATATTTAAAAAAAGGCAATGATGATCTTCTTGTAGCATACAGTAACTTAACTGTATTGGTTTAGCTCTCGTGTTGTCGTAAATATGATCAACTACCCAATTAACTTTAAAATGTTTTTGCTGTAGCAAGTGGAGTAGGCGCTGCTTGGGCGTCTTTATATCAGGGAAAATGTAGGTGCGCAAAACAGTACACTACACAGTCTCTAGTGGAACGTTGACGAAAAGCATCTCAAACTAATAAAAGCCCTCAGTGTGATACTCTGAGCAGCTTCCGCATGCAGTTTCGATACGTTTACACAAAAAAAAATACGCAATGCACGGATACTCGACAACGGAGCTTCAATCAATTACCTCAGTGCATTTGCCGGTTTTGCTAGCAAAACTAATATCACACGGTGGGGATTCCCTAAGGGTACAAACCACTCTGTGATTCTTTAATCCTTGCAATTCCCTTTTGAAATAGAACGCCCGAATTTAAAGATTTAAAACTGGCGTGTATTCACGATCGTAACCAGCGTAAAAATATACTGGAAAGGAACCATTATTTAAAAACTTTTTGCCGTGTGAATACACAGAGCGGCCCTTTATTTAATTACCACGTTCAGTCAGAAACGACTCACCAGTTAGGCGTAATCTTACAGCTTTTCGAGAGTTTTACCTCGCGTATTGTCAGCGGAGCATTTTTATTGGGTCTCTCTTTTTCGCCAACTTTCTGCGGCACTTAAACAACGGTTTCTCGTATGAACGAGCATAACCGAATCGGAGATTCGAAATAACATTCGTACTAGCTTTTTCCTATGCAATTTATCAGATAATGCATGAGATGGCGACCTTCTTTATTCCACCTCGCATTTCGAGTTTTTCGTGCAGTTATTTTTGCTTGTTTTCTCTTATTTAATGGATGTCTGACCGCTGATGATCATTACCACCGTTACCACCACCACCACCATCTATGAGATCCACCCACACTCTCACTCGCTTAGCCGCGGCCACCTAACAACCGGCAATTTAAGAAATCGAACGACATCTTCGAGAACTCCAGATACGCGTACTCCTGTTCGAGTCGGCTGGAATAAGTCGATCCCTGAACAAGTAAAACTAAAGCAGGCGCGTACAGCTGTATTGGGATCATGATCGCCTAATTACACTAGCTGTTCGAAATGTTCGCGCGCCCTTAGTGTGTTCTGTGTTCTGCCGTCGACCGAGTCGGCCCGTAATCAAAATTAACCTCGTCCTCTTTCCGCCGGATGTCTCGCCATCGTTGCAATTGCTGATGAATCGGGCACTTCGTCTGCGATCCTTGTCGAACTTGGCTCGTGCCCGTTGTTCGGGCACCGCAAAAACGAGCGGCAATTTTTGTCGCCGATCGATTGGGACAGTCGTCCGCACAGACCAGCACTGAGCAGACAACGCCTGTGACATCCTAGGTCGCAAATACTACTACTACTACTACGCACGTGTTTCCAACCACTACGATCAGGGTCAGATCCGTTAGTTCCTGCTTCCAGCTTGAAGGAGAGAAAATGCAGGCACCACTATTGGCGTAACCTTGATTAACATATGATTACGAATACGTTTGCTTAGAAGCTAGCAAAAGGAAATGACGTTGACTGCAGCAGATAGAATACTCTGTAGTGGCCAACCGGAACTTGCCAAATCCTTTCCATAGTTGGGCCTCCGGGTTCCCACTATATGGGAACGAGCTTTTTCACTGCATTGTCGTCTGCTTGTCGCATTCGGCACAGATCCGGCACAGATTTGTGTACCTGATAGTAGATCGCAAACCAGCGGTGGAAACAATTCGAATCAGGATGAAGTAGCCAGTTTCTGAGTATTTCCAGCAATTATTAGGGCAAGTAGTACAAAATGGCGGATAGATGGCGGAAGAGCCGTAGAAGAGGTTGCTCAGGCAAATGTGTATCTCTCAACGAACCTATTGGACGGCATGACCTGCACTAGCCATCACGTACAAAATACGTTATGCACGAATACCACAACCTAGTATAGTCCACTCGTGGGTTTCATCAAGTGGGAGACGAACGCCGCTGCCGCTTTCGGTCGAAAGAATGCGCTAATTGCCACGTGACAAGCCGCCACACGCAACGGCTTTGACTTTTCTCGCTCGATTGATAAGTCGCTTTAAGAAAGAATGTTGCAATATTTTGCATGTAGACGTGTTACCCATATTGCAGGTGCAAAGTAATTTTCAAATCGGGTTTAAATTGCAAAAAAACGTCTGTTATAGCACTCAAGATCAGGAGGAAGCATTTCTCCTTCATTGAAAATTTCACAACGACGTCACTAAAGTTCGAGTTGATTGTGCCAGGCATAGAAACATGGTCATTTTTATTACTGATACCAATATATAAGTATCATAATTTTATTTTAACTGTATGCCAAGTTTTAAAGTCAGTTTGTCTGGACACATGCTTATTTAGATTAAATATTTCTTATAAATTACACCACCACGTTTTTATCATTATCGCAATAATACTAAGAGACTGATGTTGAAAGTAATATATGATGACGTTATAGATTTTTGCTACGGCGGAACTATGCCAACTGTCTTAAGTCATAGCGGAAATGATGCATTCACTGTTTTTGCGGGGTACCCTTTTCTCAATAACGGTACGTCGTAGCGCCAAACCACCCCCAATTAGAATAAAAACGTATATCAAAATCCCAAAGGTGACCTCTAGAAATGTCTCCCCTTGCCTTCTCTTTTTAATTCCCCTCAAAAAGTTTTGATTTGTTGAATGTTATCTTCCCTATTCCCCTTCTCCGTTAACATCGGGACATAAAATAAAATTTTGGGGGATCTCTAAAAATGTCTCCATCTCCACGCAGTTAATCCAACCAACTAAAAAATTCGGTTTGCAGCAGTAGTAATGCTAACAATCAGACCGGCCTCGCCATAGATAGACATGTTAAAACCCCTATAGAGCCCAATGTTATTTTTTGGGGGAAATGTATTTTAATAAAATGTATTTTGGGTTGATTGCCATTGAAGCAAAATCTCTTTGAAAAAATGATATTGGTGTGGTTATTATATGGATTTTGAGAGTGATGGCAACTATATATAGGTGGAAATCCATCACCGTTTTGACATATTAGAACTCCATTTACGACCCCTTAAATGAATATGGCACATACTACCACTACTAAATACATATAAATGCACACCTTTGTTTTGGTTCCTACACGGCACTTACAAGTGCATTTCCTGCCTTTCTGAGGCTTTATACTGAGCTCTTGACTGTTCTCGATTTTTCTTGCAAAGTACGCATTGGTCATGGTCGTGCATGAATTAAAGCTAACATATCTATTGTGCAACACGTTGGCGACTTAAAATGCACCTGCTTTATTTTTTGGTAAATAATACATTGGATTTTGTTTTTAATAACGAGACGGTCTTGGTATTCTTCCACGTAATGTATCTGTCACGTCTTGCCTGCAATGTTTTACTAATTAATTTTTAAAGTTTGGAAAATTTGAAAACAAAACATTTAAGTTAGACCATTTTTGGGCATTTAACAAACATTTATGCTGGTTAATACAATGCAACTTCTTACGGCACCTCCGGATGTTATAAGGCGGCTGACGGACGAGACGGCCCTTTTACAGCCGCAGCGTTGCCGCGTTGAGCCTCGATCGCTGTAACAGGTATTCACTAACGCGGGGTCCCGAGATGCAGCGAAGTTTCTCCACCCTAGTTCCTCAATAAATGTCATAGACTATTTTAGTCTGATCGGGTCAAAAGCCTCTATGGAGATAGGCTGAACTCAGAATTGCGACGATAATTCGTTGTATTTCGCCAACTTTCGGTTCTCGGTGAGCCGGGTGCCCGCACAAATTTCACGGCTGGTGAGGTTCCAGACGAGGAGACCACCACGTCGGGTCTCAGCTAGCTATCCCGATTAAGACCGACAGGTTCTTTTACTGCCGGAATGTAGGCTGAGTGAATAGCGTGAAAGGTCGCATTGTTCATAGTGATATACGCACCGCATGCTCAAGCTACTACCCCAACAGAAAGCTGGAAACGATGCAAAATGTGTTGTTATCTAGCATCGTTGCGGCAAGTGGAGGGCTTGAAGCACCTTGCCACTTATTTGTTGAAAGCATTTTGAAGCGGGTTTACCCAGAGCGGTGGGAAATCCAGTTTTTATTAAGGTCCAATTGTTTAGGTCGCGTTGGAGCCGAGATACCAAAGATCCTTCGTCGATTTGACGACTTAACTATCGATCGAGAAGACCCCAATAACGATGACAAGCTGCTTTACTTCTGTAGAACAACAAGCCCAGGTAGCAGGATAATGCAATTGACCGCTCTGCGCACCCCCAATCCGCCAGCACCAGCAACGGGAAACGCAGCTTGAATCTAAAACAAACATTTTTTAACTCAGTATTAGGCAAGGATCGCAGGGTCTCCCGGAGTACTTCACTAAACTGCTGTGTTAAATCGCGCCTACTGAAAGCTAGCGAACATCGGACTTGATAAATTATGCGAGGCGAAGAGAAACTGCGCATCTAAGGCTTTGAGTCGGTGGCACCATCGGTTGGAGTTCGCGAGCTTCCTCCTGAGCGCATCCTGTACCGATGCTTTAATGGTGCACCCAGTACTTCCAACTTGTTTGCGGCTAAGTCTATCATGCTTGGTAGCTGCTTTCTCAGCAACGGTATTGATACCGTGCGGGAGTCTTGCTAGAGCAAGAATACCTCACTCGTATCATCGTTCAGGCGGAAGCCTGATTCAGCCTGGAATGATCCCTGCTCTTTTGATGTTTTCAATAACCGTTAAGCTATCGCCAGATAAGGTGGCGTCGTTAAGATACCACGGCCGCAGATCCGACACTAGCCTGGCCTGGAGGTCAGAGGAGTCTGCCGACGCAGAAAAGTGCTAGACCGCAAGAGTCTTCCTGCTGCTACTCTCAGCGCCCACTTATTCCTATGGCGAAGGTCATTGCCTACGAACGAACTTTCGACTTGATGCGTAACCTGTAAAGGTGTTGCTTTAGTCGCGATCAAACGCGGGAGGACGACGACAGGACCAATTCGTCGACATGACTATTAGTTTCTACAATAATTTCCACCAGACGAGAAATATTATTCCTCGTGATGGACTCTACTAGCAGATCCGCCTTAGCCACGGTGGGAGCAGCCGACGCACTGAGGGCTGTCTTGGGTTAGTGACGCGCCCCTGCGCCACATTAGCTGTCTGCGCCTTAAGCTTGAATCCATTTCGCGCGAGAGAAAAACTGCGCTCGCTGAAGGTGGCGTAGCACCTATCCGCAACGGGAGCGCATAACTTTACAGGCGTGACCGCGGGCCGCTGCTGTGTAAGTTTCTTCGCAGATCTCTTGGGAAACTACATGCGATTTAACCTATATGGGCCCTCGTACAGGCAGAAGCGCGCGGGACTTCTGCAATCCCCCGGAACTGTTTGGTGGATCCACAGCGACGATCAGCAATCGGGTCTTATGGGGTCGAAGCTGTAGCACTGGTAGCATCGTTGTGGATTACGGTACAAGAAAACCCCGTGGGTTCTTAGGCCGAGGCGCACCTCCAGCGGGAAAATGCAGCCCGAAAAGGTCAAAACAACATTCCAGGTTGGCATGACAATGCCCGCTCTAACATTTTTAGAGCGTACCCTCACGGCTTCCATTACCCTGTAGGGCCTCAGGGCGCTAAAGATTGTCGCGTCATTCGGCGATGGATGAACTGTGCTAGTTTTTCTTTTTGCTAAAAAAGAGGAGCCGCTTGACCTTGACTAGACCGACATACCGGCCAGGGACTGCAAACTAAGCAGAACAGACTTGACTTCCGCTACATTAGCGGGTTCTCAAGTTCGGCTAAACCGCAACCCTACTTGCCCTTTTATGTGCCTGGCAAGAGCGTCACACATAGCGTTAAAGTCTGCATACATTACATTTTTCTCCGCCGAGCAAATTATGGTCTCCGGTCTGTCCTCAGTAGGCCATCGGCACAGTCTCTACTACCCAGAGCGACAATGGTTTCACTCCTAGCCCCCACCTTATGTCATCTAACATCATGCCCCTCCTCAATGGATGTTTCATCGACCGCAATCTGATTTCCCTCCATTCAAATTGTGTCTTCCTGGTTAATGGATGCATCGGTTGAAACCCCCAGCAGTATCGTTTGCTACGCCGTTTGTCTTCTCGGTTGTTTCGCTGACATCCTCTAGGCTCGGGGGTGACGTGGGGCAGGTTCAGCCTGCGATACACGCCCACCTTTGCTGCGAGCGCCTTCTACCGGGGCTGGATGCGGCCCGCTTCCCCAGTCTATTCCCCCGCTCCCAGTCTTTGAATGACAAGCCGGACTATTCGCATCACCCCAGCAAATGCGTGCATTCGTTGCCACTGCACAATCCCCATGCAGCCATGTACGCGGTTCGAGCGGTTTTTTTTTCTCGCTGTTACGTTGGCGCTCGTTGCACGGGCAGAACCAGCTCTGCTGCGGCGCGCCTGTTTACATATAAGATATTTTTAGTCTACAGGCGAACGCCGGACGGGCTGAAGTTCAATATTATAATAATGATGGTTGCCGCACCAGCGTTAGAGGTAGCGTTCGATATGATAATAAAGATAGAGGCACCGGCGACGTCAATGATGAAATTAGTGATAAAGGCTGGTGGTGGCAATGGTGATGACGACTGTAAGTGATGGTTAACTGAGGTGAATAAAGATGAAGATAATGAAGGTGCACTAATGACGATGACGCCGAACGTGGTAACTGATAGAGACGGTAGAACACAAAGGTGATGATGATGATGATGATGATAATGCTGATGACTAGTATGTAGTGAGGACCACAATGACGATGTTGACGGTGGGGTGCTAATGATAACAGAAGGTGGCAATGGCGACAGGGGCCCTGCCAAGTGATGATGGTGGTGATGAGGTTGAGTAGCGATGATGATGATAATGATTGTTCAAGTAGACACTTCACGTATAGTTAATGCGTACCAATGTAAGCAAGGTTTCGCGCTAGTAGACTCCTCTAGTCTCAAAGGCTGCTGAGCTCGCGAATGTCTAAGGATTTCTTTACTGAATTCTAAATTTAGCGATACTGCTCAATACTCACACACAAACACGTCTGCGCCGATGAAATCGAAAAAGTGTTGCTAGTTTTATTTTTTGAAAATCTGTGTTTTTTAACGTTAAAGTGTCGTCTTTATACTGATGTTGGTCAGGCAGCTGAGTTCGATGCGGAGCAGCGTCGACAACATTCAGCACAATATGTTAATATATCTGCTGTTGATTTTACATTTTACGATACGCGACACTTCGCAATCGCCCGAGTTTAGCCTAGAAGTGCTTCGACAGAAATTATATAGAGAGACAAGATATTCATCAGACCTACATTTAATAATGAAATGCAGCCTTTGATTTGACAAGAGCTTTAGGATGTTTGTAGTGATGCATGAATTTTCGCCATGGGAGTCGATTGGCTGCCGCAGACGTAATACCCTGTTGTGGCCAACCGCTAAAGTTTGTCAACTCCTTCCCATATTTGGGTCTGAAACTACACTATACGGGAACGACCTTTACCCAGCACATCGGCGACAGGTGTCGGGCGGCTATTGCCCCTATTCACACAGAGGTGAGAGACCCTCGACGATTGTCTTTAAGTGCGGTCGTACGTCTTTTTGAGCTTAAGATTATGCCAATGTTGAGCTACAGCCTTGGCAGGGTGTGGGGCCATCTTTCAGCGGCAAATATTGTGCAACTAGAGAGATGTTTCACAATATATATGACGCGGGTTCTTTGCTTACCGCGGACGGCAAGAAGTCCCTTCGTGTACCTGCTAGCGGGTTGCGGGCCGACAGTGGAAACAATGAGAGTCAGGCTTAGGCCACCTAATACAGGACCACTTCAGCAATTTTTGTTGGAGTGGCAGGTAAAAGTAACCGAGGCTTCGGCAGAGGTATGGAATGGCATTCACTAGCCGGCACGTGTACACAAGTTACATTGTGCATGACTTACTTGGTATGTTCGACCAACGGATTTCATCAAGTTAGCGGTCAAGGTCGTTGCCGGTTCTGCTCGCAGTTATGCGCTAAATACTACGTAACGAGCTGCTAGACGCATCGGCGGTCTTTGCACTTTTTCGCCCGGTGAGACGCTCGCTGAAGTGTTCAAATTGTATATGATGAACAATATTGTAATTATGTACATCTTGAAATGCAATGTTATTGCAAAATAAACAATGTCTATGTGTATGTAGTGATGCTTGATTGACACGGTGCGGCATCACATGGTTTCAACAGTTTGCTGACATCTCTCAGACGACTCCTGTGGGTGGTATTCCGTTACATTTGACGATATCCAGAAAACGTATACAGCGCTACCTGATGTTTAACTAGATAATGTGCCACGCGACCCCTGAACAACAGCAACGTAATGAAAAGCTTCCAAATGAAAATTAACAAGAAGTTCAGTGGAAGGCTGTCGAAACACCGGCCAGAGTCTTTTCGGTCACAGTCAAGCAAATTTGACGCATTCAGTAGTAAATTATTTTTTCACACGTATTCTGTTCATTTCGGTTCTTGCCGCCGTCATCTCGCGCACACCGCGCTTATCTTTGCTTCAAAACCTTACCCGCGTATTCTTTTAACAATACGTTACAAACCCATTGTGCGATCATTTTCAGTCATTTCGCAGATATTTGTACATTATACTTTAAGTTAAATTATACATAGTTGAATAATCTTTGTTAAATACCGTATGGAGCACGTCACATATTTGCATCAATGTACAACTTCTCTATTTTTACAATTATATGCTGAGTCATGTCTATAAAATCTTACGCCAACACACGTATTATGCGATAGTTTTCAGTCGCTCTCCACATACTTGAAATTATATATTTGCATACGATAAATGCATAAGATAAATTATTTATCTTTCTCATATTAAATGTGATATTTTAATTCGGATTATGCCCATTTCTGCATTTAGCATGAATTTCAAATATCACAGAAACGTCATGTGTAGCTATATAGGTTACACAACAACAAACAAAGCAAATGATTTATGTATTAATTATATACATTTATGTTTTCATCATTTAGCAGATATTAATAAATAGCATTATAGGATGCTCGTTAGTGCCACCGGTCGTTTAGTCTCTATTTAATAAGGGGTTGTTATTTGGCGATTTACAATACGTGCAATTTACTAAATGTTTGTATGTACGAACAGTGATCATAAATTAAACTAATGTCTGCCACGTATAACCGCACTTTTTCATTTTCATCAGCTTAGCGAATGCATTCCAATGCCGAGAGAGAGAAAGCATTTTTAAGCTGTGACTGGACGCGCTACGAATGTGTACGTATATTCGTCGGCTTTTCCCCCAATATTGAATTCCTGAACGCAAATAATTTACGTTTATCGTTTGTCAGTACGCAATCACAAACAAATATGTGTATGTGCTAAATGTACATATACACTTTGTATATATTTGCCGATTTGCTGCATTTGCCGATTTGTTGAATTTTCAATGAAATAAACAATACATACTGCAAAGGTGGCAGCACGATCTAGACTGGAATTCTGCTAATAATATGGTATGAAGCCTTTTGCTATGGAAGTTGATCTTCCAAGGAGAGATATATGTACGAGCATATCGCAACACTATTCCTACTCACTTTTGCTCAAACGACAGGCTTTATTCTTAGCTCAGTCATGTCCGTTGAAATCAGCTTCCTCGACGGGATTCAATATCATATTGTTTCCGTTTGTGCATGTGTACTTGACGCGACGGTCCGTTTTTGCGCCTTCTGCCCCGCTGTTCTTCCCTGCTCTCGCGTCATGCCCTACAGATTGCATTGGATTTTCCCGCTTCCCGTTTCGCTCCACATAGACTCTCCTACGCCGTAGTCCTCTAGTGCACGGAGCAGGCATTGCAGGACAGTTCCGACATCGCGTGTGACTCAAGTCTTTGGCTCTTTGCCGGCCTTGTGAACAACGGCTTGGCATTGTTTTCCTCTCGCCATTGGAGCGGGGCGACCCGAGGAGCGATATTTCCGTCATCGTCATCCCAAACAACAGCCAAAAAGCAAGCTTTTGCTATTGTAGTCGAGACTTCTAGGAGCAGATGCGGAACCACAAAACTGAGGCGTGGGAAAGCTTGTTTGCTAAAGTACCCTCAGCGGTAGAACGCCGAGAGCTTCTATTCGTCCGCCGTCCCGTGGTACACAAAGAGGTACGCCTCAAACCTCTTCTGACCTAACTCAGGGAATTGTCAGGTGACGGGCAATCATCAATTATGATAGTTGTAGTTAAACTTCGATATAGATTTACAGATATATATTCACGGATCAATATTTGTGAGCCAAGTTTGAGTATGCAGGCATAGTTGTCGTTCACGAATGTACTATGACCTCGACAGCATGAAAAACAATGGCTTGGCGCTAGAGCTAACTGCTCTTCTTTTTCCTTCAGAAGGAATACGCTACAGAAGTTACTCGTTGTCTGTGATAATGGTGTGGTTAATGATGCGTGCTTAAGTTACATCTAGAAAGTAAGAGTATATAAGGTAGGATATTTAGCTGTTGATGGGTAATCAGGTACCCCAATCGGGTAACGCTGACTCGACTTGCACTCCACATATCGCTAATACGTCCGGTACGAGTAGGTGCTCTTGCTTGAATTGTTCTTTATTCCGGCTTCTCCTTGAATTTTTCGTCACCTGGTTCCGTCACCGACTGCTTCACTGGTTCTTCGTATCGCATTAAAGAGTTTATTTATAATATTGTGCACCTCGTGGAAGGCGGCGTTCGAACGTACCAGGTAGTGATACACTACGTACCTGGCGTACGGTGGCGTGCAAATCATTGAATACGTCCAACCCCCGACCTCTTGCTTGACTTTGTTGTTCGACTTTAGCTTTCCACTCCAAAATAAAATGTGTGTAGGGTATTTACCGTACGCGGCAGCTCAGCCTTTTGAATCGCTCCTGTAGTAGGTGGATAGTTTCGGGACGCGAGGCTCCCGCGTGCATCGACAAATAAAGCACTCGCTTCATATGAAACGAAGTATCTCTTAAGCTGGTAAGTCGGCGGTATATGTACATAGGTGATCGGAGGGGCTTAGGGCGTAGTACGCCTGCCAAGTCAACCTATCATCGCCTGCACCACCTGTGCAATCGAGATTTAAATCTCTAAGGTTGTGAACCGAGTATAAACATACCGGTTGGTTTCGATGAACGCCACAGCCTAGCCAATTTGATACTGAAGCTGGGCGATTGTAATATAGGGCTAAAGCACTATTATAGCTATAATTACAAATCCAACAAATAAAAATATAACACTTTTAAAGTATAAAGCGCTGACAATTGGCAAAATGGGGGCTGCTTTATATGTAAGGGTATCGTTAGCTCTCTTTCACTGGTGTAGTGAAATGGGACGCACCGATACCAACGATTAGAAGTATTTAGTATGTATGCAGTCTTCTCTTTAAGTCATCATACTCTCAGTGGAGAATTACGCCTACTTCTATACATATATTTTTAAAAAAAATTGCTACAATTTATTGTTTTCTCTTACTTAGTGTCAAATATGTGTTCATTGATATGTGCTTATGCGACTCAATACTTATTGGCTTGACTTCCTTGACTAAAATCAATAATGATATATATCGGGGATAGACGAAAGTGTTTTTTGATTTTTTATGAAATAGCTTACAACTTGAATTCTAACAATTTTGCTTTAATCAGAACATGGCTTTTCTCGGTTGATTGACAACTTCCCTATTGATCCAGCAAATAATAAACACTACCTTTGCTGAGCTTCCCAGGCTTGGCGCTCAAAAATGAAAAATTGGTTTTGTTTTTACCTCCATAGTAAGCGTTCGTTTCCTATTGAGAACGTTCTGAAAATTTCGGAGAAAATTGTAGTAGAATAAAAAACGTACAGAAGTTGTTTTTAACTCTAGACCATCATCCGCCGTCTTCTACGGGCTTGGAATTTATCCTGAGGCATATCTTCAAGGCACCGAGGGCCGGCTTGTTGAGATATCTAGGGTTTCCCATCAGACCTTGCGGCCGCATGGCCGCTGAGTCCCAGCGGTATATGGTTTAGCTTCTATTCTCCACGAGCATCGCTCAAAAAAAGCTCGATCAACTACGGGGCTCGAGCCGGCGAGCCCGGTAGATGACAATTATGACTAGCGCACTAGTCCCCTAGACC
>QVRM01007011.1:0-89096 GCA_003439945.1 Dermanyssus gallinae | reverse complement strand
ATGAGCTACCCAAGGAAAAAGTTGGTTCTTTCTCTGCTCTCTGGCGTTACCGGAGAAATAATAAGAAAATTAAAATCTGCTGTGCAGCAGCAACTGAGGCACAAGTATTACGGCAAGCGCAACGTGCTCAAGACAAGAGCTCGGCACTTAGATTATTTCAATGGAACTGTGAAGGCATTATACCAGGTTTATTACATCACATAACATTCAGTGCTGCTCAGTTAAGATGTTTTGTTGCGCTCTGCAGAATGTTGTTGGTTACTGGTCGTTTTATTGGTCGCTCCGCGGCGTTTATAAAGTTAGTTTACCACGGGCAGAATGTTGCTTCTAGAACTACCTTAATAACTTCCGCAGTTCTTTATGCCTTGGAAAATATAGGAAAATATAATTTTCTAACTTTTATAACCGGATGTCCCACTCTCCAAAACGGCTGTCGGTTACAGTTAAACAGAGTAGCAGCATGTAGACGTGCCGGTGCGATTCGTGAGTGATCGGTAGTTATGGAGAACGTTCAAGTGCGAATAATTTCACTAATACACTATCACCAAAACACTTACAGTGCCTGTTAAGTAGAATTTAGCTAGAGCTTATTAGATACTACTTTAATTCGTAGTGCCTATCAGCCGCCATCCAGACCCTCGCACAGCAAAATCCTGATGGGTACAGATGTGTTCTCGTGATCCACTGAGCGGCAGCATTTTGCCTCGAATAACTCGGCGTTAGAAAGAAATCGGCAGACGGGTGATCGGCGACTGGGCTTTTACAGAGGACAAAAAGATTCATAAACTGTGTCAAAGCCTTGACAAAGCACCTTGAGATCTCCTAGTGAATTTACTCCGACACGCAGGGGTTAATGGCTATCTTCTAAGCTCAATTTTGAGCTTCTTTGAGAGGACACCTTACTAATACAGGTAAGCAGTAAGTGTTGCCGGTATGGCAAATGTGGGAACTCGCAAGGGTACCTGCCGAGCTGCGTCTCCTTCACTCTCCGCTTCCGATTTCGTCGACTATATTCCACAAGAGTTCCAGAAGGCCATAATTGTGATATACGCAGATGAAAAGTAATTGCTCATCACGACCCTGGGTGCCATTTAAGCGCATCACCTCCCTGGCAGAAGTGTTCCTTGTTGCAAGGGGGCTCAAATAAACGTCATAAAGACCAAGCGCACAGCCTTAGCCTTTCTGTATGGAGAGGTCGGCGACGTTCGGCGGACTGTCCGTTCAGACGGCAGTGCCACTTTTCCATCTCAAGATTGTCCCAAAGCTAATGTATGGTTTTGACAGAGTATGGGGACACCTCACTCGGGCAAACTTTGGTTTACTTGAAAAGTGTTTCACAATGTACATGAAGCGAGTACTTTGCCTGTTAATGCAACTAAGAAGCTGCCTTAAGTACTTACTGTCAGGCTGAGCACCGGCCTGCTGAGTTAATTCGATTGAGGTTGAGGACGCTGCGTACAGTACCATTCGAAGGCATTATTTCGGAATGGGAAAATAAGGCTGAACAAGTCCGACGAGAGATTGGATACCTGGATATGTTCAGTGCTTCTCACCTCTAGTCTAGTCTTGCATGTGACAATCGTCACGTCTATACCAGATACATAGCTCGTGGCTACCATCACCTGGTCTTTTCGAATACGAACTTCCACGAGAAGTACACGGAGTGCGATTGTCGACTGTGCTCTCAGAAGTGTAAGAAGTATCATGCTTCTGCCTGCCCGGCCCTAGCGAAGAGATTGCACTGCCTCTCGCGAATAGCATGTCGAGAACAGCTGACAACGGTATAAGTGTAAATGCTACATACATACTCAATATGAGTGAAATAAATGTGATATATAAAAGGAGGACGAAAAGAGGGCTTTACTCTTCGACGATATTTTAGTAAAGAAGCTACGGGGTCCATTGCGGGTGCAGCTGCCTAATAGTCAGCAGCTCGCAATGATAAATCTGAATCACAGAACTCGGTTAGAAGTGATACACGAGGCCAGGAGGGTGCAAAAGCACCTAATACTATATTTGTCTAAAGCCGGATAAGTGCTTTAGGGCCAGCATGGCCGACCAATAGGAGGAGTCTCTGCTGATCGGCCTCCTTTTTAAACAGGCGAGGATTCTACTGTCTAAAGACAACATCTCCTAATTATCTTTTACTTGGATATACAAAGACGACAAAAAGAGGAAAAATAAATAGTGAAGTTGGTACTCCGTTGAGAAAATACTTGAAAAGATTGGCCGTGCCGTTGCAATTATTCCAACTGATTTACCAGTTCGTTTGAGTAGAGACTTGAACCGTATGCTTAAAAACTGAAGACACTTTCCAGACAATTGCCATTCGCCAAACTGTTGAGGACTATGGATTTAATAAGATTGTGTACTACTTCGTCGCTGCCAAAGCGTTATTCTGATGGCGGTGGTCCTGGCGATAATCCACAGAAGGGTGGGTCCTATTGATATATTTGCTTACTTAGGTCCTGAAGGAGACGTCAAACATGGTGAACAATTGATTGGTTTCGCAGTTACTGGATTTAAATAGCCTGTATTTGGTTATTTAACGTTACAGTAAAATGCGGAGATAAAACCACAACTACGCCGAAACGCCAGGGGCTCGGTAAATACATTCACGCAAATAAACTTTGCATGGAGCTCGTGGCCCCCCAACCACCTGCTGGTGATGTCATAAAGTCTGCTCTCCTACTTGTTGATCTAAGCGATCTCCATATAAACGTACACGACGTACACCGGAAGAAGTCGATCACTGGATTGAGTAAAGAGTAGATAGTTTGACTCATATGGCTATTATAGGGCCTGAACTTTACCTTCCGAGGTATATTTCTGTGATCCCAGTGCCAGCTGTGTGAAATCTTATGCTACTAACGCTATCGGCCAAGACGAGCAAACCGAAAGTACGCACCATATTGCAATCAGCAGTGCGTTTCTTGCAAAAATTATAAGATTCAAGCATACATCTTAGCAAAAAGCCGTTCTGAGACGATGTTTAATCATATAACATTAAGCCGTAACTATAAACGAGTTGTAAACGATGTCTCACAAAACATGAAAGCACGTGTAGTCGACGGTAGAATGAAAGCACCGCCCCGGAAGACCCCGGAGGTTTCATTGAATAAAGTAGAACTTCTTGAAGGCATTTCACAGAGGGAACAAGTCATCATAGATGAGCAAGCTGCTGAACATAGGGCGATTAAACAGACTACTTGCTCAAGGTGATAATCTTAGCCCCCTGCTGTTTCCGGTGCTGGTGAACGGTCTTCCTGGAAAGATACACGGTGTACCACTCACAGGTGGACTCCCCTATGTATGCGGATAAGCTGGTGCCATAGTCCTGCAGCCGGTTTCACCTGCAGCAGTCCCTTGTAGCTCTGAAGCATTACATCAAGAAAAAAACAAGTTTAAGATCAATATATATAAGACAAAAAAATCAAATTTCAACGTGAAGTCTTTCAGGACGTTCAAGATACAATTATTTCAGAGTAATGAAGATCCTTATGAACTATCAGTGAATAAAGCCTGTTCTAAAGAAAGCGTTTAGAGTCTAACGCACTTGTCTTAGCAGGTTAGTCTACTGGCTAAACTGTTGAGGCTAGTGCGAACTAGCGGAGATCCGCTATTTATTGAGTACTTACAAAAATTGTACGTTGTACCGTAAACAGCAGTTTCAACGAACAGATGCCTGAATGGAAGAATAAAGTGGTGAACACTGACCCGCTGTTTCATAAAACCCATGACGTCTAGTTTGTGAACTTGTTCTAGCACAAGGTTATGTATGCGCACGCGTATGTATATATATATATATATATATATTTGTTTTTATAGATTTTTTTCTCCACAGACAACGGTATGAACAATGGCGAGCACATGCATGTCGGTACTGTTCCTTGGTACAACTTCTAGCAATTATTAAATGCACAATTCATGGGGAGAGGGTGCATGTCTAGCTTAAAAAATATTGGACTTCCAAAAACAACAACGGACGACGCAAATATGGCTTGCGTGAAATCTGCGGTTGACGGAACCTCAAGCATAACATAAGCAACGCTACAATCTTGAGCTTGGGTTCAAGTTTCTCCATAAGGTCCTCCTGCCTGACTACCCCACGACTTCACACGACTAACAAGAGAGGCGGGTTTTTTGGCTTGAAAATTTCTGACTATATTTTCAAAGATTGGTTCAAAAAATAGTCCTCACAGGTGGTAAGCCTTTAACAGCCTCCGCGGATATTATTGCTATATACCTTAATAACTTTAGAAGCGGTGAATAGTTGGTTAGCGAGTTGAGGGTCGCCATCTTCTTCCAGGAGTAAAATTATGGCGATAGTTGAACTAAAAGAAGGTTATGCAGTGATGATGGATTCGCATACTGCAGAATGCCTACTAAGCGCTGTTGTTGCACTCACCAGGAAGAGTTCTAAAGCGTTTTTTAGGTGATGATTCCAACTTCCAACTAGGCGGGTTCAACCCTACCGTTGCACATTTATGTATTCATGGGGGTCCGTCTATGAAGCAACGCAAAAAGCAGTCCCGTGGACGTTAAATCGGCTGAGGGTCAGCTCAAAAAGTTTTAAAAGGTGATGGTTCCGACTACCACGACAACTTAGAAAAGCCTACACTGGGGCTTTTCTTGCCGCATCTGGTGTCACGCTAATAAAAAAAAAACAGCCTATTACAGAAACTATATCGGTCTTCTTTCAAGGACATTTAAAAAACCTTGCCTGGTCCCCATTTAGGTGTACAATTAACGCAGTACCCGTAGTGCTTTCCTCTCGCTCGTATACGACGTCGGACGCTCGGACGTTCAAACTCCTCCGGTATTGAAATGGAACGTCTAGCTGTTTGCTTTGTTTAGAAAAGTCGGCAGTAAACTCTTCTTTCATAGAGGTGAGTGTATCTCAAATTGAGGTCGAAACAATGAGAAGGAAATGACAGACGCATAGAAAGGGGAAAGGAAAAGGATACGGTGCTTCAATGCGTGGGTCGTACACAAACAGCCAATGCCTATGCCAGTGGTGTCGTCGGCTTGTCCCTCTCCTCGACGCTGGTGTGGTATGGCTGGACGACAAGCGCTGTGCTGCTACTACTGTTCATTGCGATTATGTACGTGTGACGTGTACCCTTGTTTAGTGGTGTCCTTCTCATTCTTTCGTTGAGTGCTCTCGCCCTATCCGGCTTGCGAATCTCGGCCACTCGATTCCTCTTTGCTTCCCACGCAATGTCGAAACGACGAAACAACAAAAACGAAACCTGTTACTTGTCTGGAACGCGTTCCTGCTTGATCGGTGGTTGATCGAGCGGCTGGAAAAAAAGACCGCTTTTTGTTGACGGTCGTGACTCGACGCTGCTGCTGCTGCCGCTGGCTAAAGATACTTTCTTTTTCTCGTTTCGTCTGTGAGAGCACACACACAGACACACACATCATAGTCGCCTATAACCTCACTTGCTATTATTACCTCTGTTGCGATACATAAAACAAAAATAAACTAGAACGACTCGTGGTCGCAGTAATACGAGAAGTATTACTAGTTAGTCGCAGTAACACGAGTAGAAATAGAATAAGCAGAATCAATATTGGAATAGCATTTGAGAGGCTCATCCTCGTTATTCGCCTCCTTGTTTTGATATCTCTGTGCATCGATTACCGCCATGAATCTTGATGAATAGATATTCTTCACCAATATATATATATATATATATATACTTTCTCTATCTCTCTCTCTCTCTATATATATATATATATAGAGAGAGAGAGAGAGAGGGCGAGAGAGAGAACACAAAATGAACAACCGACAAGAGAAACAAAGATGCATTTGACGTTTTTTACAAGAACGTAGCACTTTTACCCATCACCCCACCCTCCTAATGTACGTACTTACCATCACCAACACTGCCCTAATAGTTACAATGACCATTAAAACTATCTTATCACTATTGTCATCCTCATCGTCATCATCAGATCATTATCAATCATCAAACTCGATTTATTTTTTTCAACTTTAACCCACTTTAGCAAATGGCGCCTCGACGCAAACGCAGACGAAGGAGATGTTGCAACGGCGAGGAAAACCCGTGACTTGTTCCATAATGCCGCCATGACTGTTTCGAATGGCATCATGCCACAGGTTCATCCCATCAGGGGTGGCACGCGGCGCCGCTAGCATGGCAGTCTTCGTTAGCTTGGCTCGGTTTGCATGGCCTCCTCCCTCGCCTTTCTTTAACGGGTCGATTCGATCGCCGTTCGCCATCGAAACTGCCGCGAGGCCACCATGAGATTGCCTGATGAAAACGTAGCCACGTTAGTGCCGTGAACAGAACATGGCGCTGCTATGCGGAAAAGAGGCTGCTGATCAAAATCGATCAGTGGACATGTGGAAGACATTTCGAGAGTGGCGGCCCGAGACGACCATGGTTAACGCGCGTCGAACCGCTGCGGTGCTCTTCTCGGAGAAGAGACTCATAGTATAATAGCAGCCCCGTTTGACTTGCTGAGTCAACTGGGTGCGAGTACATGGGTGCAATCGCTTGCTCGATTTCACCAACCGACGAGCTACCACTACTTTTCTTTTTGTTTCTTGCTAGTAACATAAGCAAACGATAAAATGAAATCAAATAGACAGCGTCTATAGTCGAGAAAAAAACTAGATGGCAGCATGCAACATGCAAGTTGTATATATATATATATATATATATATATATATATATATATATATGTATATACAACTTATATATATATATACAAAAGGCTGTATGCATATATATATATATATATATATGCATACAGCCTTTTCTGCAAAATGCCCTGAATGGTTAAAATTGTTTGAATAGTGTAGTAATTTTAAGCTCAATGAGGAATTACTGAATTTAAATAAATTTGTCGTCCGGAGACGTATACACAGGGTGTTGCAGATTTTTTTCATAATAGATATAGGGAATTGTAGAGCTCGTCAAAGCAAATATTTTTTCCAATGGAACATGGTCTCTGAGAAGTCTTGTTTCGGAGTGAGAGTGAAATTACGACAATTTGTGACACTTAAGTTTTTGCCCGACATAGAAGCATAAAATGTGCTGTTGTGAGACAACCAATCCTCTTATACAGAAACTAAACACACTGTCGTGTTCGTGATAAAAATGTTCTGAAGGGTATACAAGGCCGGTCAGAAGATGCGACACAGTCGTTTAGAAGAGAATTCGTCAAAAATGAAGTTCTTTATTAGCTTTCACGCCACATACCTCAAATCGTAACCCTACGACTACCCACGTGTTCAAAGCTAACATATTCAGTAGTTTAGTTTCTGTATAGGAGGACTGGCTGTCTCGCAACAGCACATTTTATGCTCCTAAAACACTAGTGTCACAAATTATCGTAATTTCACTCTCACTCCGAAACAAGATTTCTCAGAGACCATGTTCCATTGAAAAAAATATTTGCTTTAACGAGCTCTACAATTCCCTTTATCTATTATGAAAAATTTCTGCAACACCCTGTATATATAATAACCCCTTTATGTGTAGTCTCGCCTTTTGGTGTAATCAAAAACTTTTATGTTGGTGCGCTTTGTAGTGATGCTTTATAGTAATTTTTACTCGAAAATGGAAAGGCTCGGTAATGACCGACTTTTATTTTAAGATATCGATTCTTACAGACAGAACCTGCATCTTGAATTGTCTTAAGTGAAATACTCACCCACTGTAACTCCGTGAGCAGTACTTCGACCGCATTGCTTACTTGTGATTAAAGCACATGAAGTAAGATGGTTTGCAGTCCTTTGTAATCCTGCGCAGTAATTTGTTATTTCCAGCAATGGTGTAAATATGCAGATCGTATACTGATGTAAATTCGTTATGCCGCATCTATAACGACGTTTGGTTTCAAACACCTCGAGTCGGGCAGCAAAGGTTTTTTTTTGTAAACAGGCATACTATCGAGCCTAGTGCAACAAGTCGATTCTACACTGTTTTAAGCTTTATTCGATTGATTTACCCAAACAGTTTTACCTGATATATTACCGTTTTTGCATGTTTGAGGTGTTTGAAACTCCAAATCTAATGTTACGTAGCGGTTGAGTGATAGAGCTTACCTTTTCCTAAACGTAGCGTTTTTGCTAATTGAGTTGTCTCAGTGATCTAGAGTGTCAAATTAACCTTAGAAGACCATTATCTTCTGTTGTGGACTTAATATTCAAGAAGCGCGATATTGCAATTGTTTAAACAATTGTCTTCCAGTGAAAGTGACGACAAATTACATCAACCCTAATTTCAGGCCTGGTGTCGACCACCTGGACAAGGTGCCAAGCACCGCTGTGACGTTACCACGTAGTAGATCCAATGTGAGCCTTTGCCGCAAAAATTCACCAGTGCGTAAGTCCCCCGTGGCCAATCTGAGACACTTGTATACCTCAGTAATAACTCTCTCGGTAATTTCGCCTGGTCCCCAAAAGTCTCAACAGCAAACGGTCGAAAATCCATAAAGTTTCCAATAGATGAATACTTTCGACACCTATTTCTCTCCGCCTGCGAAACAGCATAACCAGCCTGGGCAGCGCCGTGAGTGACAATTAAAGGTGCTAAAGAGTCAGTCACGGTAGGGTCCCAGACGAGTGTCTTCCCACGCTCGAAGGCTGTTAAGGTCATCCCATCAGAATCATCGATTGTTATGTGGTTATTAAAATAAGATATGACTAAAATAATAAAAAACTTTATAGGGTGCTAGGTCATTTACGTCCATCTTTTGAGAATGCAGTGCGGGACTCCAGTAACTCGCACTACACACTAAAACACACCCCGTATCTTGCTTTTAACGACCAAGATCCTCAAATGGATAACATTAAGTTACTTGGAGGTAAATATAATAGAAAGCCCTTTTATTTTGGCAATGAGCGATTGTGAAGCCCACGGTATGTTTTGTCATTATCCTTCTGAAGAATAACGTACGCAAACACATTGTTTACACGTTCCGTACAAGCTATTATTGCCTTTTAAACAGTTTTTCTACTGTGAACATGATTTATGCTAACATCAAAACAACCTCTACGAAGCTTTCCAAGTCTGTCACGTTGAAGAAGGTATTGCTTTCCTAAGAATTATCAAATAAATTGTTCATCTCGCATCCCATTGGTGTTTCCGTAGGAATAACTTCAGGATGTTTTGTGTTATAAGGCCAAGGTGGTTTTAGGCGTATTATAATATATAAGGTTTACCTCGAGCTTCGCTCGTGTTAGTGAATTAGTAAATTCAAAGGGTGTTGCTCTACGATGAGGTGTCAAAGCTATTGAAGTCTATCAAGTATTATGCTATATTGAAAAAAGGTTCCATCAATTGGTTAGCCCACCCTCCGAAAATGGTTTTAAACATTTGGAAGAATGAACTTTATACAGAGAACCAAGGCCCTGAAGGTCTTTGATTACGGGAGATACATTTTATCACTGCCGATACAGTGCGTCGTATAGTTACCATTCGAGGACTTGCAGACGTTTGTTATCAATAAGAAAAGACTAATATTTTTATCATTAATTAGCTGTAAACTGTGATCTAGGCCGGAACAGAATTCTTCGTATTATCAGAGAGAGTGACACATATACACCGCATGAGTGTAACACATGGTACTTCATGAAAGGCCAACTGACTCCTAGGCCTAGACTGATGCTGACGGTGAATGGGTTGCGCTATCAATTACTACGCATGTACAGATTGCCTGTTGAAAGGATCAGCCATTAACTGGAGCTGTAAACATGTTAAGTTAAGTCAGCATGGCGTAAAGTCTACAAGCTTTTCAAAGTTAGAGTCCGCAATGCGTATCTTAGTGTTTGATTGACGGGCCGAACTTTAGCTGGAAATCGACCAGAAATGCCGATTGGCCGGACATCCAGAGGTGAAATCGGCAGGCCAAAGTCAGCATGCGCAGAAAGACGTCGCATAGGCGTTCACTTGACGTCTGTACTCAATTCCGCAACTCGACTTGCGATTTGGGCTACGGCTAAGTGACCTGCGTTTGCCAACTCCAATTTGTCAACTCGAGCAACAGACACCGGATCTGTACCGTTGTGGTGGCCGCGCCGGCGGTAGTTCTGACAACAACGGCTCGTATCCAGAGATCCGCTCTCGAAGATGCTGGCCGAAATGCTCAAGATGCCGTTGCTGTGTGTATTATTGTTGTTGTTGTTGTTGTTGTTGTCGTTGTCGTCGTCGTCGCCGTCGTCATGTTTACCGTTTCCTTCGCCGTTCAATGGTTCGTTCATTCATGCGCATGCCCACGCATCGCTGCAGTTCCGGTAGACAAAAAATCGATAGACAACAACGATAACAGCAGTAATAGCAACAAAAACAACAACAGCTCACCAACAACACAAAACAACAACAACAATGATGTTGCAGAGGAGAAAAATACGATACATAGACTATATAAAAGTACAAAAGAGAGAGAGAGAAGATAAAGGTAAAATAAATATAAAAGACAGCAAGAACAAGGAGTACAGTAACCAAGAAGACGCATGAGACGCATTGAGGCGAGACGGTGCAAGGAGGAAGATCGAGCACACCCGCTCCACCTGGGAGCGGCACTCCACTGTCCAGGGTGTCTCCAGGGTGCTCTACCCGATGTCAATGCCGCCGGTGCTGGTGCTGAGTGGTGTCTGGCTGCGACCTGTGGCGAGAACGCGCTTCAATGAGCGTGATGATTGCGGATGAACGAACATGCGTGTTCCATAGTAGTAGTCGTAGTCGTAGTAGTAGTAGTAGTAGCAGTTGTAGCAGCAGTGGTAGTTGTCCTAGTAGGAGATGGTCCTCGTGAGCAAGTGTAAGGCAACAAGTGTACTGCGTCTTCGTAGACCCGTTCGTCTTCCGTTCTCTACAGGTCTCTCGTTCTTTCCCTGGGTGTGCTGCTGCCGGAGTGTCACGACTAGTATGTCTGTTTCGTGTGTGTGTGTGTCTGTGTCACGATGAACGTGGTCATGGTTCCGTGGGTGGGTGGGTGGGTGGCATAACATGGCGTGCCGTCACCGAGGGAGAGAAAGAGAGAGAGAGAGAGAGAGAGAGAGAGAGAGACGTGTTTCGACGCAGAATCAGGCTGGATGCTGAAGACAATGACTGGATGCTGATGATGATAATGCAATAATAGGAACCATGCCGGCGACAATACCGATGATGATGTTGATGGTGATGATGGTGGTGATGATGATGAGGATGAGAACATGATTATGATGACGATGATAGCTGTGATGTTGCCTTTCAGCCGGTCAACCCATTCGACACGGTGGCAACACACGGTGGCCGTCCTCTCTATCGGAACAAGACAACACAACCACTGGCTTACTGAGCGACTGACTTTCGTTACTGGCGTACAGCAGTAACGCGTGCGCTGGCCGCCGTGGTGGTTGGTTAGCTATAGTTTACTGGTAGTAGTAGTGGTGGTGGTGGTGGTGGTGGTGGTTACTGTAGTAATTCGTATCAGTGTGGCAGTAACAGTCGTACCTATGAAACAGTGTGTCGGTAACAGTCGGTATTTGCAACAGTGTGGCGGTAACAGTCGTAACTAGCAAAACGCCAACAAATAGCCTGTTACCTGTCTAATGGCTGCGGTCGCTGCAGTAACGTAGTTTGTCGTAGCAGCAGCAACGGCAACGGCAGCGGCAGCGGTGGCAGCAGAAGCAGTAGCAGAGGTCAGTTAGTAGCAGTTAGTACTAATGAGTATTAACCAGTTCGTGGTTAGTAATAATTAGCAATCGAACGAACTTAGTAGAGATTGAGGTAACAGCAGTGAGAGTAGCATCGTAGGCGATCGACATGGGTGGATGTGTACAGGTAGGTCAACGTTACCGGAGAATGAGAGAATAGAGAATAGCGTTTTGCGGTCAGCGTTGGTGCGGGTCAGTGATCGGAGTCTGTGAGCTCGCAGGCGTGAGCAAGTAAGTGGCCGTCAAGCCAACTTTGCAGCGGCCTACCTAGGCTCGACCAGTTCGGCGCTACACTCCGCTCTCCGCCAGCCAGACAAGGCCAAGTCGAGGTAGTGAAGTTTGTCGGAGATGACGACGGCGAATCTGTGGCGATCCGGCACGACAATGCACCAAGCTAAAACAGCGTCGTCCATGGACGGCTCGATCGTATCCACGTACGTTCGATAGTGTACGACGCAGGAATGATACACCGCCGGCTTCACTGGCGAGCGACTACGTTTTACTCTTAGCGTGAAAGGCCCTCCCTGACAGAGGCGTTGGTTGGCCTGTCGCATCGATCGTGATCGACTCCCTGTTGGCCCGAGCCTCGGCATTAATCGAGTCTCGGCTGGTTGCTGGAGCCTTGACTGTCGTTCTACATAAAATAGTTACAGTGGGCGAAAAGCAAAACTGTTACTGCTGCTGTTGTCGTTGCTGCTGATATAATTGCTGCTGCTGCTGCAATTGTTGCTGTTGCTGCAATTGTTGCTGTTGTTGTTGATGGTGTCGCCACTGTTGCTTTTTATTAGTGTTGCTATTGTTGCTCCCGCCGCAGCAACAGCTGTAACAATAACAGTGTGTCGAGTGTCCATCCATTCTGTGTCTCGCCCTGCCAACCGGTGCTAGCCTGAAAGGCAAACACAGTATGTGGTCGACCGTGGTGCGTCGAGTCGTACTCTGTACACTCTATACACTTTTAGTATGCTGCGATGTGATCGTGCTGTCGCAGAAACTTCGCATGTACGATACATTCCGGCGGGACGACAGTACAACGAACAGCAGTGATACAAGAGCCATACGGGAATCAAGGTAGTCAGTCATATCGACTATCCTAGTCCACTAATAGTAGTATCCTAGTATAGTATAGTAGTAATGGTCGTACTTGTAGTGACAGTGATATGCATACGTTTCGTATTGATATTCAATAAATAAATAAAACAACCTTGGTAAATACTAAAACCCTTGGAGGTGTGTAGACTGAACAATAAATAAATCGCCTTTACGATTGTTGACGCCACGCGATGCAAAGATGAGAATCTACCGCTACTAACACCGATCTGACAACCAATGCTCCAAAACGCATTCGAATCTGACAACTGTATCCTATTTGAAATACATATAAAATCATTGTAATATTAGTCAACGTAAACCGAGTTTAGCCGCCTGCATGTTAGATCAAATCCGGTTAGATGCTTTAAAATAATTTAAAATCACCTTTATTGTCACATAAAAAGGTATGTGCTACGCAACTCACCTGATTATATATTTAAATTAAAAAAATAAACGAAATATACAATTACGTATTTTGAACAAGGGTTTATTATTTACATGCATAGGTATTACAATTTCTATTATACTAATTATATTATTCATACAATATTGCTTGTATTCGTGGTATTGCTTAAGTGTCGGTAACGACTTAACATCTCGGTGTTGCCTTTCTGTAGTTTCTTTGACGTGTAGCTCTTTTGTTCCAAACGCTAGATGAAACGGGACCGAACGCCATTACAACGTGGTCTTCACGAAGATGCTCGCATAGGCGTCGTTGTGAGGGTAATAATATTAATAATATTAGAGTGACACTTCATGTGAAAGAGTCAATGGAAACTCAATGAACCGCGCTAGAATAAAAATTCTTGTAAGGATGTTGTTTTTAATTCGAGACCATCCTCCGTCCACTACGGGCTTGGAGTCATTGTGGCAGCATGGCCTCTGATTCTTAGCGCAATATAGTTTATCGCAATGAAAGAATCGCTCAAAGGGATTTCGATTAACATCAGGAATCGAACCCACCTAGATCACGCCGCCAGTAATGCACCGCGCTAAGCCCCTTTATTGGCCTCTGAATAATCACAACGGTTGCAACCTTCTGGTCAAAATTAAGGTCTCGTTTGCATATACTAAAAATCCATGTCTCTGTATTAACAGTCTGGGTGTTCACCGGTGTCTACAAGAATCATTGGGCTAGTTCTAATATCGGCATTTTAATGTATACTTTCGCTACTTTGACGCTATTGTCAAAACTCACCCTTGTCCGGCCAACTATATATTATTAATATGCTTTCTTCAAGGAGATGTTTAGTCTGTTAACGTCAAGTTTCCATGAAGATGGCGGATTATTCTCTACAGGGGCATATGGTTTAGAGTTCGCTTTTTCGCTACAAACTTTGGGAGAATATTTTTTTTACGACGCGTCGTCGTATGGATGATGTTAAACATCTTTGACATCAGTTCAGTATGACTTTTCTCAGTATTTATGACAATACCACGATCAATTTTCCTTAACTTCCCCACCATGTTAGGAATCGGAACGTCATCGCGTGGGATATCATCCTTGTATGCAATCTTTCGTCGGTTATTACTGCACGTCTTGTCTAGGAGTTACCAATCTTTCTTCGGACATGGGTTCCAGACTGGAGTGCATATGTTATTATAGGTCGTACAAAGAGTGTTTAGTATATATGTAGATCCCCGAGTAGGGATAAACGTGTATTAATTTACGAATTTAATCCAACTCGTTCTCTGTGTTTCTCTTGAAACGATGTTTGTTACGTGCTCTGTGTACTTCATAGCAACAGACGTCGCTACAACAAAGTTTCTGATAAGTTTTTTTTTGAAGCTAGAAGTAGGCCACCGATGGTGTAATTGTACTTTGCGTATCCGTGACCAAATATGATGGTTGATCTAAAGTGGCCCAAGAATGGTTCATTGGGGGCAACCAGAAGTAGCTTTAGCCTTCTGAGATAGAGTATCATGAACACGTAGGTGGAAGAAGTACTTAATTGTGCAACTATTTTGGTGCCCACTCCAAATTTAGACAACAGCAATTCGAGTAGTTTACTCTGTGTTACAGTTTAATTGTTTTTACTATTAATTCAAAAGGAATTATACACCATTTTTTTCATAGATAATCATTTTGGAATTGCCCTAAATAGCAGCTCGCCACAAATACTCTACTGATTGAACATAGCCATACCACATACCACAAGCGACCGTTTCGAAATGTCGGCTTGAAAGCATATTGGCATGCATCGGCATGCCGAGATGTTTCCAAACCGACTTCTATATATATATATATTGGCAATTTGTTGTTGCCAATTTAACGGAGCAGCGGAAAAGTCTGAAGTACCGCGAGTTGGAGGCTTCGTTTATAGTGCAGTTGACATAGAGACTATGGGGGTCATAGGGAAATCAACAGTAAGATTTAAAAAATAAATTGGGAAAAGAGCGGCAGGTAAGAAGGATGAGAAGAGGACAGTGGAACTTCTGCTGCAGAGAATATTAATTGAAGTGCAACGTGGAAATGCGGCGACAGTGCTAGGTTCGCTGCCCTCAGGCACTGGTTTACCGGGTCTGACTTAATTATGTATAAAAAAAAAAGTATATATATATATATATAACGTTTTTCGGTTTGGCAGCGAGCCAAGGCCCATATGCAGGATGATTGAGGCCGTTGTTTGCAGAAGTCTTGCACTGCTTCCTGCACTTCGTTGCTCGAGACTGACGCCGATGCGTTGTGTACTATGTTCAGGGTTAAAGTGTTTTGCTACCCACTACTCACAAACATAAACTGTAGGTTCATGTTTGTGAGTAGTGGGTATGCTAACTACTGCAGATGCTAAAGTAAGATTGCACCGCTTCTTTACTTGGCCTCACCGTTGACTACAGATTTTGCGAATTTTAACCCCTTGATTGACTCTAACGCCCGTATGCCATAGTTGTTTGGCATCAACTGGGATCATCATTATGTTCAATACCTTAGTGACTTTTTCCACTTCTATAACTATGAAGGTGTGCCTCGTAGTTCCCTGTCTATATGTATTCTCAGATAATGGGCAGTATGAGCGAGCTCGATGCCTTTGCCATCTAGAGTTAGTTTTAAGACAGAACAACTCTTACACTACTGACAGCTGTTCATCCAAAACAGCGCCAAGTATAATCATTGTTCGAGCTTAAGTTTCGGTACTACAATCAGTTTATGCAACTAAAAAACGTTCTGTTACAACCGTGACTGTTGGCGCTGTTCTCGGTACTTTCATTTTGACGCTTTTACGTGTGTCCACTTTTTATCTCTCAAAAAATGCATTTATATATATACATAAAAGTTTTACTGCGTTTCAGCGGGCTCGATGGACACGTTTCCGCGTTGCAGCCGGGCGCTTACCAACGCCCCTCAGCGCCCTCTTCTGATCGTACACTTTCAGAGGCGAAGTACGTGCACGGCATGACGTACCGGGAGCACAAAGAACTGAGGAAGAGCAGGAAGCATCCGATTCGCCACAGCACGGGCACTTCTGGTGATGGGGTTCTGGGGCACTGGACGCCGGACGCCGACAGGGAGACGGCTGCGTCCGAGTTGACGGGCTCTTTTAGTCGCTACCGATATCGACCCGTTGACGCCCCACACGTGCCCTCGTGGCGAATGGCCACTGCAGCTCCCGTTTGGCCGTTCGCAGTCCCGGCGAGCGCACACGAAGCGAAGAGAACTACAACACCGTCGACGACGACGACAACTACAATCACCACACGTCCCCCATCCTACTTTTACTTGCCTAGCTCTACCGCATTGCCCAGGCATATACCCACATCTGGACCTCGTGCAGACGTCACCTCGTCTTGGCAACAGCAGTACTCAACTGTCAACCAACAGGCTCGGCCAACGGTTCGCGCCGTTCACGAGGTTCGATCTCCTTTCGGCCGAGCGATCGTGCATACGGGACTGCGTCCCCAGAATCCTTGCTGTGGCGACGACCACGACGGCAACGACGGCGACGACGACGATAAGCGCCGTAGTGAGGGCGATAAGGTCGCCAGAGGCGAACGACGACAGAGCAGTGGTCGAGGTCGAATACGCCTCTACAACAGCTTTTCGCGAGAACACGGCTACATACCATACCGTTCTTATAGGCCAGCGACTAATACTAGCAGCAGCAGCAGTGCTAGTATTAGTAATGGTCTTGATGGTGGTAGTTGGATGAGTTCGGCTGATACGACGGCTAACGATAGCATCACGGCAATCCGGCCTGGTTCCGGTTTCTCGCACTGGCTAGACGGAGGTCGCCGATATCCCACTACCGATGCTGAACAGACGGTGTGGCCGACTACATTGCGACCGCGCGTCAGGACTACGACCTGGGTGCCGCAGACGACGAAAGCTCGAATCTACGACACCACGCAAGGTCGACTCAACTCAACTCGCCACCACTGGAGCAGCAGCAGCGGCAGTGGCGGTGGTAGCCGGTCGAGGAACAATGAGGCTGCGGTCGCGTCGCGGGGTGCGGGTGGAACCTCGCGCTCTCGATTCCCTCTCGGGTCGTCCCCCCACCTCGGAACGCTTTGGGGTGAACCCTCGAGAGTTCGCACCACACCAACGCCGGCCACGACGCCAAAAACAACTCCTATTGGCTACAGGCGCTCGTCTGTTGGTGGTGTTGACGAGTACGACTACTATGACGAGCTCGAAAGAAGGCAGAAAGCCAGTAACACCTTCTCGAGGGCAGGTGGTGCAAACTCCTCGCGAACAATCGCTTCGTGGAGTTCTTCTGATCCGTCGCCTGCTGCCCGGTATTCTAATTCTAGCTCAGCGCTGTCTATACAGGAGCTTTGGAATCGGAGCATTCAACCTCCTAGAGCAGGACTGGTCACCACTACTGCAGCAGCAGCAGCAGCGGCAGTACCAACGGAAAGACCCTATCATGGTGCTGGCTCTCCGCGTTCGCCGCATAAGCCGTACAGCGATGATGACGGTGAGGATGATAATGATGATGAATTTCAGAAGTGGAAAATGTCCGTCGAGCAAAGAGTGCAAAGGCTGCGTCAGCCATCTGGACAGCGACAAGGATCTGCCTATCAGGTCTTCTCCGAGACGAGACGCCCTTCCGTGTCGTTAGCAGGCGACATCGGCCCACTTGTTCGCGTGGCCGGCGTCGAGGAGCAGGACTGGAGATATGTGCATGAGACAAATCGAGATGAATCTCTGAAGCACCGTCCGGCTGACGGTAGCCGACAACGACAAGGACACAATGAGCTCGAGCGCTTCCTCTTTGACCTCGACGAATCGAAGTTCCCTACACTGCGGCGCACCACAACCACAACGACGCCTAGACCAGCATTGTTCATCAGCACAACGCGGCGCCACGTGGTGCCACGGCGACGCATCGTAGCCCTGCCGCGCTCGAGACAAAGTCCCTCGGCCAGGCTTCGCTCGCAAAGCATCCCAACCGCTCCACGTTACCGTAACCGCGTGTACATGCTGCCATCGCCGGCCGTCGAGACGGCTGCCGCAGCCGGCAGCGCCGACAAGCAAAGTCGGCCACTGCACGAACGCGGAGCTCAGGAACCAGGAAGCAGGACTGCATCCGTGCCAGTCAGCAATGTTGATTTCTCACTACCAGACGACGTGACGACAGCGACCCATCACGGCAGCGGCAACGCCAGAACGCAAACGTCAGTTCAAGCGGCGACGAATGCGGCAACCGTTACCGCATCATTGCATGGCGGCAGTACTCTGAACGTCGGGCAAATGTCGTCGTCGTCGTTGTCGGCACCACTACCACCACCATCAGCAGAAAGAACAGCAGCACCAGCACATGGCAACGATTTTACCAGTGATGGATCGAGTAGCCAGAACTGGCGCTCCAGCGCCTCATCACGATACGACAATCCAATGAACCACGGCTATGGCTACCAGCACAAAGACACGTTGCAGACCACGCATTGGCCGACTACGACAATGGGAACATCGACTCTCATAAGAAGGATGACAACAGCAACAACAACAAGGCCAACAACAACAGTAACAACAACTACAACAACAACAACAACAACAACAACAACAACAACAGCAAGACCAACAACAACTACAACAACAACAACAAGACCAACAACAACAACAACCCGCCGACCGGTCTACGGCGAGGAGATGTCTATCGAAATGCAGCTCGCCGAAGCGATCAGACGCATGCAGGAGCGAACCCGGCAGAGGGAGTTGGCAGCAAGCCGCCAGCAACAAGAACACGCAAGCAGAAACTTGGACGACAACAACAACTACTTGGACGCTAAACAAACAGCGACCTCTGACGGTGCACGCGAAAGCAGGCGGCTCGATGCGACGTTGTCGGTGCATGAAGCACGCGCACGCCCGGCTCAGGAAGCCACTCGAACAGAAAGCAGTCGCCGTAGCGACAACAGCAACAACAGCGTGCTTGAGTACCGTCCCGCAACGGAGACGCATGAAGACGTCGAAGGCAGTGGGTCGTGGGACGACCCTATGCTCGCGGACGAACCTTTTGCTGATGCGGCAGCAGATGATGTTGGTGGTAATACTGCTTCTGCTGCTGTTGCTGCTGCTGAGTTTGTGGAGCCCATCGAGGCTGTGCTGCTTGCCGAAGGCGATCTTCAGCGGCAAATGGACGACGACGACGACGACAACTTCGCAGCAGAGGCAGAGCTAATTGAACGGAGCCTGATCTCCGAACATGGAGACAACGACGCACGTGTGTTGTTCGGGGAGCTTCTCGACGAACACATCATCAAGGTGAGGACCGTCGCCACCGTGGCCTCTGACTGCAGCAGTTTTGTTTCCTCATAATTCTTATGAATTCAAGTTAACGTTAGCACTTCGCAAATGAAAAGCTTTGGTTAAAAAATATCTGGAATGGTCTAGTCATAATGCGAATGCTAAAACTCATTAGGTCGTCTTTAACATGGTCGTCTGACATGAGATCTCGCTCTCTATCTATCTATCTATCTAGTTAACGACTGCAACCACCTTGCACGTAAAACACAAGAGATGAATCATTTAGAGGGCACCTTCTTTTCATAATGATAATTTTTCGCCGATTTGAACACTTCGAAGACTTTCCAAAAAAACGGAAATAGCCCACATAACCGACATAAATATATGTTCGTAAATAAAACTAAGCGGTGCTAACCCAACACGTCTGCGTCAATTTCACAGATCAGTGATGACGTTCCAAAGGTTGCCACGTCGCCAAAGACCCGTCGTCACCATAAAGCTCCTGCGAGCTAAATCGGTCGAACCAGCGGACAGACGAAGATAGAACGCGCAGTAGCTAAAGGCAGCAATATCGCCATCATCACTTCATAATAAACTCGCGACATCAGCATCAGCAGCAGCAGGAACAACAGTAACAACGTCAACAAAACCCAAGCACGCCAACTCCTTTCTACCTTTTAATGCAAAGCGAAACGCGCCAACAAATCAAATGTGTATTCATATACATCTTACAAGGAAAATAAGGAAAAAATCATTAATACGTCTCAACGTACGCTTTCATAGCCGTTCGTTTTTATATGTCAAGCTAAAGGATTCGACCTCGATGCGGCACGCATTCTTTTTCGAAGCGATCGTTTTTGAGACCTGCAGACTTGGTTTGTAATAAATCTAAATAAAAATACGCTTTATTATAATAATGCTTATGATGCTGATGATTGTGTATGCTGCTGATCATGATAGCATTGTTGATGATGACGACAGCGACAAATATTATCATTGTTGATGATGACGACAGCGACAAATATTATCATTGTTGATGATGACGACAGCGACAAATATTATCATTGTTGATGTTGTAGTTGTATTGATGACGCTACAAATGGAATAGTAATACTACAAAGTCATACCAGTACGATGACTAATATTTATTTATTCACGATTAATTATGCTGAAAATTATTATATATATAAATATATATAAAATATTATATATAAATATATATAATTTACCACGATATCAACGCTTTTCCTGAATGTGTCTGCTATACACTGGGAAGTAACGTATCATCTATATGTCGATAGGACGACATATACATACATTTCCTAACTAAATTAGACAATATTTGCCGGCATTTATACGGACAATCGTAAAATAGTTTATCCGCTTAATATTTAAACATACGCGTACATTAAATGTCTAGTATAAATGGTTAGCATTTGAGATACTTATGTGCACACAAACCCGTTTTTGAAGCTATATATACAGGGTGTTCCTATTTGTGTGTCCAAAACGCTAGGGTTCGGTGAGAAAATCATTTTTGCTAATGGGTGGAAGCCGGGAAAACGTTTTGTTTAAGAGTGAGGATGAAATTTATAAAAGCAGTTATTCTGTCTTTTTTCTCCTACATAGTTGTGCAAAATCTACGTTTGCGGGAGAACCAGTCAACGCACAAAGGAACCGATCATACCGGCGTGTTTGGAAAATTCTGCACAATAAAGTACACATTACTAGCTTGCGCAGCAAAAAGCGAATAGCCAGATTAAGGAAATTTTTTCCATTACGACCGAAAATGTACGTTCAAAAGACTACTCTCAGGCAATAGCAAATTTAATGCCCACTACTTTCGTACCAAAGTGATGGTGCTGCGTTACGTAGTTGCCAAGTAACTAAGCTTTTTCGACAGTCATATCGAAAGCGAAGGCACGCATACTTGCATAGGGTGTATGAGAAAGTTAGGTACGTATTTTGAGGTTTGGTAGAACTCAGCAAAAGAATAATTTTTTCTAATGGAAAGAGGGGGCGGAAACGTCTTGGCAAAATGCTACGGTTCTGAACGAAACTTCAACGTGAAGCATAACAACTATGACTGTCGAAAAAGCTTAGTCACTTGGCAAATACGTAACGCAGCACCATCACTTTGGCACGAATGTAGTGGGCATTAAATCTGCTATTGCCTGAGAGTAGTCTTTGGGACGTGCATTTTTGGTCGTAATGGGAAAAATTACGATGTTGCACAAAAAAGCGTTAACGTAACATTTCGACTTTTTATGACTTTCCTTAATCTGGCTATTCGGTTTTTGCTACGCAAGCTAGTAATGTATACTTTATTGTGCAGAATTTTCCGCCAAACTTTGTTCCTTTGTGCGTTGACTGGTTCTCCCGCAAACGTAGATTTGCACAACTATGTAGGAGAAAAAAGGCAGAATAACTGCTTTTATAAATTTCATCCTCACTCCTAAACAAAACGTTTTCCCGGCTTCCACCCATTGGCAAAAATGATTTTCTCACCGAGTTTGACCATACCCTAGCGTTTTGGACACACAAATAGGAACACCCTGTATATATATATATATATATATATATATATATATATATTTATATATTTATATATTAGATATCGACTGTCCTGTTTTAGTATAGTTAAGCATATAAACACAATTCTAAATAAAAATACATATTAGATCAAGTAAAAACAAAGCGAATCAAATTAGATATTATTAAAATAATAATAATAATAATAATAATAATAATAATAATAATAATAATAATAATAATAATAATAATAATAATAATAGAACGAATAAAGTATCTCGAGCTATCAAGTAGCTACCACTTTGTACCCACTACATAGGAGACACTCGCCCATATCGGAAATCGTATAGAAGACGTTACGGGCGATCGACGCGAGGCCATGTTTTTAAGACAGATGATGTCTTTGGCCGTTTGTAGAGGGAGAGTAGCTTCTATCATAGGCGCCATGAATTGACAGAAAGTGAACAGAGCAGGATGAACCTGGCTTACACGCTCATACAGTGAAAAGAGGCTTTTACCTCTGCGCTTTGAATGCAACGCCGCCTATCGTGCGGTATATTGCCCTATAGCTCGCCGCATAAATGTTCCGAATCGACACGTCCCAGATCAGCAATTTCCCCATGGCTCAGGGGGTCAGAGTAATACCGTCTTGTCTTATATTTTCTTCCTTTGCATAGATGTGTCGGCTCGACACGCACGGCAAAGATCGCCTCTCTAAAAACTTTTCAAAGACATAATTTACGGCGTTGTGGCGTGCCTGCTCTTTGGGTGCCGCCTTTCTGCAGTTCAGCTTATGGTGACCTTTCGCATCAGCCATATTCGTGCCACAAGAACATGGATAAGCAGCGAAAACATTAAAGCCCCGGCAAAGGCTGCTTGCGGTTCCAAAGTCCGGATTTTTTTTCAGTGAGGTGCCCAGGTTCTCATCCGGACAGACGTTCAACCAAAGATTGCCCTACGGCTTAGATGTGTGGGCGAAACGAATCGAGTTAATCAGGTTTGCGGCCAGAGAGCCTTCGAGGCGGGACTTGGCTTGCGCCAGGAATTTTTTCCACACTGATTGCTTTCCCGCATCTCCCTCTTCTGGGACTGAATCGCCAAGTGTGAGCTGCCACTCCTGAAGAGCCTCGCATTGGTGAGGTACTGGGAAGTCTTGTCCGAGGGCTAGAACAATTTCGTAGAAATATAGAAATAGAAATCCAGGTAGAGCCCTGCCATTCCCAAAGTTAAACACCATACTCACCCTCCGCATTGGTGCTACTCGAAGGAACCTTCGCTTGTGTGAAGCTGAGGTTTACGCAGATGGCCTTCACCCGCAAAGCTTCCCAAGACTCTGCTCCGGCCGATATTAGAGGTATGCGGAACTAAATGACATCTTTCAATGAACGCTTAGGAGGGCGAAGCTGACATTTGCCTTAAAACCAAAATGACATAAACTTGAAAGTCGAGCCTAAAAGCTGGGGCATAGCACAACTTACTCTGGCGAGAAGACTGGAAGCTGTAACATGTATGTGACAGGCACGAGGAAGAATATTTAAGGCAATTACCATCACTGGCCGTCTGCAGGGACAACGCTGTCTCTATCATTGGTGACCACTTTTAAATACACGTCCAAACATCACAATTGTAAACAGCAATAAAAAGTACTTTCTGTTCTGACCTCAGCCAAGATTTAACGTGCATGGGACTGCCATCGTAAAAAGCAATACTAATAATAGTCAAGGACAAATATCTTCCCCATGTGCAATGTTGCTAGCGTTTTATTTATATAGCATCGGATGTATCTGAAACAACTAAACATATACACATAACACATTCACACTGGCGACAAAAAGAAAATACTAGAATATTTGTGTCAGATGTACATGTTTATTACTGTACACATCTATGATACATGAAATAGACGATAATCAAGTAATGACCAATCAATACCTAACGCATTATCATAGTCAAGTGCACGTGATGCGAAAATCTTTTGGAGTAGACCATTGACTGCAAGGCAAATGGCCCTCCGAGAAGGACGTCTTCCCTCCTCCCACCCTGAGAATGCCCTGTCGCATATTCGAAATTTTCTTCGCTTACTCTTGTCTTCGGCTCTGTGTTTAGTGGCACAAATCCATATTTTAGCCCGATATAAAATTCGCAGCATCCATTGACATATATATGACTTTCTTATGCAATACTTTGCCCATACCATTGACCCACTCACTGTCTGAATTAACGGCTATTCAAGCACAAGCCATTGTAAATTGTTACCTCATGTATGTATCTGTCTGTATACACATACACATTGTTATTCTTACATACATAGTCCAATATTACGTTTGTCCCCTTGCCCTTCGAGGCTACTCTCGACAGCAGCTGGTCTTCTATCGTATATAAACAGCTGCGTTAAATATATATATATATATATATATATATATATATATTCACTAAGTACTGCTCCAAATTGCATATAAAGCGCCTACTAATTTACTGTCGCCGGCATTCACTGTGCAGACTAAATTCCGGTTGTCTAGATATTTGTTTACATAATGTATAAACCAGGAAAGAAAATCGGCCATAGTCGTTTATCTGCCGGTTTGTACGTTTACACATGACGCGGTAACATATTCGAGCGTACGCCTAGGCATACTGAATATACCAGATAACAAATGATTACGATAATAATCGCCGATTATGTTTACGCAGTTTTACTCCCGAAGAATTGAACCAGAGTTACGAACAAAGCATTGACAATGAGAGGCATGCCCGGGGACTGAATGCTTGGTCTGTTCGCGGGAGTCAGGCAGCCTGTATTCGTCACCGGAATGACTTGAGTATGCGCTGAATAATCCCTCCATTCGTTATGCAAATCATACAATCGAAGCTCGTCTGTCGCTATAATACACAACGTACCATTAGCCACTTACTTGCGTTTAACTAAAATGGTAACTATGCCCAAGTATATATATATATATATATATATATATATATATATATATTTATATATGCGTCGTGTACCTACAATACTTTTTCAGAATCTCAACGCTTGCGCGTTTCCTACCTACGACTTTAGATAATCAGCCCCGCCACCTGCTTGCGTGGGGGGGCCCTGACGACAAATGCACCTTCGAGGTTGCGGTTGTCACCTCAAAGGGGATAGCATTTACATCCTATTCGGCCACAAAGAGCAAAGTAATTCATCGACGAAAATCATCGACTTCGCTCATTCACCACACCGTAGACGTCTTCACGCTCAATACTGAGACTAAATCGGTCGAGCTAAATTGCTCGTGGGATTACGTTACGCCCCGACACTAGCCGGCCATTCGTAACGTCGGTGAGGGATTATGGCACATCATTTAGACGAATCATGAACCTCATGTGATGTCAGTGAAAAAATGAAGTCAAACATGCGATAATTATGAACAATTTTACGACATTGTAACTTCCTCATAAATGATGAGATGATGACACCACAGTTTTTCGGTCTTCTGTACACCTAAATAACTTCCAATATCCGCAAGCACCCATATTTCTATGGGTGCTTTCTGTAAAAATAACCTGATTTGCAAGAAAATTTTAGATTTAGCGCACACTCGGAAAAAACGGCAAATTCATTTTACGAACCCACAATTGAACAATACTCTACGTGACTAAATGTCTGACGCGGTTTCTACTGCTAGAATTGTCGTTGAATTGCCCCATTTCTAATTATGACTCAATGCCTCCGTTTTTTGAGTCCGGATAATATTTTGTTGTGTTCTAATTGTTATCTCACTTTACTGGAATAAGTATTAGTGTTCTCCCATTACTTGGAAAAATGTTCTTGCTTTAGAAAAGCTCCCAGCGTAAATATATTCTCTCAGAAATCTTCCCTGTAGGTTTCTACAGTGTCAGTAGGACATCTGGAAAATACACCTCAATTGCTCAATATAGCAAATTGTGCAATCAATCCTCGAGGCTTCTCCGAAATTCTCCTTACAGGTCCCTGAGGGTTCCTTCGATGCCGGCCACCACTCCGCGAATGTTGTGTAGAAGTTTATCGTACTCCCTTGGTGCAGACTGGATGAGACCAAACGCGTGCTCAAGAAACGCGTCCACATTTTCGACGGTTGGAGCACCCGCCTCCCAACCAGGAACCACGACCTGTTTCCACCAAAACGAGAATAAACACACACGCATACAACATACCCGCAGGTAACCTTCTATTAGACCATCGAACAGACAATTCAAGAGCATCGCGAGGCCTTGACAGGTAGACGCCAAGAAAAACATGCTGTCGAGGGAGGTAATATACTATAATGTAAATGTTTTTCACAATCATAAACCAAGTGCTCTCAAGTAAGCGCACATAAAGTAACGCAAACTCTCCAGAATTTGAAACAATACCAGAAACGAGCATGATGGCGTATATCCAAATGAGCGCATGCAAATCTAAATTGTACCCACTTGTTTGTTTGCGTTCTTCTTGCAGAAGTACATATATTGTAAACAATACATATGGCTACCATAAATTGTAGCACACTCCTCTTTTATAGAAATAATTGATGAGACTGATTGAGTGTGATTATACAGGGTGTCCGAATTTTTTTAGAGATCAATATAGGCAATTGCTCGTTAAAGCAAATATATTTTTCAATGTAACATGGTCTGTAAGAAATCTTGTTTCTAAGTGAGAGTGATATTACTAAAATTTTTGACACTAATGTTATTACCCGAGGGGCACAAAGTGTGCAATTGAGAGACAACCAGTCCATTTATACAGAAAAAGCAACAATTGAAGCTCTTTTATTAGCTTTCAGGCCCAATATCTCAAAATCGCGATCTTACGACCATTCACAGCGCTAAAAACTAGCAAATGCGCATTTCATGACAATCATTTTGGTACCAAATCATGGCAATGCGAGCCGCAATTGCGGAATAATTAAGATTTTTCAGAGAGCATGTCAAGACTGTGCATGCATAAATTACCAAGAGTGATTTATCTGAGGAGTAAGTCATTTATGCATACACTCAATCTCGACATGCTCTCCGGAAAACCTAACTAACCGAACCACATATCGTATCGCCACATATTTAATTTCAAAGTAACCTTCTCGAATAACACAATGTACGTGTGGGAGCTAAGCATTTGCAGTTGGAGTTTATGATTTTGAGGTATTGGATGTGACAGTTAACAATATAACTTCAATTGTTTAAAATATTTTCTAAACGACCATGTCGCATCTTCTGACCGCCGTTAGATGTCCTTCAATTCTCTCACGAACACGACTATGTGCTTAGTTTCTGTGTAGGAGGACTGGTTGTCTCGCAATTGCACATTTTGTACTCCTATGTCGGGCAATAACACCAGTGTCACGAGTTTTAGTATTATCACTCTCACCCCGAATCAAGACTTCTCAGAGACCATGTTCGATTAGAAAATACGTTTGCTTTAACGAGCTCTACAATTTACTATATTGATCTTCAAAAAAAACTCCGGGCACTCATGCATTACGATAAAATGCAGAGCCTTCTAGATATCAGTGCAGAAACTCTCCCCTCAAAGTCCTTCCATACCTGTTTGAAAGCTTCAGCAAGGGTGGACCGAAGCCTGGCGAGATAAACTTCCATAGCTTTGTTCGAATTCCGATGCGTTTCGGCTTCGGCCTCAAGTCGACCGATGGCGTCCTTAAACGAGTCGATATGCTTCGCTAGCACAGCGTTGTGCTGCTCCAGCTCAGTGTGAGATTTACGCAGTGCTCGCATTTCCGCTTCACGTGCTTCACGTCAAACACAAATATACCAGAGTATGAACATAATGATTACTAATAGCAAGTTGCGAATGTTTAATTCAGTAAACCGTTTACAAAACTAGTATCCGCCTTGTTACAATCCCCGAGCACAAGGTTTCAACTGGCTAAATAAACCGCCACTCAGAGACGGAAGTCCAGGCATCGTGCCTTAATCATGAGTAATGATGTCTTGAGAAAAATGTGTATAGCATGGACAAACAGTTTAGCAACGCCGCAGTATTTCAATGGATTTCAATAAAAAGTCTTCTTACGTAAAATTCACCGGTCTTTCATATATTGTTTCAACTGTCGGCCCTACCATTAAACATCCGATTTATCGGAAAATAATCCCAAATGTCTTTGTAACTGCTGGCTGGGGCGCCACCACAAGGTTTTGGCAAAAAAATGTGGTATATTTTTCTACTCATTTTAAAGACACCCAGTAAAACTGCTTTTCCCTGTCCTTGCAAGCTGCTATCAGATTTTAACTCGGGGGAGCTACAAATCTAGTGCCTTGCTCTGCTTTAACGGCAGTGGCTCCGTAATGCCAAATTTATATCGGATACCCCGAACAGTTGTTTTTTAAAGCATTTATTAAAAGCCTTATACTATTAGAAGATGCAAAGCTAGGTTGGTCATAAGCCCAGCGAGATCAAAGGCAGAGCTCCATAACAAAGGACAGAATGTGTCTGAGTAGGGAGGAACAATTACGTCATCGAATGTGTCTGAGGGTCCTTTTCAGACATGCACGGCGGAATGTACGAGGCCTAGCGATCGCTTACCTTTATTATGATCAAGAAATTCCTCGGTGAAAATAGGAATGTCGAATGTCGAGTCCTCGGGATTATGTCGAACGTTGGACATGGGCGCAGGCGGGGACAGGTCACGGCCGCCCATGCCTAGGGCGGCTCCCACGCGGCATAGAGCATCGTCAGCCGACTTTGCTACACCTTTCGGCTTAAGGTTGACGGGGCCACCCATTTTATATCCAAACTGCAATTTGAAAATAAAACACCACGTAGAATTACGTCAGATTTCAGATTACGATACGTACTTAAGCGTCCACATGCTGCTACACCATTTTGTGAAACTGATGAAACTAAACTTTTCCTTGATAGCAGGTACGCTCGAATACGCTCGAGAATACGCCTAATACAGATACGCTCGCTGACGAGGCATCCAAAAGCAAATGAGACTCTTATAGTCGCTCGGGATGGTAAGCGATCTACTGTTAAGGACACTAAGCACTTGTAACTTGTAACAGGAGCGCAAATGACAGTGTTCTTCACGTTAGCACTGCAGCAGCGTCTACCTGAACACTAGACACAGGGAAGCATTTGTTCGTAGACAAACACAACACACAGCTCCGCAGCACAATCAGTGTACACGCAAACAAATTGCCAAAAGTCGTACGGAGAGAGATATGCAGAGAGGCACTTTTGTGTGATGAACTGGGCTTGGGTCGAAGCAAATGACAATCAACAACTTCGAAACGAACCAATCAATTTGACTCGCTGTCAGTGTTCTGTCGTCGTCATCATCTAACCGTCGTTTAGCCAGAGCTGCGGCAGTGACGGCACTAATTATTACGACAATTCTATTCTATATATATATGAATATATATATATATATATATATATATATAAAGGTTACTATATATATGTGTAAATATACTGATACAGCTACTGCTGCTACTACAGTAGTCCCCGGCGTGTGGCGTCGAATCGACCGTCACGACCGACGTCAATATTTGACCGACTCGCAGCCAGGCCCCTACCTTGCTGTCGGCGCCATTATTTGCGTGCATCGCCGCGGCCCCCGCCGAGCCGGACGATGAAAGCGCGCCATTGTTGCTGTTGTTGTTGTTCGCTTTGAGTTGCTGTCTTCGGCGGTGCTGCTCGACCTCACGAGCTGCTGCTGCCTGACCCTCCACCATGTGATGGTGCGGTTGTTGTTGATGTTGATGCTGCTGCTGTTGCTGTTGCTGCTGTTGCTGCTGGTGACAGTGCTGTTGCTGGCGATTAGCTGCTTCCTCGTCGGCCAGCTGTTGACGGAACTGCCTGTAGGCATCCGTACGTTGATACTCCTCGACCTCTTTCACATACCGTTCACGGTCACGTTCAGCTGCGTCGAGGTATTTCTGCGGCGGAGGATACAATACAATATAAGTTTTTTTTGAACACGGGTTTATCATTACTATTATTTTGTACAGGGGTGGGTGAGTCAATCAGTCAGTCAGTCAGCCACAACAGTCAGGACAGTACAATTCGATCGAACAGCAATGATCATGGTGATGACGGTGGCAATGCTGATACTGAGGTGGATAACGTAGGGATGTTCGAGCTTTTATTGTACGCTAGGCATACCCACTTTTGGCACTATTTTATTATTATTATTATTATTATTATTATTATTATTATTATTATTATTATTATTATTATTATTATTATTATTATTATTATTATTATTATTATTATTATTATTATTATCATTATTATGTCGCCAGTGGCCTCAGACATTGGCATTGCCACGTTTTAAAGAGAGAGAGAGAAATGTCCATGTGGTAAAACTGTGGATAAGCGCGGCCTGCAGCGGCAATAAGCTGGCCGGGCTCTTACAGGGCCGCCACGACGCTATCAATGACAACCTCGGGCGCTCTTTCAGACAAGCCGGCTGCAGCATTACACTGAAGCCTGTTGTACTGCAGAGGGACGACAGGCGTCGACAGGATAGCCTTACCAGTCGGGACTGAGACCACAATCGGCCGCTGGCGTAGGAAGTCACTGTCTCTGACACATACGCCCTAGGCTATCGTGCACTAGCCAGAACGGGCGTCGGCGACATCATTCACCAACGGGACATGCACAAGCAGCGCCTATACGCGCATCTTCTTGAGGATCACGTTGTTATGGCGTTCGGTCTCGAGTCATCTGGCTTTTGGGGCAAGGATGCACTCAAACTAACAAAAGATCTTCGGAAGAAGCTCTTTGAGGCTACCGCGGAGCCAAGATCGTTCCTCTGACAGAGGGTGTCATTGAAACTACAGAGAGGGAACTTCAATATGATGCTGAGTAATCGCCGACACTCAGGCAATAAGAATTCAAACAAAATTGCAAATATGATATTATTTATTATGATCCTTATGCTTTGATAACAAATGGGACGTTCGAGCTTTTATTGTGCACTTTGTTTATTGCCCACCCACCTCTGGTACTCTTTTATTATTATTACTATCTAAGTCAAGTATATGCATAATAAGTAAGCTGCCTAGTTGGTTGCCAACAGCGTAGCAAATGACAAATCAAGCAAATTTCTCCACCACGCCAACAGAGACACCCGTCGTTGGTCTCATGGCGGCTGTGATGGCAATCGTGCACCGTAACGTGACAAAGCATCGGGGATCGGCTCTTGTACTGTAGGGAGGCCTACAATCTGTGAGTCGTTTGTTGGGTTCCGTGAAAATCGGCATCTTTTCACGTTGGTAGTTCAGCAAGATACTCATTTAGGCGAATGTGCCTTTGAGACTAAAGCGTCACTCCTAGACTAAAGCGTTACCCGACAATAGTGAACTCTTGCAGGGTAGACCAACGTATCATACGAACGTAACAGATTGTTCCAGACCAAGTGAACAAGGAGTACCAGCAAGCTAAGCAATCTTCTAAAGGTCAAACTAACGTATAGCGGTTGATGGTGGCAGCATGCCTGAATCACTAATCTTAGATATCGCACATAGTGCTCTCCTATCACATCTTTGCATGTGGGGCAAAATCGACTTTCCGCAAGGGAATTTGAGTTATTTTTTCCTTCCTTCCGAAAATTGAGTTCCAGATATAAGATAAGAATCTTACCTCTTTTATTTAGTCTGTATACAGTCAGACAAGCTAGGCCATCAGCTTACGCTGGGATCAGGTTATCCTAGACATCCTCCCTCAAATCGTTATTGTACAAGCCACCCTGTTATTAGTCCTGACAGATATAGGCCGGCCAGATACCTTCTGCATATACACAGCTAATACAACTACCACTAGAAGTTTAAAAAAGCAGCAGTGACAATGAAATGACTAGTATTTGTTATGCCCGATAAGGCTAATATTTGTTTTACTGGTGCGACTGGCCGCACAAAGCTTTACAACGTGTACGATTGCGGCGTATTCGAAAGAAAGACATCTAAGGTGACTCGCGAAAAAGTCTAGACGTAGTTAGTTTAAGACACTTTGCAGAAATGGAGATCCTGCGATACATTTTTCTTACTTTGACGTTCAATGCTTTAAAATTTGGTGAGACGCATTTCACGGAGGACATTAGGTACCACCATCGATACCATTTGGTATCGATGGTGGTTCGATTAATGATATGATTATCAAAGGGACACTATATATCAAACATTGGGACGTGGGTGAAATTTACGGCTTACGGTAATCATATCACGAATCGAAGCATCACCGAAGACGCCAATATGTTCAGCCTCTCTATCGAACAACTCATAATCTTGCATTCGCAAGCTTGACCCGACTGAGTTTGAGCAGTCTCTCTCTCTATATATATATATATATATATATATATATACATATATGAATAAAGTGAAGCAAGTGGTCACACAATATAGCATCTATAAATCTCTGAACTGACCAGAGGCGCAATTTGAAAGCAGAATCTCAATAAAAATGTGCCATAATAAGACTTGTCTTTATACGAACGTTAAAAAGAAGACCGCACGTTAAAGCTCAAACGCATAATGTAAAAAAAAAAGAGAAGACGCCAACGACATGCTATGTGGTATATGGACGGCCTATCGACTGCGTTGGTCTGAGGCAAGGCTCCAATAATAATAATAATAATAATAATAACAACAGCAACAGCAACCACATCACCGTCATCCAAGAGCAAGAGTCGTTTGGCCTGTCGTTACCTGTTTTTCATCGGGTTTTAGCGCGCTCCACTCAAGGGCGAGCAGCTTGGTGATGCTGGCGAACGCGATGTCGGGATTGTCACGGCGGCACCTCTCGCGATTCTCGTTGAGGAAGCGAACATATCCGTTAATGGGAGCTTTTGGCGCGTTGTGGTCTTTGGCGCGGGGCCGACGTTTTCGCTCATGCGCGGCTTTCGGCGGACGACCCCGGCTGCGTTTATGCTGCGCACATACAAACCGATGCAGACACAAAAAAAGCCACTCGTTACTCACATAACGCAACGTATAATTTATTGATTAAATTGTTAACCAGGCAAAAAAACATTTATTGATTAAATTGTTAACCAAGCACACAAAAGAGATAATAAAAAGAAGTATTGTATTATTACTACTACTACTCGAATGATATGTTATTGTTACTATTATTGTCATCATCATCATAATCGATAGGTCTAACGGATCGGAGGTAGACTAACGGATCCATGATTTGTCTTACGACTAAAATTGCATATATTTATATATATATATATATATATATAGAAATCATGATGCATTAAGAATACAGATGGAGCGACAATTGTCTCCTGAGAAGGCGTGCAATGAGAACGTATATATATATATATATATATATATATATATATAGTGCGATACTGTATGCGTAATCATTGTTTGTCTTACGACTAAAATTGCATATATATATATATATATATATATATATATATGTACATATATATTGTGCGATACTGTATGCGTAGCCATGTAGAGAGTGTGAAAGACAAGCGTGACTTCGGTGTGTATGTAGTGTTGTTACCCCGGGCGTCGTGTTTTCGACGTTCTCCTCGGCGTCCATGTCCTCATCGGCGCACCCGTCGGCGTCGTGGCGGAGCTCGTGACTGCTGCTCGCGCCATTTCCGCCGTTTTCGCCACTGCCCGACGGGCTTTTGGCGTCGCTCCGACCGCCCATGTCGACGGAGTCGATCGCCTCGCCGGCCTCCCTTGAGAACACCGAGTCGTCGCGTTCGTCGGCCAACACCTCCTTGGCGCCCGATGACGAAGTGCACTGACTCGCTGAGTCGCCACCCTGTTCACCACAACGAACAACAACAACAACAATAGATAAGCACCATCGACGATTAAAAGAACAAAGTTTTGTTCATTATATATATATATATATATATATATATTTATACATATATATGTATAAATATATATAAATATATATATATACATACACTATGAAAAATGTAACAATGAATAATAAACTGTTTGAGTGATTAAGAGCGCACGTCTCATGCGCGTATGTATAAATGTATACAAGTATGCTTATAGTATGAAAATCTAACAATTATAGAAAAATGCTCAAACGTTTGAGGGCGCACGTCCGGCCTGCAGTCAATGTGATATCAACGTTTCTAATACGGACCAGCGGCTTTTGCTCGGACAAATGGAAGAGAGGAACCCAGAAGAACCGAGCACTAGTTTGTCGAGTGACATGGCACGGATACATTCACCACATGTGTTTGATTGGACAGTGTTTTGAGGTCGATGGTCGATATTTATATATACCATATACTTGTGTGTACCGAAATAGGCACAGCGTCACTACAATCTCGTGCACATAGGAGCACTGTAGATTTCGCACAATATCCGATGTATACTGCTACCTGTGTTATGGTGAATACATATGCGAATACGCTTCAGCTAGCCTTAAGTTTCCTTGCTCCTTACCAACGACACCATCGCAACGCCGTGGTGTCGTTGGTGCAGTTCAAACAAACTCTCTCGTTGAGAGATGTGTTCGTGTAGCAGCCAGCTGTATGAGGTCAACTAGGCAACATAATGTGCAGATTTGAACAGCCGCCAACATCGTGCTGATATGTCACGAACGTCAATACCATCACTCTTATGATGCTGCAACGGACAGCAATTGTAACTGTAACTGACATAGAGATGAACTAGAAAAAACTAGCTAGCGGCCGAATCCCGCCCAGCGAACGCTACGAGATCGAACAAACCAAACGAGCTGACGAGCTGAGCCAAAGAGAGAGAGAGAGAAACGCCAATCAATTGCCAAATACATCTATATGTACCGTGATCAAATAAGAAAGAAATACCCGACACTGGATCGATCCCAGTGAATGATCACAAACGATGAAATGGCCTACATCGCAAAACACATCGACGCACTATGAAATGAGCTGTTTGTTAATCCTAGCAATGTATAGTGGGTCCGATCGAATTCGTCGCCGTTTCATTTATATCGGTGTAAACCTTTCGGGCGAGCCAGCCCTATACATTCTCGATGATATTAAGATCAGGTGAGAGTGCAGCGAAGGACTTCAATGTGACGTTGTTCGAACCAGCTTTCGATCAACCTGTCGGTGTGAATCGGGGCGTTACCGTGTGTAAAACGAAGTCTGGCCCTCCCATCAGCTCAAAATGCGCCGATTGCTCTTCTAGTAGATCCCACTTGCGCCTCGAATTAACACGACCGTCTAAAACACAATCAACGACTTTGTATGATACCCTACAGTGGCCCAGATCATCACCGAACCACCGCCACCTGAGTGCCGTTTTGACCAAATTCGTTCTTTCTTGCGCACATCGTGAAAATAATAGTTCAATACATCCGGTTCATCAAAGTTGAATATTTTTCATCCAAAAAGAGCACTCGGTGCCATACAGTGTTCCATGACATCGTAACCTGGGCGAAATCGAGACGAGCTTTCTGATGCTCAGCGGTCAATCGTGGTTTTCTTTTCAGTTTTTTGCTCGTGCGCCAAAGTGTTTTCCTGATGAGATTTTGCACATTTCGCACGTTCGTTTGCACACCGGCCGCCGCCGCAATTGCCTTTGCCGAGAGCGCAGAGTTCGAGGCTATCCTCAGAATTGCGCGCTTGCTTCGTTCCGAAATGGCATTTGGACGCCCGGGACTCTTTTTTACGCCGTAGTTTTCACCTAAATTCAGGAAGTTGTTCACTACTTGGCGAGAACGCCCCAATCGACGGGAAATTTCCCGATTAGAGAGGCCGATATCCTTATAAGCCTTGATTTGGGTCTTTTCGTCACACGTGAGACGCCGACCCAGGCCCATCGTTTCAGCACAGAAAAGGTTCTGGTAGGATGTCTGCTTTCGTTTCCGTCGAACCGTGAAATGAGGCCAAACATCGTTATTCTACTCAATTCACTCGCTAAGACGTGCATCTTGGTGGTGACTTGATAATTTTTTCGCGGCGTAGCCGTGTCAAATGTCGAAATCTCGTGATTCAAGGTAACCCGATACCCCAAATGTCGATGGAAGTATCCGCTGTTACTCTGTGAGCATGTAGCACTATGATCTTTACACGATCGGTCATAATAAATGCGTGAAATGTGGCAAAAATGGGTGGCCCTATATTTTTTTCAGGGACTGATATATATATATATCATTTTTTTTTATTTATTTCAAAATTGAGGATATATATATATATACATATATATATATATATATATATATATATATATATACAAACGAAATCATTTCTAGCGATATGGAGTGAGCCATGTCAAAGTATGAAATAGATAATGTAGATTTACGCATTTTACATATGTTTGTTTAGGATAACTCAAGTATTGCGAAATTACGGTTCCGTCAATAAACCTCAAATTTGAAATAAATAAAAAAAAAAAAAAAAATATATATATATATATATATATATATATACGAGAACGATTACGAATGCCCACACAGTTAATTGCAACTACACACCCCTGCACTAGCCTATCTAATCGCTGCTAGAGCTCGCACAAACTCGCAGCTGGGAGCAACTGCCCAGTCAGTACAATAGTCAGTAGTACACGGAAAGAGAAAATGTCGTCGATGTGGCATTTATTTCAATCACAGAATCCATTGTGTTGTGAGACAGACATACAGACAGACAGCATAAGTATGTATGCGTTGCCCTGCGCAGCATCCGCCTTCCACCCGCCCGTTCATTTGCCCAAACCAGCCGTCTGCTTGTGTCAGACCGTCTCTCGGCTGCCGGCTGCAGCACCGACAGCAGCAGCAAAGAGGAGAAGGTGTTTATAACAGAGTCGAACTGGTGGTGTTTGACAGACACCGACCGTTACGAGGCTAGACGCCATAGCTTCTTCACGCGCTCGTGCCCGTCGAGTATCTTGTGCAATTTGGCCACCTCCGCCTCGTCTAGGAATAGCACGAGCGTGTCAAACCTTCCCGTATCCGCTAGCGCCTCAAGAAGCGCCACCGCGTTACTCAGCACAGCCTGCTGGCGGGTGGCGGATTCATCGTGGTCTCGGCCCATCGACTCGTCTGTCCGGCTGGGCGACTTTTCCGCCACAACAGCGTCGTGCAGTAGACCGATGATGTCGGACATGATGTCCGGCTCGATCGAATGCCGAAACACCTGTCGAACCCCCTGCGGGCCAATCGCCGTAATGTACTTGAGACGCTCGACGGGGTGACGCTCGAGATTCCGCCAGTCGGCGTAGAACTCAAATGACGATGTGGGAGGGGGAGGCACTTCGACAGTGACAGCAGTAACGGTGCTAGTGTCCATATTCTCTGCGTCGGTGTCGGTATCCGTCTTTTCTGACGGCCCGGCCATGTTGACGTCGGAGTCCGCCTGCTGTTCTGAGGACCCGGCCATGTTTACGTCGGTGGTGGCGGCGGCGGCGGCAACGGCACCACTGCTATGTTTGTCGCCGTCCTCAGCGATTTTCGGTTTTGTCGGTTTGTCGTTGAGGTTCAATTCGTCGATACGGATTCGCTTCAGCTCGCCGGACCAATCATCCTTAGCGGGGCATGGCCGCACCGGAAAGCTCTGGTACTCGGTGAAGAATCGCTTTGAAGTATTCGCCGCGAAGCCAACGCCACCACCGCCGCCGCCGCTACCCCCTTCCGCTAAGCCCCCGAGCTCGGATCGCAACGTTTGCGCCTCCTTTTCGGCCAGCGCGTTGCCCGGCTCCAGCCGGACGACAGCGTCGAAATCGAACAACGCCTCCGCGAGCATTCCGAGCGCTTTCCGCGCCTGTCCGCGCCGAAAGTACGCCTTCACGAAGTCCTTGTCGATGCTCAGCGCCTGCGAGCAATCATTGTCGGCGGCCCGGTAGAGTTCTTCGATCTTGTTCGTTGACTGATCACCACCGCTCCCGCCGCCACCACCACTACTTGGCCCAGCCGCCGATCGGTGGCGCAGGAGGTCGGCCTTCTTCAGAAACGCCATCGCTCGATTTGCGTACAGTATCGGATTCGACAGGTCGGCGTGGATGGCTACCGTATAGCTATTGACAGCCTCATCGAAGTCGCCCTTCTTGAAGTACTGATTGCCTCGGTCCTTGAACATGTTCGCCTTGACGGCATCGTGCGTGATTTCCATTTCGGGCTCCTCGTCGGTCATTGACTGCTCGCTGTCTTCGGAAGACTCCAGTTCCGAGCTCGCTGTTGCGGGCTCGTCTTCGTTGTGGCGAACACTACTACTAGCTTGTGGTGACGCTTCAGGTCTCGGTGGGCTAGCCTCGACTAACATTTAGAACTTGCTGCACTTTGTCTCGTTGTGTTGAAGATTGTCCACTGAGCCGAAGCGATAAAAACACCCTTGTTGTATTACTTAGCCGCACAGTCTAACGCTTAGTGCTTGGCGCATAGAGTCTTACGCATCGGTGCAGTGTCGGTAAATCCTGTGCGACGCCTCATCAATAGTCGAGGAGAAACGTCAACTAAATGCTTGCCGTATTTCCCTACGGCAGTACGCCGCCCATGATAGCCCATCCGTTCGCATGTAATGTTCGCAATACGAAATCATAGACAGAAACAAGCACTCTAATCACAACAACAGCAGAGGCAGCAGGAGCAGAGGCAGCGTTCGATCCGGCTCTCTCATATTGCTCGGAACGCGGACTGTGCGGAACGTGCTACAATATCGGCATCACCCTCCCCCAATGTGCTGATGCGCTTGCTTAATGCCCACTAACAATATATGCATATAAGAAATATATCGCTGCATTAACCGCAGAGCAATTTTTTAATTATGATATTATGCTCTTACGATCTCACGTAATATAGTATTGAAACTGGCTTGAAGTAAGCCTGCTAGTATCAAGAGTATTGACATTGACACAAAGCCTACATTGACAACAGACATTCTCAGCGAGCAGCGTGACAAACGCCATTGCGTTCAACACGCTATATCTTACATAAAGATATACTGTGAAAAAATCTAACAATTCTTTTGAAAACTGTTTGAACGATTGGGAACGCACCTCTAGTATATATATATATATGAGAAAAGGCATCGCTTGTTGTAGGTTATATATGGTTAGTAGAATTCTAACCGCATATAACCTACAACACACGCAGATAGCGTAGGTCGAAATGAGAACCCGGTGGCCTTATTCAAATGATCTGCTGTTAATTCAAGCCCTTTCGTTTTTCTCAATCGTTGTCTAACTTGGCACAGGCAACTGTGCTCTTTGTCTTTACATACTAAGCAAATCTGAACCGTACATTATGTAAATATATATATATATATATATATATATATATATATAATAAACCTACCTTCTCGGAATCGACGTCCATTTTTTCGCGTTTGACGTCTTCGGTGTCACAGCTCGTGCTGTCTGGCTTACTTGTATCGTTCCCAACGGACATTTTATGCTCCTCCTAAGACGTCAAATATCAGCAGCGCACCGTTAGCCCGTCGCAACAAATCACCAACAAGTTACTAGCGCTAAATAAAGCAATTATTAATCAAGCACAAAGCAAGAGTGCTATGAACAACAACCGTAATAACAACAACAACAACAACAACAAATATCGATATCCGTACCGGTCTACGTACCAGCTACATAGTGCCCGTTTGTGTACTTGGCCATAACCATACGTAGTTCTGCGGCATTTTTCTAGCAACCACAAGTAGCAAATAATCATGGCCGAGAAGCATACTTCTATGGCCTGTTGGCCACGACCAACAAGATACATAACAAATATACGCTATGGTGGCACTAGCAATAATACTATTAATAATGCAAGTCTACATAACAAAGTCGTCATTTGCTCGCACCGCAGTCACGGGGAACGCGTTATGATATGCCTATACACAATCAGATTTTGTTGCTGCTCTACGTAGGCTAAGCTAAGTCTGAGTGTAAGGGCGCACCGTACGCAATAGTGTAAACGAATTACCTCGTATGCTAAGAAGCTCGCCTCAGGAAGAGGTAGCATTCGTTTTTTGATTTTTAGATCCCTATGAACGGTGTGTAGCTCCGCCACGTCGTTAACGTTACTAAGCCAGCCTAGGCTGGTAATATATATATATATATATATATATATATATATAAATATATAGCTAGATCTTAACTTCACGAACTTCACGTGACACCCTTTTACCACGATTTTTATTAAGGCAAGCACTGCCGAGTGTGCAAACATATTGTAAATGATTAATAAATCATCACAATATTTTCTATATCGCCTGTACGTATGGCGCATCAATCAGACATCTCAAAAAGCTACAGTCAGCCTGTAGTCAGACTTTATACTTTTGTGCATAAAAAAGACGACACCTTTGAGGTAATTGTATTGTGGCACCTTCATGCGGCAAAAATGACAAGAATCGGAATATTATTATTACTGCTTTTATTGTTCAGAAATAAATCAAGGCTCTTAGCTAAAGAGGGCAAATTGTCAAATAAAGAAGTAGATACAAGGCAAGCCAGGTGTGCTTACGACACCAGATACAGGTTGTTGTATCTTATTGATCGAGTTGGTGGCACTCGAGCGATGCAAACCACGGCAAAACAAAAAAAAAGAGCACAAACTGAACGAGTTCAACAACAACAACAAGATAACAAAAAACACAAGCAAAACGCTGCCGCCTGGCGGGCAGACAAAGGTGGTAACATGATGAGAGACATTGGCCAAAATGGTTTGTGCCGGTCGTTGCTCTAGTATCGCTAACAACAAGCCAAACATCTGCTCGAGAAAATCTAAATAGCTCGTTCAGGATACGGCTCGTTAGGAATCACATACGATTCCTGAACCTGCAGACGTGAGAGCGGCGTGCACATTGATACGCACGGTTGCACGCTCAGCGTGGCTGGACTGAGGAGTGGACTCGGTCAACTAGACTGCACTGAACTGGTTTACAGGGCACCCATTATTATTATTACGTCGAGACGAACACGGTGCCGGTTGTGGCTGGCATTTACGTCGTCTTGACTCAACCCTCTACGGAACTAGATTCTGTATGCTCCTCGATGGCGACGCTCCTTGTCGAGTCGTAATCATTAGCAGTAGCAGCAACATCACCTCCACCACCACCAACAACAACAATGATAATAACAATCAAAACAACAAGAGTAACAATAGAAACAAACATAACAACAACAACGCCACCAGCATACATCACCACCACACTATACACGCATATGAATACAATACTTACTCAGCAACAATCGCGACGAGGACCACCACCACGTACAAGAACACACTTGCACGATGAGGAAGCAGCTGATGGTACAGATGGGTGAAGAAACTGATGATGATTGTAATGGTGATGATGCAGGTAGGGTGGTGATGATGATGAAGTCGCTGAAGACGTAGGGGAATGCAGGTGGGGTGAAGATTATGACGATGGCGGTGATGGCGGTGATGACGATGCTACAGATGGGGGTGAATGCCGACAAACCACTTCACCGAGCAGCAGTAACAAGACAACAGCAGCGCCCGGGATGTCCGGGCGATCAACAACGAACAACGTACGAATCGTCGAGCTTAGAGACATATGCTGCGCTTACTCGCTGGCGCACTTTCTCTCACTCATATAGACTCATAGACACACACACACACACACTGGCACAGAGACCCTCACTCGGGTACAGATGCACAGAGACACTCTCACACCTTCACACGAAGAGCGATAGAGAGAGAGACGAACGAAACACACGACAGATCACCACGCCTGCAACAACAACAACAACAACAACAGCAAGGATTATGATGATGATGATGAGAACCACAACAACAACTATAGTAGTAACAACAACAACAACTATAGTAGTAACAACAACAACAACTATAGTAGTAACAACAACAACAACTATAGTAGTAACAACAACAACAACAACAACTATAGTAGTAAACAATACGAAGCCAGCAGCACGCTGTATGAGATACTACACAGCGAGCGCATCTGCTTCAAAAGATATTCCACAAGAAATGGTAAATAAAATGCATATATAACAACAACAGCAACGACAACAACAACAGTAGTAATAACAACAACAACAACAACAACAACAACAACAACAGCAGCAACAAGAACAACAGCGACTACGGCCACCGTCAGGGTCATGGTGGCAAGTCGATCGGTCGATAATCGCTCGTTCGAACAATAAGTAGTCAGTCGTCACAGCAGAGTTCGTCGCGTTCGTAATTTCGTTTACTGCGGTGGCAGTAGTAGTACATTTCGAAAATCGAATCGATCTGTAGTAATAGTAGAAATAGTAGACGTTCTAGTAGCAGCAAGGCGAACGGCGAAGACCACAACAGCAACAACAACAACAACAACAGCAAATCGAACACACTTTACACAGTTGATATCCGGAATAAAAGCCGCAATAATAAGATTCTTGGGGCCGAGGCCGTCCCGGCGGCGCTGGCAGCAGCAACAACAACAACAACAAGAGCAGTAACAACAACAACACCAACAGCAGCAGCAACAGCATCAAGAGCAGTTACAACAACAGCAGCAGCAACAGCAGCAACAACAACAACAACAACAACAACAACAACAACAGCAACAACAGCAGCAGCAGCAGCAACAACAGCAGCAGCAGCAGCAACAACAGCAGCACTACCAGTAGTAGTAATACAATAGCACGTGGATCAGTGACAACAACAGAAGTCACAGTAACACGCTAAAGAGCCATCAGTAATCACGCTGCCGACATTGGGCGTAGCGTACCCTTCCTGCGCTGCTTTTACTGCAGCTACTATTGGTGGTGGTGCACTAGGACTGCGTACGGACGCAAGCGCAAGCACCTACGCCCGCTCTTGTCCACGTGCGTGTGGATATGTGGGGGTGTGGGGCTGCGTAAGCAACTAGCGGGGGTTTGCCTCGACGAGCGAGGGGGGAGTCGACGATCACTCATTGAGTGAGGTGCGGCGGCACACGGACGTCTGTCTCTATGTGCCGGTGGTCAATGTATATATCTGTCTGTCTGTCTGCCTGTTTATCAATTTATCTATAAGTTAGTTAGAGATGCTGGCTCGGTTTCTCGGGGCTCGGTAGCGACTGCGAGGCCAGGTTTCTTCATTTCGTCTCCATCTAGAGGCTGACTTATGAATTGGCTGGTTGGCGACCTAACCTAACCTAGCCTAGCCTAGCGCAGTACCACCACTACCACTACCACAAGCACCAATGAAAAGCGTATGCTTGATACGGCTCGCCTATTAATTGGGGATCGTCGCCAATTGAAGAATCTGCCGTGTTGTTGTTGTTGCAGATTCCTTGATTGATATCGGCAGCACATCTCCGATTGCCGATGAATAATTCTGTTGATGGAATAATAAATAGTTCGGCTACTGTTGTTTCTTAATCTGGCTTTCTCTGTGGCTGCCGCAGTGGTTAGCGTGGCCGTAATCGGCGGCGTGCGTCTAGTGCTTCTGTTGTTGTTGTTCTTTTCCTTAGCACTCCACTGACAGTCTCTGTATCACACCGACACACATGCTCATACTAACTCTCTCTCTCTCTCTCTCTCTCTAACACTCACCATCTCTCTTTAACACGCACTCTGACAATACTCTAATACATATTTTCTCTCCCTGTCTCTTTCCGTTGTCGTTCACTAACTAATTCTTCCTGCAGCACTCTCAAACAGAACCCGTAGATCTCTGTCGCAACTGCTGTGCGTTGGCGGAGTTTCGAACGTGTTTCGTTTGAGGCGCCGAGATTTGCGTTCGCCGTCGAGTTCGTCCAGCTCACCACACAGGGCTAGTAGAGGAGGCTGAATACGTCCCCGTCGAGGGATTGTCCGTTCTCCGTTCCGAACAGCCGCAGCACAGCGCCAGTAGAAGTATTTGTCGCGTTTTTCTTAGGAGCAGAGGATAGTGGTGTGTGAGCAGCGAATGGTGGTGATATGGTGGCACAAAAGAACAACTGTACGTAACTGTACAGCGTACAATTCAAACGACAACAGCTCAGCAGCTCAACAGCCCCTGAAGTCAAACTCAATTGCTGCCCGTAGTCGCGCCAGGGTTGCGGTACGAGAGACAGACAGACTGATTGAGTGACATAGACTCGTAGATACTAATGCTGCTGCTGCTGTTGTTGTTGCTGTTGTTGCGGGCGCCGTTCGATTTCTTCGTACTATCTCGGGTCTCTCTGCGTCTGATGATGCGTCCTGTTCCTGTCGGTGTTCCCCGATGGACCGGCGGAGAACAGAACCCGAGTGAGAGAGAGAATCAAATGGAGACACAACAAACACCGAATACGGTTGTGCGCGCGTAGATAATTACGCTCACTCAGAAGCGTGTTGTTGGTATTGTTGTTGTTGTTATTGTTGCTATTATTGTTGTTGCTGCTGCTATAATTGTTGTTGTTGTTGTTGTTGGTGGTTTGTGTTCGCCGCCGTAGCCTCCGTGCGTCGGTGAGCGCTGCCTACGTGACGCCGTCACGCAACCACACAGCAACAAATTCGATTCACAGCAACAACGACGCGACAGCGCTGCAAGATCTACTACGCTTGTCGATCGGCGACAAGAACAAGAATTAGAAGTAGAAGAACAGAAAACGGCCAAGACGACGAGAACGACCCGATTGCCTAGACTAACTTCATTCACTGTCTTGTATTCGTTAACCTGTCACCTTGCGCCATTCATTTCAATGCAAGGCTAGCTTCGTCAACATAGCAGCCCCACAGCAGCATCGTCTCTTGTCGTCCCTTCGTGATTCTTGTTGCGTTTCTTTCTCGATTTTGTTTGAGCTGTTGCTTTGTTTCGGCCTGTCGTCAAGCGCCAACGATTACCTCCTCACAATCAGTGCTGCCTGTCACAATTGGTTAGCTGCTGCTGCTGCTGGCTCCCTGGCTGAACATCGCTGACTTCAAACTCGGTTAAGCGAATCAACCGACACAAGACTACTCGTCGCTGTACAGATTGGTGTAGTACAACAGCTGCAACATCAGCAGCAGCCGGAGTCAAGCAAACACCAGCCCGGACGACCGAGGCACCTCGAATAGTTGGTTACCTCGAATGAGGTATAAAGTCTTCGGAGGATGAGGTCTAGCACCGCGCTATCGTCATCATCATCATCAGCGCACACGAACGCAGGCTTCTCAAGCACGGCCGGCAACACCACCACCACCAGCTCATCATACCACACTACACCAGTTAGCAAGCACCATAAATCACCACCAGCACCACTATCGCCATCATTATCACTAACACAGCCGCCACGAACAGTACGCAACACGGCACTACTAAACTATATATATATATATATATATATAATATACAATATATATTTTGTGTAGTGGAATCACACACTTTTAGCAACACAGTACTACTAAACTATATACACCCAGGTTGGGTAAAATTTATATATATAATACACTATATACATAATATATATGTTGTGTAGTGGAATCATACACCTTTAGCAACTCAATACTACTACTACTACTAAATATATTGCCGACAGATAGCGACGGCGGATACCGCTCCGCCCAATCGTCGTGGAGCAAATATCTGATAGCCACAACACACGACAACCACAAGCCACAACCATCACCACCATAACCACCATTGGCCGTCGCTAATTCATTCGCAAGCATACGCAAATGCATTCATTCATTCATTTGCTCATTCATTCAATCGGGTCGTTCGTGGCCGCCAGCCAACCTGTCCCGGCGCGGTTTAGCCGAGAGTAAGATTCTTCTTGAGGATATTGCATGATGATTATAATTGTCCTGCTTCTTCTTTTCGTCACACAAGCTGCGTGCGTTGAGTGTATCTATCTGCAGGTGGTGGTGGTGATGATGGTGGGGGCAGGTCAGCTGAAGATGTGGCTGCTTTCGGAACAACAACAACAACAACAACAACCACAACAACAACAACGACAACAACAGTCACAACAACAACAACAACCACAACAACAACCACAACAACAACAACGACAACAACAGTCCAACAACAACGAGTCTTCATCGGCCTTCGCCGAAGTGCCGAGTGGCGAGGCCGATGTCAAAGCGGTTGCGGTGTTGATCGACGGAGGAGACGATCAAACGTGAGAACGTTGAGAGTTAGACGTTGAGAACGAGATCTTGAGATTCGTAGATTTATTAGTAGGCATATAGCCTGTAACAGTAGCCACTCGAAGCAGCAGCATCACAGCATCACTTCGGTGTGCACCACATCGGTGCGTTGCGATGGAGCTTAACTGCTGCTGCTGCTGCTGCTGCCGCTGTGTGAGGGTGATATCAGGGGATGGCAATTATGAGGATGAGGATGAATCCAATTCGATTCGGTGGTGGTCGGCGTTGGAGACGAACGCCTTCATGGAGCACCAGCTGTATGTATAGCAGTTATAGCAGTAGCACCACACACTAGCGACAGTACCAGCCACGGCCACGAGTCCACGAATAAGAAGACACTTATTCAGTCACACGCCGGCAATGCAGCACTTGGCCACTATAACGCTTATGCCGCCAGCGTTGTTGTTCGTATTGTTGTTGTTGCTGCTGCTATTGTTGTTGTTGCTTGCTATTGTTGTTGTTGTTGTTGCTATCGTTGTTGTTGTTGCTGTCGTCGTCGTCGGCGGTGGCTGCTTTTGCTTGGTTCTCGTTGCTTTCTTCTTGTACATTTACAATACTCTGCAAATTGATTTTGTGATCACAGGCGTCCACAAGAACAGCAGCTACAACAACAACAACAATAGCAACAACGACAACAACAAATGCAACAGCAGCCGTAACAAGAACAACAACAACGACAATAAACACAATACCTACTACCACAGCAACAACACGACAGGAAAAATCATCACGTTAGGCAAACACATCGATGATGATCGAGATAAAACGAAATTTCATGCTGCCGGAAAGAGAGCGGCAGGGAGAGATGACGATAACAAACATTAAAGAGCGAGGGCAGGCGAAGCCAATAAACAAACACCTGCGCTGATAAACAAACGCTCACACACAGACTCACTCTTACATACCCAGAGAGCGGCGGCAGCGGCAGCAGTAAGAAGACGCGTTTTGATGCGATTATTCCGATAGTGCGGGGTATTTATTCATCGATACGTCACGCCGACTGCAATAGACACCACAACAACCGTCAGATCAGACAGACAAACAGACAGAAAATCGAATGAATACTCATCAAAAACAGGCACTCAAAGAAAAGCCAATCCCAATAACCTCCAATGATAGCGTCTAGACCTGGGTTTGTGTATGTACATATGTGTGTATATATATATATATATATATATATATATATATATATATATATATATAAGAAGTGTACCCATACAGAGAGCAGATATAGTGATCAGAGAGATCATTCAAAACAGGTTAGCGAATGTTAGAACGCGGGAGTGAAAGAGAGAAAATCGAAAAACATAAAAAGAACAGAACGGACAGAATTCAGATAACAGACAATAGCTTCAACAGATCAACCCCAACTCCAGCAGCAGCAGGAGCAGTAACAATAGATCAGCTGCAGCAGAAGAAAAAAGTGTCGGCATCGCCGCAGAGGAGAATCGAGACAATCGGACGTCGACGATACTTGTACCTGCTGCCGATAGAAAAAATCGACCCCTCCACCTCTTTGCTCTTCCATAGCTACGAGTCGGCGGCGACTGGCTGCGATTCCAGTCAGCCGGCGAGTCGAGAGACTATCTACCAACCAAACAACCCATCAATCAATCAATCAATTAATTAATCAATTGGAAAGACCCGTCGTTCGTCGTCTGTCCGTGGTTTTTATCCGACCATCCGTCCTTCATTCATTCATTCATTCACTCAGTCAATCAGTCAATTAGTCAATCCAACTTACTTGTCTGGCTCGATCGAAGCAGCAGCAGTAGCAGCAGAATCAGCAGCAACCACAGCAGTAGCAAACACAAAAAAAAATCACCAAAAACAAAAGGACTACCTAGAGCCGGGCCATTTCACTTAACGCCCAGCCGGACACGGCCGTCGTTTTTAGCAAACGCTGCACTCAAACTAACTAACCACCAAACAACAGAGAAACAAACAAACGATTGATCACACCGGAACACACGTTCGCACACACAACAATACCACGCTCAGACTACTCGAAGGGCCGGCGGAGTACAGGACAGGACAGGACAGAACAGGCCGGTCGATAGCTGAATGATGGTGGCCAGTGGTGGTGGCGAAGGTGTGTTGCTACTCTGATGATGAAGACGATGCTCTGAGTATATAGTGAGGAATCGGCCCGATGAAGGCTGGCTGAGGAGGGCCTATTGATCTATGAACGAAGGAAGGAAGGAAGATAGATATTCGTGCGTTTTATGAACGAGGAAGATTCGTGCGTGAGGGGCGGCTAGGAGGGGCGTCAGGGGGTGGAGGACGAGGCACTCTACGACGGCACTGTACAGACGCGCTCTGTCCTACACTCTGTCGCGCTGTCTCTATATCTCTCTCTGATTTTCAGCCCCCCTGTCTCTCTCTCTCTCTCCCTCGCTTTCCCTATTGCTCTTTCTATATCTATCTATCTACCTACCTATATATCTATCTGTCTGTCTGTATCGGCTAACCAACACTAAGCGATTGGACAGAACAACTGGAACAACAAAACACAGAAAGAATAGAAACTGCGGCTGCGGCGGCAACGGAGGTTACTACTGCTGCTGCTGCTGCTGCTGCTACTAGTTGCTGCTGCTGTACTCGGATGACTGACTATTCCTGCTGCCGCTACCGCTCTGCTCCCAACACGACTACTAACTACTACGACAAGTGAGAGATGATTTAGCCGCTGCGGCCGCCATAGCCGCCGCACCTTCTGCACCGCTACGCTACCGGCGGCGCTGCCGTTACCGCGGTCACTGTGGCGGTGGCGGTGGCGGCGGCTAGCGCTTACTCGTCGTCTTACTCACTAGTCAACACTACCACATTATGGTTATGGGGATAAAGGTGATGTAGCTGTATTGCTGATGGTTATGGTACGGATGATGATGTTGTTGATGATGATGATGATGACGACGACGACGGGGGTGATGCTATTGATTGTTATTAGGGAGGATGCTGCCGCTGCCGCCGCTGTTGTCGTCGTCGTTGATGAATGCTGTTGGTTGGGGGTGCGCGAGCGTGGCGCCATCTGGCGGGCTTCACCGCAAACGTCAGCCGAAAACACGGCCCGCCCGCGATCCACCGGCCGGGTTAACCACCAATCAGTCGCTGTTAGTTCGGTCGCGCTATGGCTTGATATGCTGCTGTAGAAAGCTATTATATAATGAGAAGAGAACAAATACGAATCAACGAATAATAAGAATATATATGATAGTATTTGTAGGAAAATTATGATTGATAGTAATACATCAAAAATCAGCAGTAGTAGTAATAGTAATGATAATACATTTGCATTATTATTCTCAGGTTTGTACTGTGATCGTCACTGGAGCAACTCACGTAACAACAACAACAACAGGTTGACAATGGTCGCAACAGGTCGCACTAAGCCTCGATGCCTTGCTTAAAACAAAATGTAAATGATAAACTGTTTAGCAATTTCTTGCCACATCGTTATAAACTACAGGCGTTATGTAAAGTCAATAATGGGTTAAACAGAAATATCACTTTTTAAGCAGCAGAGCACCTACTAGGATTATTAATCGGCTCATCGTTAACCTCGGCTAGTTGACTGAGGGGTACATTTGAGCAACAACAGTCTCAAGCACTTCGGCTTTTTCTGTTCGATTAAAGATGAAATGATCCTCGGACAATTCGGATGCAAGTGGATCTTTTATGTCAGTTTGTTTGCAGACATACTGAACGATCGAGTTTACATGGCAGTAGCGTTGCACGTAACATGTTTGAGAATTATTTGACGCTTACACGCGTTATTAAGTTACGCAAAGAAGCCTCCCTTCGGTCAAGCTAGCGGATTGTGAACGACCTCCTTCAAGGCTATCTAGTGTTTATGCGATTGTTAGAAGATTTCCAATCACACAAAGAGGTTCCCACTCCAATCATAAGAGCAACAGACCGATGTGTTTCACCGTTGTACTGCACGTACTACTGAAAAGTGTGAACTCTGCTGCCATTTTTAACAATGCAAATTAACAAAAGCTAACAACCGGTGAATAGTTTACCTATTACCCTGGAAAAAAAGTCTACATTTCAACTTCTGGAACCGCAGTTTGACTGAGCGGAGTTTATTCAACCATCGGAATTCTTTGATGCAATGTAATTCTTTCAATCCTCTCATGAAACAGTAACTCACGCCAAGTCACTTAATATATTGTCTAACTGGAGTTGTGGAGTTGGCCACAGGCTGATGACGTGAATTGGCGACTTTATAGTTGTGTAGACGTTTAAGGTCTCTGTCAATGACGCATATTCAAATGAATCTCCAAGTTCAGAGGGCCCTCAAGGACCACTCATGTTCATTTTATATATATAAATGCGCTCAAATATTACTTTCCAGATACGGTGCGTTTTAAAACAGTTACAGAACGGCCGATCAGAAACCTGAAGAAGGACGAAACTTGCGCGAAGCAATTAACCGATTTTATATATGTAGATATCTCTAGAGTTGACGGAATTGACGTAATTGACAAGTGTGCAGTATTCTATTCTGATCATCATAGAAATGCGAAACAGAAATATACTATTGGAGAGCATGCACTAAGACCAGTGAGTTTGATAAAATATTTGGGTGTAACTACTTTGGTCAACCTATAATACACCGAACGCGTAATGATGTTGTCCTCAAGGCAAACATAACATGCAAGGCGGATTACCCGCCTCGGAGTGATAAAGGATTCAGCAGTGTATTTAATGCTTTTGAAGCATATGTGACGCGCTACTCAGGCGTAATCTTCAAGGCCTCAGAAAATACCTTGAAAGCTGACGAAGGTGGAAAAGACGTATCTTTATAAAATCACCTTCAAGTGTGAAGTACACAAATTGTATATCTAAATTTTAAGTACTAAGTTGTATATCATTGTATAATAAATAATTCAGTGAATCCAGTGATTCAGTGGAATCTGTTGATGACGATATTCATAACACTTTTGACGCTATTATTGTTACGTTGCTTGCTACTTTTTAAAGCTTTTTTCATTTTTTAGAAACAACCCTTCACTATATTAGGTGAGCAGAAGCTGATATTACTACCAACCGATATATTCTGGCGCAAGTTATGCCGGTTCAATAAATAAGTAAATCGTTAAGTATTTCTGAACAAAGTTTGTCCCTACGTTGCCTTGGAAACTCAATCCCTTTCGATGCGTCTATGAATATTTATCTACTGTCTAGGCGCTGCAATTCTGAGCAGATTGAGCAAAACCTTACTTTTGTTCTACTTAAAATCGAGACGATGACGGCGCTATAATATATATATATATATATATATATATATATATATATATATATATAACTCTTTGGTGAGCCTTTGGCAACAATTAAGGCTTAGTTGTATTTTGTTCGGACGCTGCCATTATACAATATCTAAAACAGAACACTGCAAAGCGTTACGGACGGTTGATTACCATGAAAAGTCTTTGAATACGAGTACGAGTTCTCAAACGGGTACAATGACCTTCGCGCAATCGTCAACAATAACGGACCACTCGTTTATTAACCTCAACTTTAGGTAATGATTTCACCATCACTCTGTCGCGTCAACCACGAACCAAAGCTAACATTGCACAGCAACCGGATGACCCAATCGTACCGATCAGTGCTGTTCGTCCTGTCCGTCTACAGTCGGACTCTCAGTTTCGACTAGCGCCTCGGAAAGAGCGGACTCGACAGCGGCACTATCTTGAGGGACAACATTCCCCGAAGTCTTGTCTGGCTCGGCGCGCTCTAAGGAGGAACTCGGATCACCATCATTGAGGCTGCTGTCGACCGAAGCCTCGTCCTGAAAGACGAATTCGGACAACGTTTTGGTCACCTCGGCGACGTCGATTCGACAACCTGTCAGCCGTTCAGCCTGCGGCAGTGAGCACCCGACTAGACGGGCGACCGTAGCTGTCGGCAGGAGCGTTTCGAATGTCCGAGCCACAAACGGGACAAAATCTGCTACGAAAATCTCCGTCATACGCTGAAAGCCTCGCTCGCGCGTACCACCAGCAGCAGCAGCAGCAGTACAGAGACCCCCCGAGTTGGCCATTCCGTCTTCACGCCGATCAATGCTACCGGCACCGGGGACATCAGCTGTGGCGGTGCTGGTGGTTGCGGCGCTGGCAATCTGTGGCTGGGGGTTGTGCAAGGTTCGAATCGTTTCCGCTATGCTGGTGAGTTGACGGCTGATGACGGCGACCAGATCGGTAACGGCTGCCGGCAACGGACAGACACGCAACTCGTTGAATACCGCAAGAAGCGCATTACAGTAGACCGCGAGAGGGGGCACAGCGAGGAGGTTCGGGGGAGCGTTCGTCACCGACGAATCGGCGGATAGGGATTCCGGCTCGACAGTGCTGGTGGCAGCGGTGGTGGTAGTGGTGGCGTGGTGGCGTTGTCGTCGTCGACGACGACGCCGCTCGTGAGGTCAAGCTGCTGCAACATCTGCAGGCACTGCGGGTAGACGCGTGACAGGTGGGCGTGACAGCGAGTCGTCAGCGCCTCTTCGAAGATGGGCGTCAGCAGCGGTCGAAAGTCGGCGCCGACACGGCTAAACGACAGTCCGGCGTACATGCACTGCGAGACGAGCGCGTCGAGCCGGCACTCGGGGTCCGCGCTGAGGCTCTCGCGTACGCGACGCAGTAGGTTCTCGATTTTGGCCACCAGCCAGCCCTGAAAGAGACAGACGTCTTCGTCGGCGCCGCTACCACAACTACCACCACCAGCAGCACCGTCGTCGGTGGAGCCCGCCTGACCGACAGGAAAGATGGCCTTGTACTGCGTGATTAGGTCGAACAGATGCACCCGATACAGCTCGAGCAGGCGACTCAGCCTCGAGTAGGCGTCCTGCGGCTGCGAACTCGGCGATCCGGCCGCTGCCGAGACAGCCGCGTCGGACTGCGCCAGCAGCGAGTCGAACCAGGCGCCGCGCGTTTCGAGAAAGCGCACCTTGAGCTCGTGCGTCGAGTGCATTTCCATCCGGCGCAGGTGGCCGATCAGGCGTAGACACGCCGGCAGCTGCACGGGACCGCGGAGCTGCGACAGCAGGTGGCTCTGCATGAGCGCCTGCTGATGCCGAACCTCCCGGCCGATGGTGGCCACCAACGGGATGTGACCGTGCCGCCGCTCCAGCCGCTTGACGTGTGCGGCGAGCTCGAGCGCCTCGTCGAAGTTGCCGTTCTTCACGCAGGTCTCCATCAGCTGCGGAATCTCGAGAATCTCGACGAGCCGCTTGTGTCTGGTGAGCGTTTGTGAAGTGAGCTTCCATCGGCCCGTAATGTCCTCGCAGGTGTTTGCCAGCTCCTCGCAGCCGGTCACGCACGTGGGCAGTTTGCGCCGTAACGACTCTAATCGCTGGCTGACAGCGACCATTTGCAGGCGGATATCTCGGCCACAGTTCGCGGTCTGCACGAACGTCTTGTAGTTGTTGAACGCCAACTCCTGCGTTTCATTCACCAGCGCCGAATGCTCTTCGTGCAACCGTTGCGGTTCCTGAACGAGCCTGGAAAGATTGAAGCGGTCAGGTGGTAGAAATGTATTTGGAATCCAAGAAGAATGCGCCTGTATGTGAACATACACGACGATAACTTGGTGTATGATATGAAGGTATAGTAGTAGGGATTAGTAATAAACTGTCTGAATGAACAATAACAAATTTTGTGTTATTATATGTTTGTATATGTTAGAAAAATCTAGCATGGGATTATCTACATGAATCTGAGAAGTGACAAATCGTTAGCTCGTACGTAAAAATATATCATTAACTCCAATGTTGTATATGGCACAGTAAATCCACATGTTGGCGTATAAACAGATGTTCGGCACAGTTTTATTCTTTCCCCCTGCATGGCGACCTAACTTCAGTACCCTCTGTCACAGCTAATAGTGATATATATATATATAGTAATGCCTTATTAATTTATTACATATTTGCATAATATATATACTCATAATAATATGAGTCCCGATGAGGCGCTAAATGTGTATACGAGGTGTGTTCAAAAAGTATCGCGACTTTTGAATTTTCGCGGGTTACGTATATTCGAATTTCGATTTTTTGTGGCGTTATGTTGGTACTCATGTCTCTCACTTATGCCGACAAGCTCGGCCATTTTGAATGTTCACTTAATTGTTGACAGCTGCTTTGCTTGCACGTGTTTTGGATCGTCTTCGATTTTTACCTATTCAAAAAAATGGATCAAAGAACCTGTATCAAATTTTGTGTGAAAAACGAAATTAAGTGCGCGGATGCATTCCGAATGTTGACTGTGGCATACGGAGAAGCTACCTTGGACCGAAGCAACGTTTATCGGTGGTACAAAATGTTCTCAGAAGGCCGAGAAGATGTGAACGACGAAGAGCGTGCCGGACGCCCGAGCACTTCAACAACAGACGAAAAAATTAATGAAGTGGAGAAAATGGTATTGGCCAAATCGTCGAATCACCGTTAGAGAAGTTGCTGAGGACCTAAACATATCGATTGGCTCGTGCCATTCGATTTTTATCAATGATTTGGGCATGAGACGGGTCGCCGCGAAATTCGTACCAAAATTGCTCAATTGCGACCAAAAACAGCATCGCATGAACATTGCTAATGAGATGTTGGACTCTGTCCGCGACGACCCGACCGAATTTGCTCCAGAGGGTCATAACTGGTGACGAATCGTGGGTTTATGGTTATGACGTGGAAACCAAAGCTCAATCATCTCAATGGAAGCTGCCGCACGAACCAAGACCGAAAAAAGCGCGCCAAGTTCGGTCGAATGTGAAAGTTTTGCTGACAGTTTTCTTCGATTGCAGGGGCGTGGTGCATCATGAGTTCTTGCCACAGGGTAGAACGGTCAATAAGGAATATTACCTGCAAGTTATGCGCAATTTGCGCGAAGCAATCCGCCAGAAACGCCCGGATTTGTGGAAGAACAAAAATTGGCTTTTGCACCACGATAACACCCCTGCTCACACATCGTTGCTTGTGCGCGAGTTTTTGGCCAAAAACAACACACTAATGATGCCGCAGCCACCGTATTCCCCAGATCTGGCCCCCTGTGACTTTTTCTTGTTCCCTAAACTGAAGAGGCCCATGAAAGGACGACGTTACGCTACGCTTGACGAGATAAAGACGGCATCGAAGGAGGAGCTGAACAAGATTAAAAAAAAATGGTTTTTTGAAGTGCTTCGAAGATTGGAAAAACCGTTGGCACAAGTGTATAATATCTCATGGGGATTACTTTGAAGGGGACAAAATAGATATTCATGAATAAATAAATAATTTTTGAAAAAACACAAAAGTCGCGATACTTTTTGAACACACCTCGTATATATATCAATTGCCAGTTTCTCAGCAAAGCTATTTGGGCTACTGCACCACAAGTAAACGAGCCATACACCGGCCATTCAACCCACGAGAATGAAGCACCGTGTCTACCGTGTCTTATTACTCCAGGTGCGTTTTAACTGCTTGTGGTGAAGTGAACGACTGGTGCCTCAAGCAATGTTGCGCTAGAGGCTTCGGTAAAGCGTTGTGGTCAACGCGTAGCTCGGAGTCAATGATGAAGTTTGCCGAGAGAGGCGGCGTCGACGAAGGGCATGATATAACGGGGGGCAAATAAGACGACTCACTCAGCTCCCTCGCTTACCCCGTAGAAGCACGCCACCCATAAGTAGAAACCTAAAGTAGTTATTTTGCCGCGTGGGGTAGGATGCGGCCACAACGATATAATTATGGTGAGAAGTGCTCTGAAGCCTACAATAGGCAACCATGGGTGACAGCGATAAATAAGGTGTTCCTCCGGCTGGCATCAGAAGGAGAGCCGCGGCCTACTATAATAAAAGTATAAATTTTCATCTGCTTTCCTAGTGTGATTTCTTCTAGTTAAGAAGGGAGACGTCGGGTTCACTCAGAAAGCAGGAGCGTCGCTTTATACCCTCAGCAATTTGATCAAATATGGCGTGTACGGCCTTATTACGATTGCAATTTTCTGGTATTATTTTAATCGGATTCACATTATTAATTGATTTAGCAATCGGCTGTTCATGCAGTGGAGAGAACCTTAAACACTTCCTGTTTCGGCCGATCACTGCAGTAAAGCCTCTTCATCGGTTTGCAGAACATACACCTGATGATCTTGGAACGATCTCTAGCGGGACAGCGATACTGTAATCCCTCTCTAACTGGACCTGCCATAGATACGCTATGGGAAATGGTAACTTCCTTGCTTGTGTTGCCTCCTCATGTCTGCTTCTTCCTAAATAACTCAAGTTTCTTTCTATACAGTGGATATGCAACTGAATGGCGGCGTGCCGCCCTACCTTGCCACAGTTGTAACATGAAAGCGTGCCGTGACATTATTTTGTCCACGTGCACCACATTTGCAGTATAACTTTGTGGTCACTGCGTTATATTTTGTCAAGGCTCTATTGATCAAATATTAATCCTCATTGCCATAGCTCCGGATAAGAAGTATAGAATATGCATATATATATATATATATATATATATATATATATATATATATATATATATATATATATATGCAAACCTGTGTAATTCCATTCCGCTGAGCTCGTTTATGTACTCCTCAGTGTCGGCATCCCATAGTTCGGCTAGTCGTGGCTGATTTAGCACAGAAAGCAGCTCGAGATAGGAGCTGCTGCTGCTGCTGCTGCCGTTGCCGCTAGTGTTATGGCCGCAACCCCCGCCACTGTCCTCATCGTCGTCATTTTGCATGGTCTTCGACTCCACCGCCGCCGTCGATGATAGCGTCACCATCTGGAAGCCAATCAGCCACAAACGTGAAAATCAAAGAAATCCACTGCAAGCCACATATCGCGATCAACCACACTATTATTATTATTATTTAGAAAACCATAAGCCATACATGGACATTTGTAGTTGTCGCTACGCTCAGCCGCGCTTTTGTCCCTCTGTTTGCCTATTAATACGGGCCGGCGGAGAAGTTGTATCGTATACTGCCTGCGAGTGGAATGCTCATGGATAGCGTGATCCAGTGCATATATATATATATATATATATATATAGTTGTAGGTTGACTTATCATTATAGATCAGCATAAAGTTCGTGTTTGCTTTAAGTTTTTACTGAGACGCCGTTGCTGTTTCATAAAATTATATATATATATATATATATATATATATATACACATCAGTCAAATGTGTTCATTCAGACATGGTGCTTGTGTCTGAAAGAACACATTTGACTGATGTCGCAAGAACATAAATATAGCATGATTTAAATTATTTGCATATATAATTGTATGTACAAAATGTCGGTTGTCTGTCCACGGTTAAAGCTGACTACCATCGGACTTACGAAACATATTAGTATCATAATGGGTGGCGGTCGCTTGATATAAGAACAACTTTAATATTCATTGCAAATAACTAAGAAAATCTATAAGGCATGTATCAGATCATGCAATATAATGTGGTCTGATACAACTCTATGCTGTGAATCGCTTCTATAAATGAAGAGTAATTATGGCGCAAAAGTTGCACGTGCAGCCTTAATTTTATGGTGGCGCCAAAGCAAGTATACAGTAAAGTTGCCTTGTCAAACAATAATCGAAATATTTTAGCATGGATATATATACACGATTATCTCATAGCATTCGCGATATTCCTAGATACTACGCAATTATAATGTACCATAATGTGTACAAAAAATAACTAACGAACCACATATTAAATCACTAGTCTACTGGAGCACATACGTCTAGTAGTCTTGAATTTTTTTTAACAAATAGTCCGCCATCTCTTCATGTGTGTGTTTGTGTGTAAATGGATCCGTCTGATTCGTCATGCTCGACATGTGGATCAGAAAACGGAGTAAGTATCGAAATGCCCAGTCAATGGTCAATCACACTAGAAACTAAACGAGGCTCTCTCTCTCTCTCTTCCAGCTGCTTTCCAGCTAAAGCATCTCTGAGCATCGCTCAAAGAAAATTCGATCAACAACAGGGATCGAACCGGGTGTCGCCGGTTCGATCCCTGTTGTTGATCGAATTTTCTTTGAGCGATGCTCATTGAGAATAGATGATAAACCATACCGCTGAGAGTCAGCGGCCATGCTGCCACAAGGACTGTTGGGGAAACCCTAGATATCTTAACATGTCCGGCCCTCGGTGCATTGAAGATATACCTCAGATTAAGTTCCAAGCCCGTAGGGGACGGAGGATAGTCTAGAATTAAAAACAACCTCCTTAAAAAATGTTTTTAATTCTAATTCTAGAAGCTCTCTCACTTCACGCTCTAAGCATATCTCGTCAGAGTATAGATTAGCTAGTGATTATACACCAATTATACTCCGATAATAAACGAGTGGCAACCACCAGTGAACCCACGGCAGACGCCTGAAACCGTTGCACGTTGGCTTTTGCTAACCGCAAATCGCGATCTTCGGTACGTGCAGTACAGTGATGTCTGTTGACACTACCAGCTACCATCTATCAGACGCCGCACAGATATGACAGTCGGATGCCGCCACGACACACGCCATACGAACCGTTCACGGTAGCTTTCTTAGAGATTCGGCCGCACTGAGGTGGCAGGGAACACATTCAGCACACACAGCGAACATCAACATCTGACATATGACTGACATCTGTTTACTAAATTGCTAATGAATGGATGGTGCTGATGTGTTCTTGTTGTAGTAGTAGTGTTGTAGTAGTAGTTGTTGTTGTTGTTACTGCTGTTGTTTTTGTTGTTACTGCTGTTGTTGCTGTCTTTAGTTGTCACAATTGTTGTTGCCGCTGCTGCTGAGTTTTGTTGTTACTATTGTTGTTGTTGTTGTTGTTGTTGTGGTGTGTTATTGTTTATTGTTGCATGTGACAGCCAGAGCCCGTGTTTGCCACCCGGTGGTCGTCAGTGGAGAGTCGAATGCGGCGAGCACCGGACCGGCGGACAGCGCTGGCTGAAAGCCGCCTGCCCGGTCGATGCGGCTCTTAGCGCTACGAGGCGAAAGATGGTGTCTGGGATTCGAAAATTCGAATGCGTCCTCCGCATAAACGGGGTCGGCTTCGGGAAGCGCGGCGTTTCCGTGCCTCCCCCCGGCATGATGAACATTGATGCAGATTTTCGTTTCCTTCTTCAGTTGTTGTTTGTACATTTTTTCCGTCTTATCTTTCTTGGTTGAAGGCTGTCGTTTGCTCGATCGACGCCCACAGATGATTGTTGCGCAGAGCACCTTGAGGGCGTCATGTTGAACGAGAGATGAAGTCATCTCGGGCGTTTAATATGACGGCCAAGAGAACAGCACAGTGCGATTACCCCCGACAAGGTACAAAGAGGACGACTGGCTTTTAGTGGAGGGGTTCTTGGGTCACACATTACCGTGGCTTTAACAACGACGTCTGCGTGTACCATGAAATAAACCAGTTAATATCTATTTAGAAAAAAATCTAAAAAAAGTTTCTCCATCAACAAAGAGTGTCATGTGCGAATTTTCCGTACGGCACCACTACAACATCCGCCTTCTGACTTCTGAGTAGTGCATTAGCAGCAGAGAAGCTTTTCCATATAGACGATACTTAGTATCACCCAATAACACCGCCTAATCTTGCCAAATATTATATATATATATATATATATATATATATATATATATATATATATATATATATATATATATATATAATATATAATTGGACTTTGGCTTGCTAGATCTTGTTACTAGATGTCGTTGTGTAGGACGGCCTACACAACGAGGCATGGATGGCTGGATAGACGATCAAGTTGCAGAGAATACTGTTCTCGTACCGAATACCTCTTGCTACCTCGATATTGTCTTTTTTTCTGGTCTTGGCAATGGACACTATATGGATGAGTCTGAATGAGGGCGAATTAACTCAGCAAGCCAGCAAAACGTTGCCGTGAGCGCGTGCTGCAAACTGCTTTGCAAATGTCTGCGTCTATCTGCGTCAAACAGATTTGTAGGAGATGTAAACCGCGCCCAGAGGGTTGGTGAATTAATTTTGTTCAGCAGCTCTTTTCAAACACTTAGATAGTAATTTCAACCACTCAGCACAACAGCGGTCACGGGGGCGGTCGGAATTTTCTCCCCGTTGACGGGCAATTACAATCGACCTGATTGTGATATCAGTCACAATCAAAGTTGCCATTTAAACTTCAATAACGCGCGGATTGTCAAACATGACTTGCAAGTTCATGACTTGATTGCTCAGCTCTACCAACTGATCCGTATAGTACGGCTGAAGTGTTTGCAAGATTTGGGCAGGAGTCAGGAAACTCCTGCCCAATTCTCTATTAATCGAAACAGTCCATAGAAACTATGGGAAACGTTCCCGCGTTGTATTTCAAGGGAAATGGCTGTTGAGGCTGGTGTTGATTAAGTTGATAAATCCTGAGTACGAATGTATATGAAAGCATGTACCGCTACAAAAGTCTCCTACTTTCTCTTGATATTCGCTGTCATAATTCCGCTAGAAAAATATCTGTCGTCCTACCTACGGCCATGCGTCTCAAGTGCAAGTGGCACTACTTTAAATGGATTCCGAAATAGCCTGATTAGAGCAATAACCACTGATACATGTTGTCGTGGAAAAGTGATGCATTTTCATTTTATGACAGTGAACGCAGGTGAGACGCATTGCGCTATAAACATTTTTGCAGCTACCTAAACAAACAGAACTATCGCTCACAGTGGTTAGGCGTGAAGCGTAGGCCAAAGTAATATATTGGTCTAAATAATTGTATTTAGTTTGTGCATATCTGTGTATCATAACGCCTATACGAATGTATTACTCAAGTATTGCACCCACAGCAAATAATTCTGACCATAGACGCCTACGAACAAATCTCATAGAATGTTGCTCTACACTTCTACGTGATTCGCTTAGTTTATTAGATTTGTCACGTAGTAGAAACAGAAAATAAAGTGCGTGTAATCGAATTGAAAATAAACTACTGATGGGTTCGGCACCAGGACGAGAGGCGACGTGGTAAAATGTGCAGGATACCCCGCATCGCGCCCACTGGTATGGGCGGTGGGCAATGAAAGCCATGTTTGCCGCCGAAGGTTTGAAAATAACATGAACTGCAAATCGCGTGTCTATTTATTTATTTCGTGTTCCTCTTATGCGTCGGTCCTTGTTGTCTAGTTATGGTGCAACTCTAGAGCGCTTTTAAGAAATACCGGTTTAATCGTAAATCGTTGTTGCAGTCGACGACGGGAAGAAGAAAACCAAATCAAGGCCTGTATGCCACAGGATAACATGGGATAGAGCTTCATTTCATAAGGTAGATCGATCTTACTGTGTGTGCTATTACTGCACGGACTAGCAGGAGGATATGTGCCCTTCTTTTTTCTTTGCAACGCAAGCCACGAGGGCTCGTTGCAGGCCGTGTGGAATTATCGGCCGTTTGTTTACAGGAGTTGTGCGACTCACACAAATGAACCTTATGTAAACTAAGTTTTGCAGACACGCGCGATGTAGGAATCTTCTTCGCCTTTGGTAACCCTTCCGACTCTTCGGAGCGTTATCGGCTGGGTTTCATTTTGACTCATCACCAGGCCTATATTAAAAACGAGAGTGAGTATGCTGGCAAACGATTGGCCTGGACACCTGGAACCTTAATGTGCCACATTGTCGCACGTCATCGTCATATATATCTATAAGAAAAATTATTTCTGCACAAAGATATGTTACCCTCCCACGTCGCAAAGCTAGTTAGCAATGAGAGAGAAGAAGACATATGTGTCAGCTAAACAAACGTGGCTTTTTAACTGACTGCTGTTTTTGTTCGCAGCGTAGTGCTACAACCTAAGATATTTTACCGTTTTGAAACACGCACTAAGTAACTCGCTGTATTTTCTTTTGTTGCCGTCCCGGTTCGGCAATAACATGAATTTTAACCAGCCGCGAAACACCTAGCTCGACTGCCTGGCTACTCTGCAAGAGTCGCTTGGGCGCCTATATGATCACTGGCTCGTGCCTAGTAGTTTAGATTACTTTCTTTTTGAGTGGGTTCTTGTCGGCAGAGTAGAGATTATTTTTGAAACATAAATCGGTGACGGTCAATAACGGACCATTAAAGCCGTCAAAAATTATCGTCGAACTGTCATTAACAATGCAGCAGTCGAGATCGGAGGGCGCTTTTGCCCCTGCTCGCTAGTTTTCCTGCTTGACCAGTGGAAGATTGAAGTCGCCACGTACTACAATTGAAGAACTGTTACCTGGCACTCGAAAGCAGCTCTTAGACTCCTTGACCATTATTGCCATATTGTTATCCGCCATTTTCGGACAATAATACGCAGCTATGCAATTAGTATTTTCTTCATGTCCTATCGAATATGACCATTACCTATACAGGTCTATATAACCTATCTATATGGGGAGATATCATGCGGGAGAGTGCTCCAGAGTTGAATCACTGGCCAGGCTGGCTCAGTGACCGTGTTTTAATGTATAATATTTGACTATATACCTAACAAAGGTGATTAATAAATAAATGAATGAATAAACTATCTAGACAACCTATATATAACACTGTCATCGTAGAAATCGCATCACCATCGTTCTCACCCGCCTCTCCGTCCATGGGTTCCGCTACAAACTATGCTATCGGGGTAACCTGGGACTGGGCACACTTTGCGGCCTCATTGGCACCAAACATCATCATGAAACATGTCGGTCAGCGTATTCTCTATATGTTCAAGATTAACGGAAACGAATGCCGTTTTCGTCGAGACTTATTGAACACGTGTCATGTATTGTGATTAACAGTACCGAAGGGTGGTGTAATATTAATACATTTAATCAAATAGTGCCTCGATCATAAAAAAACTTTTATCTAGCAATATAAGTAGAAGCACAGTTTCGACAAAAATAAGATACAAAATAGGCGCGTTCGCAAAATGTTACTTCGTTTGGTTCTTGCGTCGCCTCTGGTCTTCAAAGACTAATTGGTCTTACTACGGCTCTCTGTTTTACAATGGCCAAATATTTCAATAAATATATTTCTCAAATTTTAATGGTGACAAAACTGGCATATAATATGCACACAAGAAGAGTTTATATTCTGCAATCTGCACATGATTACCTACGCGACGCACTGAACTAAGCCAAGTTAGCGAAACGCCGAAACGTATGGTGAAATTGCAACATTGCACGAAAGTATTATTTACTTATCATATGCGCATGCATCACACATGAAAACACGATTGCCCAGTTATACGGTGCAGGTACAAGGATTTATTTACAATTAGCAGCCAATAAAAGACTCGTACTCAAAGAAACCGTAACAATATACAGATAGCGCGGTGCATGGACTGCGTGGTGCAACTCCAGGGCCCGTCTATACGTTCTATACTCACGTGCCTAAATCCTATATATATATATATATATATATAGGGGTCAACGCACAGTGTCGCTTTAAAAACACTCGAATACTTGTTTATCCTCTTTACCGTACGCCCTTCTTTCGTTTATGTAACAATAGCCTTCTCTTTCAGCCCGGACACTTCTCTGTTGTTTTTCTGTGTCACTCTCAGTCACAAAAGTTCTCACATTCGCCTCAATTTAAACCATTCTTCGGCTGATTATTACCGTCACGATCCTGTCGGTCCCATGCCAGCTTACACTGCAGTCGAATGCCACTGTGTGGTGGTTCATACACATTTTCGCGTACGTGTTTATCATTTTTATCTAGAATAGCAACACAAACGGCACTAGAAAGTAGCTTTAGAAATAATATTAATAGTAATAGCAGAAGTACTTATGACGGGACAACCAACTCCCGCCCACCATTACTCCCATAATATTTAGCTATAAATATATCAGTATGAATTATCGTTGTCAAATAATGATTAGTACGATTTCTGATTGATGTTACTGTCGTTACTGTTACTCTCTTGCCGTCGTTACAGACGTCTGTTATACCTGCTACTGTAATACGTAGCAGCGATTACAGTGCATTGACAGCATCGAAGAGTTATAGGTGTTCGCGGTGTGTGGTAATGGTGCAGTGTATGTATTTGTCTACGCAGACTGCGGTTAGGTGCCAGTTTTTCGTACAAACGAACAATATTAATAGTAATACCTTATCGGCATGTAATGTCAGGGATCTTCGATGATGACTGCCGCTGGCATTACTGCGAATTAGCCTAGATCATGCTTCTCCTAACGGTAATATGATTTAACGCGCCTTTTCGACTCCCCTACATCCCTCGCAGAGAGACAGACGGCCCTCAATGCCGGTCTCTGCAGGGTGCAATTATGCTGGATCGTCACATCATATATCATACTACTTCATTCCTTTACGTTAATGACGGCATCTGGATCACCACCTCTAAAGACGTCTTTAACGTCGCTCTGCTCACTGAGGTTCGGATTGTGATACGTTTCACTAAGACTTAAAGGCCACGTACGAACAACAGTCTAACAGGCATGTTTAACCGTTGTCCGTCTGTATTTAATGTTACCATTTCCAGTCCTTCCTCCACCGACTGCTGTGGTCGAGTCCTAGAACTTCATTAGGCCACTGTTAATCTCGTATGCCAGAAAAGTCGGCTTTCAGAAAATTGTCAGTATCCAGTCAACTCGTTGTAGTTTGCTATATCCCTTCGGTGACTATTTTCGCGTCGCCGAGAAGATAGATGGGTTGGCCTTATTTGTTGCCTAAGTTCGCGACGCGGAACGCCCTCGTCTAGAGACGGAGGGACGGAATCTCATATCTATTTAGTCATTATATGTTGTTCATTTTCCTAGGCATATCTTACCCGCCCACCTAGAAAGCAATGAATGAATATTGGTCCACCATTCTCTATAGTCGAGTGTAGCGACGGGTCGTCACTGACGCGTCCACATGAACACATTCTTCTTCGTTCGCTCTACGTCATTAGCTAGGAGCCCCGTCTAGTGAGGCACACAATGCGGTTTATGAAAAATAAATGGGCTTAATGTGACCCTTTCTATCACATTTCAGAAGAATGGCGGTACAAGTTCACAACGTCATCAGTACAACTACAATCCGTTAAATCTAGCAATAGCAGCAATTCACATTCGAAATCTACCTGTGGGATCTCTCGAGTACTCCCATATATATGTATATATATAGACTTATAGGCTATATGATTTTGTTCGAGAATAGACGGTCTATAAATCCTGCTATATTAGTTACCGCAAAACAGGCCTCAGCGCTCTATGTACAACCTGCAACGATTTACTATACTGTCGTCCTTCGTTCGTTCCCTTCAACTACCTCTGGTCGGTCGGTCGGTCGGTCGCACACACACAATGCATGCGGACCCTGCATGCACAGCAATACCGACTGTCTGGCTGCGGTTACTACGCCAGGGATCGTTGTGCCGGCTAGTCCCGCTTTACCCGCCGATGGGTCTGCTGTTAATTACTTAACCGCCGTCGTTACTACTGATTCCTATTGGTCAGATTTTTTCGGTCAGTGGCCTGAACGGCGAGCTTTTTCTTGCCGTGCGGTGTGCTGCCACTGGGCGACGGCGCCTTGGGATCGTGACGTACGCCCGGCAGAGCAAGCGGCCTCGGAGACACCGCCAGAGGCAGCGGCGGACGGTGCGGCTTCGGCGGTCGCGGCAGCACCAGCGAAGAAGGTATCGAGGGGGTCATTGAAGGCATCGCTGGCGGCAGTGGTGGTGGTGGTGGAGGTGGTGGTGGTGGAGGCGGTGGTGGTGAAGTCGCAGGCAGACTGCCAGCTGAAGCGGCAGAGGCGGCGGCGGCGGCAGCAGCAGCAGAAACCGCCGCGCCGCTGCTAGTGGCGCTGTGGATTACCTTCACCACTCCCGGAGTATTCGTTCTCTGATGGGCGGATGGCGAGCTGGTCAGGGTTGCCATCAAGCGGTCGCGGTACTCGTGTGCCAACTGCGCTTCGGTCAGTTCCTCGGTTCGCTTGATGACCGTGGCCACCTTGCTGCGGGGCGGCACGTCGTCATGATGCTGCTGATGATGACCAGACGATGGGCTGCTGCTCACCTTGCGTTTCTCGCCTACTGCGGCTGCTAGCCCGCCGCTATTGCTTCTGGGGATGGCGGACGGTACTGAACCGCTGTGGCCCAGTTGGTGGTGCTGCTGCTGTTGTTGTTGTTGCTGTTGCTGTTGTTGTAGGCGTTGCGCAGATGCGAGAGCCTTGGCAAACTTAGTACGCGCCTTGGGCTTGGGCGGAGGCGGGGGTGGCTCCACTTCGGCATGCTCGTCGTCAGAACCTTCGTCTTCGCTCGATGATACTTTTCGTGCTGCCGCTGCTGCTGCTGCTGTTGGCACAACAGCTGCTGGCATCGCTGGTATTTGCGATACGATCACTCGAGGCGGCTCGTATCGAACGGGATTCGTAAAGATCGCCTGTTCAATGCTCCGCTTCAAAGCCTGTTCCTGATCACTGAGATGGAGCGTATCTTTGAGTCGGGCCTCGATGATCTTGCCAACACCCACGGTCTTCTCTATTGGCGAAATGACGGCGGTCTGGCCAGCGGGACAGCAAGCGGCTGAAGCATCGCCGCTACCACGCTGTCCGCCGGTACCGTTGCTGCTGCTATTATTGTTGTTATTATTATTATTGCTTTGCCCACCTTGGTTCGCATGTTGTATCGTCGACTCTCGACTGTTTGTGCCTCCGCTATTGTTAGCATTGTTGCTAGTTGGGCTACTGCTGTTACTGGATGTCGCAGCGCTCGTCGTTGTTGAGTTTGTTGTGGCCGTTGTTGTGGCGGCATTCGAGTTTATCGTATTGTTGCTACCGCTGTTGTTGTTGTTGTTGTTGTTGCTGCTGTTGTTGTTCGATCCGGCTATGGAGATGCTGCTTTGGAAGGGATAGAGTGGTGCCTGACTGTGTTTAGCTGCGAGCACTAGCCGTCCATCATCGAGAATTTCCTCGAAAAGATTCGATGTCTCGATCTCCTCGTTTCCGATGAGCACGTCCGACATCCTGCCAAGAACAAGGTCGGCGGGGACTACGCGATCGATCGTCGTCGTCGACGACGATGACGACGAACCTGAAGGAGGTGGGGACAACGTCTGATCGTTGTCTTGACCGTGGCGCACTTCGGCATGTGCCACTGGGTCGACGCCATCGTCAAGCTGCTCAGCTTCATCTAGTGGTTGGCTGCTTGTGTCGCGCGCTTCGCGTAGCGCATGCTTCGCCGTCACGGATCGCATGTAGGCACTTTGACGTCCATTGATAACAACGACGTTTCCCTTGATAGAGCGCACCGTTCGCGTTCCGTTGGCCAGGTGAAGTTGGTCACGTCGCCCGGGACGGTCTTCCTTCTCGTCGTGCTTGTTGGTGTTGTTGTCGTTGTTATTAGTGTCGCCGTTGTCATTATTTGTCGAATCAAAGCGGCGTAGTGGACCGCCGGCCATCGTCTTTGGAGGTCCTTCTGGCTCCGTTTCCTCGGTATCGGCTTCTTGATCTTCGTGATCCTGGTCGAGATCCATATCACTCGTCGTGTCGCAACTTCGCCCTCCCTCGCTAGTCGCCTCCCAATCGCTGTCATTGCCACCAAGTAGACTAAGCGCCTTGTAGGTGCTACGATCTGTTGATTCCAGCATTTTCCTGGTGCGGTCGCATGGCTCATGGCCGCAGACTACTGAATCCGGTCGCAGCTCAAGAGCGCCAGTGTGGGCAGCTTTCACAGGAGAAAATGAAGGATGAGGGATTTCGCCGAGTCGATCGTCGATATGACATAGTTGAGTTGCGCTGACGCCCGTATACGCATTGTCGTCGGATTCCGCGTGAACAGGAGTTGACATAGAATCTCGATGCAGCCTTGAATTGATGATGTTAACATAAGGCTGCACCGTTTCGTCGACGCCTTCTGTCGGTAATCGGTCCTCACGTCCTATTGAAATACAACGACAAGGCCCGGTGTTAGAATTACGTGATGTTTCTGGCTTCTATGATGAGAAATGTTTGTCTTATAACTAATATAAGCGCTCAGCCAATGCATGTATGTTCCTACGCTCGATCGTACACTATATCAAGTGTAAGTCGCACACTACAACCATCACTGTAGCTCTCCTCGATGAACCACACAAAGATACTCAAACCGCACTATCCGTCAATTACGCACTCGCGAACGCGGTTGCTAATGTCGTCCATTCACCTACCTGGCGTGCAATCGACTGAATGTGCTTCGTTTAGAACCACATCCGAACTGGGCTTAAGTGAAACACAGCTCTGGTCGCTCGAGAACATTGGAGAGGGGCGTGGAGATGCTGCTGCTGCTGCGGTTGAATTTGCAGAGGGTGTTGAGAACAGGGGACCGTCGACCGTGTCCACGACGCTTCTTGGGGGACTGCGACTGGTCGAACGCGTCGGCAGACGAAACAGCTCAGTTCGCCACGAGTGGTAGTCGAAGCGGCCGTCACGGCGACGCATAAAGCCGATCACTGATTTGACGGCATCTTTCGAAAGTCCCTGGCCACCCGCACCGCTAGCCACGATCCGGCAGATATCTCTGGAAGACTTGCCGCTTCTCGCAATTTGGGCTACCCGTTGCGCGACCTGGCGAGATAGCATGAGCCTTTGCCCGTCTTCGGCATGTCCATAATGTGTCACGCACACTACACACAGACATAATTATGTTGCGGGGGGGGAATGGATGTAAACAACATGGACAATAAGCAACGACAGCAACAACACAACAATTAAAGTAACTTAACGTACGTTTAACCAAACAGATATTTAAATATGTGTGTTACCATAGTTATAGTAGTACTTTGTCAATCATATATATATGTATAGTGCTAAAACTGGATTAGTAGACCAGATGAGACGATACAAGTACAATAGGAAGGTGATAACGTAATAACACGGTACACCTTTAGGACATCCAGATACGACCAACAGTACCAACTATCCAAGCTTCAGACATGTTATGCAGTTTAATTGATGAGGTCAAATGCTGTGTGCTGGCTAGAAACTAAATTCGTTTGAGCAGTGAAGCATAGCCACCTTCTTCCTCCTTCGCTCAAAGCAAGAATTATTAAAAGCAAATCAATCCACTTTGTGCCTGTTCTGGCCTGCTGATTCATCGTTATCGATAGTAAGGGGTTAACCTCATACTATATGTATGCTGTGGTTTTTCAACGTATCTTATATACAGGCGTCACGACGCTTACGTTCTATAAAGAAGAATAAGCAAAGAAAGCGCCAACATGCCAAAAATATCTAACCTGTTTTTTGCCAAGCGTCAAACATACCGATGACAATAATACAATGTTCGCTTGTAGGCTTACCGTTAGCTTCAAGACATCCCGATTTCCGTGCGTTCTTCGTGAGGACAATTCGTGCAGTGCACCTTGACTTCGGCCGAGGACTCTTCCGGCTCATCTGTGTTCCGCACGAGAGGAGGAATGAGCCCCCTCTCCAGGATTCCTGCCGGTATCGGCCCGAACGAGAACACTCAAATATAAACTCGTTTGCCAGCTTGTGTCGAAGCACAAAGGTGCACTAGATTGCACATTAGTGACACCAAGAACAGAGGCAGCAATATAGACATTTCCATTATTAGATAAGCGAAAAAGACACCACCGGCAAAGATAAATTATTTATTCCTCATTCCTATTTATTTTAGGAAAGTAAATTATTATTCAAATGTTTTGCTTATATATATATATATGTCGACCAGAATTATTCCACGTTGGTCCCAAAAAACCGTAGCCATCATCGACGGTCACGAATCTGCGCCAAAAATCCGACGGATTTTTCGACATCTTGGCCAAATTTCGCTGTGAAGCGGAAACACGCGCGTCTTTTTGGCCTTGGTTGAGCAAATGCGGCACCCATTTTGCTCTGAGCTTTTTCATCTGGTTTGGCCGGCGGCTCATAGGTCTAAGAGAAACTAGTACTTTAGAGTACTTTCTGAGTGTTACGAGGCGAGTTTTCGCGTTAGGCGATATGTGCTCGCATGAGAGCTCCTAATATCTGAGTGTACAGAGAATATGCAAGCTTAGTAATGCGTGCTTACTGAGCAAAGTGGACACGTTATGTGTTGTGTTATAGAAAATATTCAATGATTGCATAAGCTGTGTGGTAAACACGGCTAGCAACACGAAAACATCACAGTACTCGTTGAGTATGTGTTGATGAAGTAAAACTGGTTGATCCTGCCAGTAGTCATATGCTTGTCTTAAAGATTAAGCCATGCATGTTTAAGTTCATACCTTTGAATGGTGAAACCGCGAATAGCTCATTAAATCAGTTATAATTTCATGGGATGTGTTTTGTTAATTGGATAACTGTGGTAATTCTAGAGCTAATACATGCATATACGTTCAACTTCGGTTGGATGTGCTTTTATTAGTGCAAACCATGTCGTAAGACTATAGGTGGTGACTCTGAATAACTTTGCCGAGCATTTCGGCCTTGTGTCGGTGCTATTCCTTCAAAGTATCTGCTCTATCAACTGTCGATGGTATATTATATGTTTACCATGGTTGTAACGGGTAACGGGGAATTAGGGTTCGATTCCGGAGAGGGAGCCTGAGAAACGGCTACCACATCTAAGGAAGGCAGCAGGCGCGCAAATTACCCAATCCCGGTGAAATGCACACTACCCAAACTGATCCCCAAGGCCTCCGCTATCTCCCTAATGTTCACTCGCTTATCTGCGGCAACGATTTTCCGCACGTTTTTCCACGTTTTCCTCATCAGTTGCCGTTTTTGGGCGTCCTGAACGTAGTTCATCCTCGGTGCTCCTGCGACCTCTTTTTAACTCAATAATCCAGTGGAAACAGTGGCAAAACATGGCGCAGAGTCACCGTACACCTCGTCTAACTCAGTTTTCACTTGGGTCGCATTCCAACCTTTGAAATAAAGATGCTTGATAACCACTCCGAAACTCTTTTTTCTAAATTTTTCAAAATCCACGCCGATACGTTGCACGGGAAAAGCGATCAACGAACTCGCAATGGCCAATCACCATAATATTTTGACTGCTAGCATTCGAAAAGTTGCCGTTTCCAATAGCGGTGGTGAAAGCGCGCCAAAATTCGAATTCTGAAAATCTCATTTTAAGAACTTGTTGAACTACCTGTATATATATATATATATATATATATATAATAAATATATATATATATATATATATACAATAAGATCTATCCAGTTCCTCATGTATACATAAAGAGGCAAGCTAGTGCACGCACATTCACATGTACACACAGGTGGTTTAGGTATTACTTACGTGATACTGGCTCTCGATACGTGACTTAAAGGCGATAAAGTTGGCTACACTTTCGAAGACGTGCACGTTCTCTTCAGGTTTCGTCGAGTGCGCCTGCAGCATGTGTTGAAGGAATTCGGCACGGTCCGACATCATTAAGGGCTCGTCAGCCGTGGCGCAATCGGAGCACGCAAAACGCGATTTTTGCGAAATGCATGTCGGACGAACACGGGCCGTCTGAAGACCGTTCTGGTGGACGCCGGGATTATCAAACTGCAACGTAGAGCCCATACACGTTATTGACTTACTTTTGTGCAAGGCTCTCTCTTCTTACAGAGCTATAGCATAAAGAAGCAGTTTTGTAAAAAAAACAAGCAATTTTTTTGTAAATGTATAGCTACCCATCGGCAAAGTCGTTTAACTACTACGTTGTCTGTTACAATCGTAGGCACCGCTCGAATATCACCTCCACGTCAGTTGCCATCCAGAGTCAGTGCAGGACTGGCTCATTTCGCCAAAGACCCTATCACCATCTTAGATTAAAACTGAGATCCCCTGTCTAAGGAACTGGCCCGATCCTTTACTTCCCGTGGTGTTGTTCCAGCAGCTCATAGTGTCTCAAAAGCAAACGGTGTGAGCTTGTGCGCGTGTCCAACATTTGAGTGCTTACGACATTTCCACTTCTGCCAGGCACACTCTTTGACATGCGCTGCGCCGACCCATACAGGGTGTGAATGAGTCCGGCATATATATATATATATATATATATATGTCCCACAGAAGAGACTTCCACGATCCTGACATCAGCTGTGCCGTTTATGCGATCAGCCGTGTCCTATCCACCAGCTGGATACCTATCATACCTCTCAGAGAGCTATTGCTCTTATGCAGTTAGCTCGGTGCTATTTGGTAACCTATAAATATGTATTTCTGATATATATATTTTTTATCGGACCGTCTTCTCTGGACGGCAAATGTATTTAAATTCAGTAATTCCTCATTAAGCTTGAAATTTCCATAATAACACAATTCAAACATGTGTAACCATTCAGGGTATTTTGCAGAAAACGCTATCGCCCGTGTCTGCAATATATATATATATATATATATATATATATATTGAGAGTAAATAGGCAAGAATCTTTGGTCGTAAACATTACGTACCTCGTTGGCAGGCACAGTTACTTTCTCGTGAACAATTTGCCCGTCCCGTCGGACGACTCGAAGTACGGTTTTGAAGCTTTCGATATGCTCTCGATTCTCCTCGTCTTCAGAGCTCTCCATCAAAAAGTCGCTGTCGACTTCCATGTCCGAATCTCTGCACGAATTACCGCAATATCAAACACATTTACTAAGGTAATAATACATATGAGCCCAAAGCATCCTCATCTAAACTGTATATGTTTTATACGGTTTCTAGTAATCGAGAACAATTCCTGCAAGAAAAACGCTTATTCGATCATACCTCTAGCAGACAGCTGTGTCTTGTCTTATGGGTCTCAAAACTCAGACAAGCTTGAAAAGATAGAAGGTAAGGCTGTCTCACCTGTGCGCTGAGAAGGATGATTTCGCAGACTTGCCCTGGTTAGCGATATGACGTTCCGCCTTTAGAAATACTGACAAGTTCCTCAGTGGGGTTTTCCTGTTAAGACAAGTCGGAAATGTCGCTTTATTTAGGTCTCGGCAAAACCAAAGTTATTCGCAAAATGTTGTGTAAGACATCGCATTTGCACGTTTTCGAATCATCATCGTTAGACTTACCTATATATTTTCGAATAAAAAGGGCTTTAAAAAACTAATATATATATATATATATATATATATATATATATATATATAAGAGGGCGGAACGAAATTTGCCGCCAGAGAGAAACCACCAAAATCTTCCGGTCTGTTTTGCTTAGAAGCGCATTCATCAGCTACACAAAGGCCAAGTTTCTTCTTTTTATGGATTAGTCGTAACAGTCTTTACCAATATTTTATGCATCAGAAGACCGGCAGCGAATTTCTTCCAAAATTGTTAAATTTACAGCAAATGAATTTCAGTCTAGAAATGTCCCAATTGAACCTTCAGACGGTAGCAGAAGACCCTGGATTGCCTCAAGAGTGATTACAGAAGACGAGTCATAGGTATATGGTTACGACATCGAGACTAGCACCCAATCCTCCCAGTGGTGCTTCCAAAAAGATCCAAGGACAGAGCAGATCCAACACGAAGTTTCTTTTGACTGTTTTTTTTTGCGATTACAAAGAAATAATCGCCAACGAATTTTTACTACCTGGTTCTTCGTTCAATAAAGAGTACTACGGCGATTTCTAAATTTCCGCAATCTCCCGGTTCTCCAGACCCGGTTCCGTGCGACTTTATCTGTTCCCGAGGATAAAACTAATTGAAAGGACAACGTTTCGAGACTACAGAGGAGATCAAGAAAAATTCGCAGGAGCAACTGATCAAGATCCCGAAAGACGCGTTAAAAATGTTGCAAGGGGTGGGAAAACGGTAGTACAGGTACGTTGCAGCAGGCAGGTTTTAAAAATATGTATCAGAACATTTAGATCCGTACTCGTATATATATATATATATATATATATAATTCGTCAGTGTCTCATTGGTATTGTACTTCTTTCGCAATCAGCTCACAATCGTAAGCACACATCATCGTTTGTGTAAATGAGTTGTGCGGCGCCATCAATTCACCTAATGCTCTCGAAGTTGCCGCTGTTATTTTTCGCTTTGTCGACGCGGCGAATAGTAGCGGGGACGCTACGAGCTGAACGATGTCGCTCAAGCTGAGCTCGTTCGTAGTCGTCGGCAACGTTCGACAGTGCGGCGAATCGCTTCGAAGACAGGTCTGCGGTGAAGCCTCCATGAAGCCGCAGTCGCTGTAGTCGCTGTTCTCCATGTCGTCGTCGTCGTTGTTCTTGTTCTTCCGGCTCAACGCCCTCACTGTCTATCGTCTGCATCAGTGAAGAACTTCTTAGTTGAGGCGCCTCCGGGGGTTGCTCTAGATCGTCGTCGAGCTCTGCCGTCGCCTCTGGTTCTGTTGCTGCAGATGTGTTGAGGTGTCGGCCAACAGCCTCAAAAGCGAGTAGCCCCGGCTGTTGTTGTTGTTGCTGCTGCTGAGCTTTGAGTCGCTCGGCAGAATCACCTTGAAATCGTCGGCCCCGTCGAAACTAAATGGGGAAGCAGAAAATTCACAAACGCGGCAGGCCGCTGTTATACTAACAATACATTAATATAAGTAACTGTGGCAATACTAAGCATTGTAATGCGGCGGTTTGGGCGGTTAGCTGAGATACGCTCATCAACTAACGCCTAAGTTTCATTACCTTTTTTTACTGTCTTAAATCGTTCACAACAAGAGAAAACGCTAGCAGGAGACAAGAAAACTAGACTGACTGTGTCGGGCTGGCACACTTGTGCACCACATATCCGATATTTCTACTACATGTACTTCTCCGTCCATAATATCTTCAAACGCCAGATAAACTAAGTCGATCGTCTTGCTAGTAAACGAGCTGATGACGTGTATGTTGACGGACGGACTTTGTTATCAATCTAAAAATTAAACGAAACAAGCAGTAGACATGCAGAAGCCGGCATGTAGGTGCAGATAGTAAGACCTTACGAAATAGCAACTGACGCAATGGGAAGAAACAAACAACGAATAATTTAAAAGTGAATTATTGTAGTGTTGACAACAGTGACAGCAATCCATCAAGTCGTGTGAGCCATCGCAGACGATTGAGTAAGATATTATGTGTAGGTGTGTAGGAACAGTGGTGGTTGCTGATGTTCATGCCCTGCTCAAACCTGAGGCAGTTGGGCCGGGATGGAGTCTGGTCCCGTCGGATGTCCATAATGTGAAGCTACGCAGTACAGCGTCACGTGCCCGTTATCGACGCATCTACGGGCGATCATATGAGCAATACAGGGACGCCACCTAAAGCAAGCCACCGTGACACGACAGCAAATACAGAGGAGAATGATTATATATATATATATATATATATATATTCAGCACAGTGAAGTGTAACCCCAACCAATGAACTTAAGTTGAAGAAGATATATTCTTGATGAGTGAGCATCCTCAGAAGATACGCATAGAATGCGCTTAAAGTGACTTCAGTCGAGACGGATGTAAAGCGAATTGTGTTTTCTCCCAAAAATTTCGAATGCAATGCACCCTTCTCATCTAATATATTATCGTCAATAGTTCGCAAACACTGGAGGCGAGAAAGAGAGATATATGTTTATGCTGCTGGCTGCAGCTTGCAAGAGAAAGAGCTCAGCATTGCCAGGTCAAAAGTGAAACGAAGGCAGAACACAGAAACAAAGCATTTAGCATTACATTACACATACGGCACAGACGAAGCACACAGTTGTTGGGAGTTTTTTCCTTTTTGACCGAGCGGCGGCCGGTGAGAACCACCTACCTAAAATGGTACAGCTGCATTTGAAACCTTTGTCCAATTTTCCAGCAATGGTTAGAGAAACAAGATGAGCTTGACTAGTATTACCTGGACGGATCGTGCTGCTGCTTCGAGCGCTCCAGCCAGGCGCAGTGGAAAAGTTGAGACTCGAGATTCTGCTGTTGATAGTATTGCACTCGATGAGACGGGCGTGGCTGAAATTGAGGGAAACAACGCAGCCGGCAACAGCCAGAGCCAAAAACGAATAAGTTTTGTTCTAGTTGCGGCTGTGAGAGTCGAATACGGAGTCTTCAGCGCTACTCTCGAATAAGAGTCACTAGACGTTAGGCTCTCTCTTTCTTTATTTCTCTCTCGTTAGCAGCACGATGTAGAAGATACCTGATACACTCGGCGTTGTCGGTTAGACATGAAGAAAAAAGTGATTATATTAAGTAAAATGATACTAATATGTATATTTAAATAAGATACAGCAGACACGCGTATATATATATATATATATATATATATACGCGTATATATATATCTTCGGGGACGTTAGGTAATCGTATGAATTGAAATAAGAACAAAAGTTGTTTGAACTGCGTTGGCGGGTTGATCCCGTTAGTTGGATAAGCTTTCTAACCATTTGAAGAAGGATTCACGAATTCATATATACGCATATTCATAATCGTATATATATATATATATATATATATATATATATATATTTATATCTTTATAAGAATAGTTTCCATAATAGGCCATATATATTTATATATATCTTTGGAGCATAAACTTTAATATATATATATATATATATATATATATATATATATTAAAGTTACACTTCTTACGCATGTCATAGAAGATAGAGACTCTCAGTAGATTCGGGTAAAAGCAGACATCCTACTGTCCTACCACAATCGGGAATATTATGACAGCCTGCTAGATCTATCGCCGAACAGCGAAGAAAGAAGACAGCAATGGAAGAAACAGCGAGACTCGTCAGCAAGAATGCAACTTGCTCTTTTGTCAACCTAGTCGTGCGGAGGAGGGCGAACAACAACAACAGGAACAACAATACTCGACCATACCTACCGGCTCCCGTCACATCTTGAGCACGTAAGGCATATTTTTCCGCCGGAACGCATATCCCAGCCACAGAACTAGCGCAGGGAACGCTAGCGTTGGCGATTGTGATTTAGGGCCGCGAAAAGGATAACAATGATTAAAAATATTTCTTTTATTAACGCCCTAGCTGTGTAAATGTGTTTATGTTACATTAAAGTATTTCGAGCCAATCATCGATCTAGCGGTTTGCTCGTTCTGCTATGGATGGAGCCACCGGACATACCGAGGCGTGGTATCTATTTTTGCATTGTTTGTTACATCATTTGCGCTAGCACTGATAATGATGATGGTGATGGTGCCGATTATGAAAATGAACAATAACCCGAGAGAGAGGCATCATATTCTCTTATCATATTATAGCTAACTAGTACACCAACATGTCGGCAACTAGGCCACTAAGTGAATGTGGCTTATATTATCCCGCTCTAAGATATACGAGTATAGCTTTATTGTAATTTCTGTTCACATTGTCAGCCCAGGATATATATATATATATATATATATACGGACAATTTAGAATGTGCCCGACGGACACACACGCACGCATGCATGCGTGGCCGCTTATACACATACATATTGTGTCGTTGAAAAATACGGAGGCCTATTACAACAAACGAATAATAATAAATAGCTGAAGCAGGGCAATTAATTACTCGAGCATGGCATACGGAACCAAGTGGTGTATTTTGGCCGGTCTCCGATACATCGGGTTCGCCGTGGACTTCAAGCGCCCCTAAGTAAAGTAAAACTCGCAATTTTCATAGCAAACTACACAAATACCGCTTGCTGGCCAGAATTGGCAGCGACAGAACACGGCCGCAAAAGCAAGAACGAAAATACGTAGGCAACATCAACAAAATGACATAGCTGGCTGCCGCCGTTTACACCATTTGCGAGCAATTTCACGTAAATCAAGATCTCAGCAGGTCTGTAGTTATTAACCAACGTTAATGACTACTAGACATAAATTCAGTTTGAGCGACATGAGCAAAATCTCATCGACATCGTCGTCTGCGCCCGACTGCGTCGCTGTCCGAACGTCGCTGTGGGGTGGGTAGGCTTGGACGCCGGGGGAGTTGGGTCTGAGCAGTTTCCGACTTCGGACGTATCGTACCAGAGCCAGCCGCATATCGCCTTTGGGAAATGAAACAGCGCACTGTACGAGCTAGTCGACGCAGAAGTCCGTCGGACAGAAGAACAAGAAAGAGAAAAAGACCCGAGCCATCGCGCCGGTCGCGGATGCCGCCGTCGCTGCCGCTGCCGCAAGTGCCGAGCTGCGGTGACGTTCAATGAAAGCCATAGCTGCTTCTCGGCTGGCGGCGTCACAAGGTGAAGCAAGGTCATTGACACAGCCGACTAGTGTCCGCCAATTTTGGCGGCCGCTAAAATGGCGGCCTACCGACCGCCACTACTCAATCGACCGCCGTCTATCTGTACCCGCCAACTCTCCGCTCCCACCGTCTCCGCCGCTAGATATTGCTTGCGTTAGCTGGTTGGGTCAAACGCAACGCGGCAACGGCAAAAAAAAATATATATATATATATAGGAAAGCGGATCGAAAAATTCTGATACATAGTTTAAAAACAATATTTATTAATTCTTCCAAAGTGTTTTTTTGTTTCCTTCTCAATAGATCCCGCCCGCTGCAATGCACTTAAGTCATTTTCTGTCACACAGTCTTCGAAACTTTTTTTAGGCACATCTTTCGGAAGCGAGTTGAATTGCTCCTATGTTTTTTTGGGTTTATCTCCTCTCTAGTCTTGAAACATTGTCCCTTCAGAATAATTGCATCTATGGGAATATGAAAGAGTCGCACGGAAGCCAGGTCTGGCGAATATGGACGTTGCAAGAATATAGAAATCATCAACAATGTTTTCATCAAATAATCCTACATCAGTGACAATGTGTGCGCCGACGCGTTGTCGTGGTCTGGGATCCAAGAGTTGTTTGCCCAGAGTTCAGGCTATTTGCGTCGGACTTCCTCGCGCGATCTTCTTAAAGATTCGCGGTAGGCTTCCTTATTTGCCTTAGAACCAAGTAGTGAAACTTCGTGGAAGATGATTTTCTTGTAGTCGAAAAAACCGTCAAAGGAACCTTAGTGTTGGATCAGCCCTGCGCTCTCAGCGCAAAAAAATTGGCCTATGAGTAGTTAACGAATGGCACAAAACGAACCAACCGATCTTGGCGGTTTTCGCCTGGCGGCAAATTCAAAGAACTAGAACTTGCCAACCCGCTCTCGGCCCTAAATATACATATATATAAGACAGGAGTTTTGCTTAGTGGCATTGCTGGGCCAGTCTTCAACAACAACAAGCAGCAGCAATAGCAGGCAGGGCAGAATGTCGACTAAATAAATGAAATGAATTAATTACTTAATGAGTGAATCATTTCCCGTGACCATCCTCTGTAGTAGCCGGTAGTAGATACAGTAGACGTTGTTCGGCGCTTTTCGTGTAGCAGGGACCAGGTGCGGCATGACCGACCGGCAGACACCGATCGGCATGTCAACACGACGTTGATACTTTATCCAGGGTATTATCGTTTGTGGCAATCTAACTGTATATGGACGGTGAATAGCCTGTGTGTCTGTGTGTGCCACGGTCACATATGAACGCTACACACGGCACACATGCGAGAGAGAAGAGGTGCAAATATGAATTCGCGTTAACATCGGCCGTACGATGCCAAGGCAATGTTGCCGCTGCTGATGCCGTTGTATTCCTGCGGACGACCAGCAAAATGTTGCCATATGTCGTGAAAAACAAATTGTAGACAAAATATAAGGATGATGGCCGAAATGAAAAATCGAGGAGGACTCTTTGAAGAATTTGACGACCAGGTTAAGAGGTTTCCCGTTGTTCTGCTCCTTTCTATTCTCTCCTCTTGCGCCGCGTCTTTTTCTCCTCAATCTCATTTTCTTGCTTCTGTTTCTCTTCTGCTGCGGATGCTGCTACTATTGGTGCTGCTTCGTTGACCTCTACTTATTTTCTTGTTTGTTGCGGAAGGATAGGCGTTGTTTCCGACGAGTCCCGCACGAGGATGGTCGTCCCGTCGTCCCGTGTTCCAGCAACTCAGTAGCGATCGTCGACGATGAGCGCCAGCCGCCGTAGCTACGCGGCAGGGCACGATGCGGGACAACGGTACAAACCGACGCGCAGAACGATGGACAGCGCAATTCACCTTGCTTGGCATGCCCGATATGGTCATCAAATACCTGTTCTGCCGTCATCACTGTGGGTCGGGCGGGACAAGCGTAAATGTATACCATACACATAGTTCAAAATATCCACACACTTACAGGCCCAATGCACCCAGTCATCCGGCCATAAGAGAGAAAATCTCATGATGAGAAGCTACTGTTGCTAATGCTATGTATGTCCTTGCGTAGGATCGCAGGAAGGGAGAAGACAACAGCCTAAGTGTATAAACGAGTATTTAAGACACAACAGTGGCAACAACAGCAGCAACAGCAACAACAACAACAATAACAATCTAACGACGAGAGCTTCAAGGTTTCGTTGAGCGTTCAAAAAGTGCATTTTAACATGATACGGGATACACTTAGCATTATTTATGGAGTTGCAACGATTTATACGACGAACGTATATTCCGATACCCATACCAGCTTATATTGTCAAAGGTATTTAAACATAACGGGTTTTCTATCAGTTTGTTAGCGTTAGCTCTACTGCCTATCATACTGCCTACCATATTAGGGTGACCTCAAAAGCCCCCTGATAAAGAGATAAGCGAGTTAACTTTGATCTTCTTACTATGAGAGAATACGTAGCCCACGTAGGCAAGGGTTTCAAAGGTGCCTGGACGTCGAAATCACAACACCAGTGAAAATGCAGTGAATATCAGGTAGTAAAACAGAGAGAGAGAGAAAATCCTCCAAAACGCAAGAAGCAGAACTCAGCGATTAGAAATCGCAGAGGGGCGTCAGGATATTTATGAATAAATTGTGAACACGACAATAAAGTGCACAAATCAGGCACACGGTCAGGACGTGTCCTCAAGAGAACAACAAAAATCATCTTACGCGTAACGACACGTATCGCCTACATGCCGCGGCGTATTCAACGTACCTTCACAAAACTGCTGTGTGTGTCCCGTTCAAGCTGCTCCTTCCAGGCGATGAACTTGGACCAGTCGGCAAAGTCCAGAACGCGCTCATCGACGTGAAGATGGTGCAGACACCTCAGATGGGTGACGAAGCGCTCGCGGTGTCCCGAAGCAAAGCGGCACTGTCCCTCACCGCACTCAAAGGAGAACTTCCGGCTCGAGACGGTCGGGGCCACTGTTCCGCCACTGTTCAGCGACGTCGCTTCCGCTGTTTCGGTTTGGATGGACTCCGACGAATTGGAGTTCGCCGGCGAGATTAAGTTATCTGCCGGAGGGTTCAAGGTCTCCTTCGGCGGGCTGAAAGGCTCGGGCTCGGCATTGGGGTGGTTCTCCGGAGGGACCGCAGATGCCTCGCCGGCTGTCGAGGTGATCGAAGCGGCGTACAGGGGATCTGTGGGGGCGCTGTCCGAGCTGGCGATCTCCGCTAGTAGCGAATTGTCACGGCCACCAGCCGTCACCGCAGCCGCACAACGTTCAACGGCATCTTGGGCCGCGTCTTTGCCGTTTTGGCCTGCTGCTGGTGCCGCTGCCGCCGCCACCGCCTCCGCCAACTCCGCTGTCGGTCCTGTCATTCCTCCGTATTCGGACTCCGACTCCAACGAGAGAGGCGGCGCGACGTCTCCGATCATCATCGTCGTCATCATCATGGCGGCGCTGGTCGGTGCGGCGGTCATCATGGTCATCATTGCCAGGGGGCGATACTCGGCGGGAGGAGCTACCCTACGGCACGTCATCGAAGCCGCTTTCGACGTCGAACACAACAGCGGGCTGGAGCAAACTGCTGGAGCAGCGATGAGCGGTGGTGGTGGCGGCGGCGGCGGCGAGCCGAGCGTCGGGCAGCTTCGCCGGCGCGAAACGGCGTCGCTATGCTCCTCGACGGGAGATGCCGTTAACCCGCTAGCGTCGTTGATCCTGCAGCACGTGGGCCAACGTCGGGAACAAACGCATAGAACAAGCAGACACAAGCGCAGACAGTATGAGACGACGACAGCGAACGAAATAACGTTAATAATAATAATACTAATGCCAATGTTCGCTGATCCGATCAACCGAAATCAATCGACGCAGCTCCGAGCGATTGCTGGTATGATATCTCTTGTTAAGCATTTTTGTTTGGGGATATTTTCTTACGCTCATAGAGCATGTTTATGTTTGCTATAATATGCTTATCTAGGACGTTTCTAACGCTTACATTACCAACAACCGGACATGTTTTGTGTAACTACATCGAGAGTTGCAAATGTTTGAGCACAACATGACATGTGTACACTTCCGGACAACAACAAAAAATTGCATCACCAATCACTATTCATTTTAGGCATATTTCGTACTCACAACAGTAGTTAGTCCCATAGTAAAATGACTTTAGATAATTAAATGCGATTGAAAAAATAAAGGCAATTAAATTATATTTAAAGAACACGACCAGAATACAGTTAACCCTGTAAAGCTCGGATACTGTGATCTCGGCTTCTAGTTCTGAGAAGTGGATACCACACCAGAAAAAGCCGCCCAGATCGTTTGATTGAGCTTGGCTAAAGTCAACCTTCTGTAGCTCGTCAACTGAATATGAACCAATACACCGTTCGCAGAGTCTACCAACGGTACTAACTCACGAGCAGCTTCCATCGGAGGCCGGGTTTGGACAGGGCTAGTCGACCTACAACTAATCAGGACAACAGCTCTTTTTTAATTGATTTTTTGTCTCTTTTTTTTAATGAAAATCATCGAGTTACTGCTGTCCAGTTAAGCCAACAGCTCCGTAGTGTTTTCCGAATTTTTGTTAGTGCGCACACTGTGAGGCGGCGAGGACTGCATAACATTAACAGATTGGATTCTGCAGGCCCGCTGTATATGCGCAACTGGCCACAGCCGATTAACAATCACTATTGCCAATTGCGCAACCTTGCATTGTGGAGCGTTTCACTTGCGGCGGCAATTAGTTCAATTATAGTTTGGGGTGCAATATCCTTAGGTAGGGGAACCGAACCCCACAAGTCTCCCAAAAGCTTCTTCAAGCCAAAGATTCTCATGGGAGAAAAAATTCATCTGCCCATGAGGACGCCATTATGCGATTCTAATACGCCTCGTCGTCTTCATCTTTATGTACGAAAATGCTACACCGTACACCGTTGCTCACACGTATTCACTACACTTAGAACGAGCTTAGGTTAGCTTGATGAAGTGGCCGACATGCTCTCGCGACCTAAATCCGATCGAACATATGTGAGAAATGCTCCCCCCACTCCCTCCCAAACTCCAGCTCCAGCAACACTTATGGAGGTCAAGGATGCTATGCAACTGTATAAAAATATATATAAAAAATAAAAGCTTAATTCTAACGCTACATTCGAATCGCGCTTTAAGATAAATTAAAGTGTCTTCTGACCGGTGGAGTAACTCTTAATATGACGCGAAGATTGTGGGTACAAGATATGGCTAAAGTCAATGTGATGGACGTTGCAATTTGTGTGTCCCAAAGTGTGTGTATATATGCAAACAGGTATATAGATTAGTTCTTATAATACACATCTAGTGTTGTTCTATGAAAGGGATGTGTTATAAATTGCTTCGAACACTGATTATTTGTAGACATTTATAGTTGAGAAGACAAAGTCCCAAAACCTGCAGTCATAGCCAGTAGCTCTACGGGACGATAACTTGGATAATTTCAAATTTATTTATACACGAAATCATGGGAGAGATTCACACAATAGTCGGTGCTTGTGCACACTTAAATAATAATAATAGTAATAGTCGGTGGCGGGGCGGCCTCGGCAGGTTACGCTGGTGATCTAGCCGAGACAAGGAAGCTCGCAAAATACGCTTCAATAGGGTACCCACATGAATTTCAACCGCTAGCGTTTGAGACCTTGGGCGGCCCAGGCAACCTCACCCGCAAACTCCTCCACAGAGTCGGCGAGCAGCTAAACCTCGCAACTGGAGACAAGAGATCTGCCGCTTTCTTGAGACAGCGCCTCGACCTCGACGTCCAACGCGGGAACGCGGCGTTCGTCCGCGGCACGCTGCTAAAGTGGTCCCAACCCACTCTATACGAGATAGAGTAATATTCCCAGTGCACACGTTCTCAGGAGACAATTGTCGCTCCATCTGTATTCTTAATAAATGCTAATATATATATATATATATATATATATATATATATCCATTATGGAGATAGTCGATATATCTTATCATGCCTCGGTACCTTACAACGTATAATAGTAATAATAATAATAAGTTTCCGTCTCTTTTTCTCCCTCGCCGTTTCCTTCTATTGATCTTATCTGCTTTCTTTTCGGACAAATTTGTCCTCTGGTTGTTTTTGGTCGATTTGCGTTTATTGACTGACTCGAGCTGGAGTTGTGGTGACGTTGTTGTTATTGTTGTTGTTAGCTGTTGCTGCTTGATAAAGGGCATTGGCGCCGCCGCCTTAACGGTACAACAGCCGCTGTCTTGACAGACGCAACGCTGCAGGTGGTTTGCGAACCAACCAGCTGACTGGTTGGTTAGCAACCACAATCAGCAGTGCCATGATGGAGCGGCAAACAGGGTACAACAAACGGTAAAAAAAGCAAAGAAACACTGAAGGCGAGAAAGATCATAAAAGACAACCATACAAAACAAAACCACGAGCAAATAAAAGCAGCCGAAGAGAAGGTGGAGAGAAGCAGCAACTGAAGAAAACAAATAAAAGTTAAAAAGCATTTAAACAAGGACATTGGCGCCATGATTGCTGCTGTTGCTGCTGCCAGCTGGTCGTGTCTCATCGTTCGGTCCACAGTGATGTTTTGTGGGTGCATCTGTGTCCCAACGATTGATTGACACGATCCCAACCACCCGAGCACGATCGTCGACGACAACAGCAACAACACCAACATCAACAACAACAACGACAAGTACTACACGAGCATCAACAACAACAACAAACGACGGCAGCAACAACCGCAAACAACAATAACAACAACAAACTACTACTATAACTAATACTACAGCGACTCTAAGAATAGCTCCAACAACAACAGCAACAACAACAACGGCACAGGTTTTGCATTACACCAAGTTGACGTAGGTAGCCATGGCATACGTACGTCTGCCGCAGAAACAGACAGACAGGCAGATAGGCATCCATCCATACATCTCTAGCAAATCTTCTAGCTAGCCAGCCAGCCAGTTAGTTGTTAAGGCCGACAAAACGGACAGGGAGGCCGGGATGGGCCAACCGGCAAAGCAGCAAGAACCCGAGTGAGTGACTGAGCGGGCGGGTCAGCAACAAACTAAGCAAGAAAGAAAAAGAGCACGCGGAGGGGCATTACGACGACCTTGTCGATGTATTGTTGTTGTTGTTGTTGCTGTTGCTGTTGTCGTTGTTGCTGTTGTCGTTGTTGCTGTTATCGTTGTTGTTGTTGTTGTTGTTGTTGTTGTTGCTGCTGTTGTTCTTGTTGATGTTGTGGTCGACCTTGCCGGCAGGCACCGTTATCGCCGCCATCTTGACGGGCGTCAGAATCATGATCTTGATCATTATCATCACCATAATAATCATCATCACTATTGTCGTCGTTATTATCATCATCAACAACAACATCATCAGCATCATCATCAACAGCAATTACGTCACCACCATCATCATCATCGGTTCATCAATCCCCATCGCGTATGTGCAGCACGCGCGGCATATACGCGTGCATCATGATCGGCTGCTGTTGATGCTTCTGCAAGACTACTGCTAAGACTTACGGCCGCCCGACCGCCCGCCAGTCCGGCCGCCCATAACACCGCTCGCTCCGTTGCAACGGCCCGCCCTTGTTGTCTTCGCGCTTATTCCCCCCGCCCCCCTCCCTCCCTCCCCCCGCCGCCCGTCTCGTCCTCTCCACCAACGCCCACTCGGCCCCCATGCTTTTGCCTATGATCGTCCCATTTCATCGACGGCTTCTTCCTACCTAGATCCTCTGCTGCTCTCATCCTTCTGCCGATCCCGCCGACGATCTGTAGCGGCGTGTTTGTAGCAGCGAACGCTCATGCGCAGCACTCCGGCGCCGGAGCTGAGTGTGGGTGTTGTTAGTGTGGATGTTTGACAGTGTGCAATCGGTATCGCAATACGAGGAGGATGAGCCTCAATGCCATCACGCAGCAGCAGCAGCGACAGCAGACGCACACTCGAACCTATCTATACAGAAGAGAGAAGAGCAGGCTTCACGCCGACGGCTACGCAGACGGCAGCAGCAGCAACAGCCGCAGCAGCAGCCGCCGCAGGGATGGTATCGTTAAGCTCCTCCACGACGCAGAAAGCAGCGACGTCAACAACAACCACAATTACAATAACAACAACTAAATCGGAAACAACAACAACGACACAACAACAATGTCAGCATCAGCAACAACAACAACGACAGCAGCAACAACAACAACAATCAACAACACGACAACAACAACAACAATTCAGCATCAGCAACAACAACAACTAGGACAGCATCCACAGCAGCAGTGCGGAAGGTCTCAGGTTGTTTACCTATAAAGCGAACTAGTCGACAACAATGATGTCGGTAACGGACCCCCTCTGTCTCTCTGTTCTCGCTCCCGCGCTCCCTCGATCGATCCCCTCCTCTGTTCCTTTCTGGCCCTTCAGCAATGTTGGTTTAGAGCCTACTCGGCTAGTCAACGACGCACGTAAGCGGATAGGCTCAACACAAACAGGACGCAGTCAGTGTCCGCGTGTTATGTATTCTGTATACGGGGACTCTGGGGCGTGGGGAAAGTTCGTCGCGGAAACCGGATCGAAAAGTTGTGATAATTATTTATGAAGATAACATTTGTTTAATCTTTTAAAGTGTTTTTGTTCCTCTCAAAATAGCTTCATGCTTTAACGTCCACGGGACTGCTTTTCGCATTGCTTCATAAAATAGCTCCGTCCTGATGCAATGCAATTGTGTCATCTTCTTTCACACTCTTCAAAACATTTTCGAAAAAATATTGATCTCAATGTCGGGACCATATACCCTATGCGACTCGTCATTCTGTAATCACTCTCTGAAGTTTACCAGAATCTTCTGCTACCTACTAAAGGTTCAATTTGGGCATTTATCGACGGCCGTCTTCCCGAATAGGCGTACAAAATACTAGTAGAAGTCACCGGCCGATTTGCCTATATATATATATATATATACATACATAAAGCATGTGTATATAGAGTTTTGTGTAGGTGTTAAGACGGCTTCTGTTATAGAGTGGTGCGACTTACTCGGTAAGACCTGGAACTGTCATCGTCGTTGTCAGGTGGGAATGCTGATGGCTGTCAAAAAAGCTCTCGGCACCATCGAATAGGCACGCCACCTCGCTTGCATCGCATCCGTGCTCCATCTGCAATACGCAAAGAATGAGTTGGCATATTCGTTAAACGAGTCCATATGTGTTTACATTTTTCACAGTTTCATAACTCTTGTCATCATTAAACACGGAGCAACTTTCATATCTGATCAAACGTTAACAACGCTGCGTTGTATACGTTGTATAAGTTCACAACGTATACCAAACATATATCCAAATATTTGCTATAAATAAAAAACAACCCATATTTGTCAATAAAACTATACAGAGATGGTGCACGACTACTCTATGCCCAAACATTGGCGAAAGCATGGCTAAAACCGTGACTACGTATTAGTGCATACTACATATGCGCCAAGTAATCGATTGATTATCACTATGGAAATTGGCAATACGACTACAACCCAACATCTATTTCCGCGATTTACATGGGCATAACTGGTGTCCCTTGCAAACGAATATATCTATAGACTATCTCGAATTCACTCAGCTAAGTTGCCGCCCCACGATGATAGAGTAGCACTCTGTCAACGTGTCGCAATTGTTCTATTGATACAGAGCCTTGGAGCGCTCCTCGTAGATACTCCGAGCCCACTGCGTCTGTGGCGCCGGTTTCTTCACAAGATGACCCGAAAATCCTGTGATGAGCCTAGCGGACAGTGAGTCACGGTTTCCTCGAAGAAGCGAGCAAACTCGTATTTCAAGCTTGTGCAACAGGCCTCTCAATAATCGAAGAAAACTGCACATACTTCGACCTCTCCACGTCGCCTCAGGCAAAGGCATCGTGACCATGATCTCTAACGGTTCTATGCCTCATTTGCTACTCACAGTTGACCGGCACAAACACCATGCACGTCACGCCTCAGCAAAACATTCTGCCACGCCGACCGCCCTACCTATATCAGCCGAGGCCACTGCCTCATCTGACCTTCTCTGTTGCATACAAAAAGACCTTCTGCGTACTCGGATAGCTCGAATAATACCTAAGCCAGTTCGGACGGCGCATGTAGATAGCCTTATGCAATTCTTCCGGAAGGTAGCTACTAAAAATGGCTATAAAGCTTGGCTATAACTGCCGGAGCATCCGACCCGGTGTTACTACAAACTACTGCGAGTAGGGATTCACAAGAGTCACCCAAGCTCTTATCCGTATGAATTTAGATCTGTTCTGGGAAGGCAAGAGATTTAACTGTGCATCCGTGTTTAATCGGGGGGGCGCCCAGAGCGAGCCTTCCTTTCGACACCTTTCGATTCTCAGTGAAACTCACCGAGAGAAGTGTCTCTAGACCGGGCCAGGTTGATGTGCTCAACATGTCGAGTCCGTGGTGTTGGGGTGGATGCGCGCGCACCTTGCCACCAGAGGAGACATAAGGGTGGGGTCCATTGGTTCGATCTCCACCATTGCACAATCGTTAAATGTTGGCTGAGAGTTAGCCCAAACATTTTCTGGTGTGCTCAGCAAACTAATTTGTCATTAATTATATCGGATGTCGGTATACGGCGCTACGCGAGAAGCACCTACCTCAGATGACCTGGTTCGACCTGGCCCTCTTAGCCAGGGCGGCGCAGGCCCTTCCTGGTTCTGTATCAACTAGAAGTATCAACTCACCCCTCAATGCACTATATGATACCTGCACAATTGCCCTCTCGTAGGCAAGCCTAAACTGGTCGCTAAGCACACGGAGTAAATCCTTTATTCGCATGCGGTTCGTACATTACAACGGCACCCACCGAAATGGAAGTTTGCTTGCACATTGGGCTGGTTCACTGATTCACCGAGCATGGTGTGCTACCATCGACCTTACGTCCAGCAAGTCCAGTAAGGTAAAGGCCTTTAAAAATATCTTCTGGCTTTTTAGCTTCATGCATAATTGCGACCTCTAAGCGTTTCGGCTGACCGTTGTTGAGCCGCACAAAGACATCACGGCAGCCGTAAAGCGTCATAACAGCCCTCCCTA